>JAWQFL010000003.1:2219788-2291667 GCA_033442365.1 Creolimax fragrantissima
CACACACACACACACACACTCTCTCTCTCTCTCTCTCTCTCTCTCTCTCTCTCTCTTACACTCACACCCTCACACCCCCTCACACCCTCACACCCTCACACCCTCACACCCTCACACCCTCACACCCTCACACCCTCACAAACTCGCACCCTCACACACTCGCACACACTCACACACACTCGCACACACTCGCACACACTCGCACACACTCGCACACACTCGCACACACTCACACATATTTACAAACAGCCAAAGTTTGTCAAGGCAGCTTTGATGACTGCGATTTGTCTAAGTATGGAGAGACACCGTGCCGAGCGAGAATTGACCTCTTGTCTGATCACAGATCTTTGCTTTATGGATAAGATCGCTTCTTCCGATATGGTAGCGGAAGGTATGATATGTCCGTGCGTACCGTATATATTTACAGAAATAACAGTAAGTGTGTATTTATTGGTAGTTGTTGGGACCTTATTGTCACCTATTCACAGCGCATATGTAGCTTAATCTTCGTAGTTTCACATTCTTTACTATTTGGTGAGTATGTCTTGGTCGTTTATTTGTGCATGCTGAATGTCATTCTGCCTACTGTGTGTCTATTGTATTTGAAACGACACTGCGTTCAATATTTTATTTTTGGCGTATGTATACAAAGTTTAGATGTATGGATTTTACATTAGAGAGACGATGGCATAATATATTTAGACCTTCACAGTCACGTACAGAATTAAATAATTGTTTGGTGGGTGCTGATCAACCGAGAGATCCATAAAAGATCCTTCTGGCTTGTAGATCTAGGTACAAGTACGATTGTTTTTATAGACTGAAGGTTTTGATAGTTTTTGTATTATACGTACAGCCTTTATGGTGATTTTGTACAATATCGACGAGCTCAAGACCGACGTTCCTGAGGCCGCTGTCTTGGTAGGAAGATTCATTGCACGAGCGGTAGCTGATGACGTAATCCCACCTGCGTTCGTCAAGTCTACGCTTATGAGCAAAAACCACGTGACCGCTGATGAAGCTCTCAATGTCGCTCACAAATTTTTGAACATCAAGCATGGGTATGTCTTATACTGATCGGTATAAATTGAAAAATACATCTGTTCTTAAATGTAACTGTTAATGTAAATCACACATGCGTACGGATCTGGATATTCACTATTTTGTGATGTATGCTGGAGGAATCATTGGCGTTGATCAGGGTAAAAATTTCTAGCTGTTTCGTATGTGATATTGTTATTGCGGGCACAGTCTCCGTTCCATCCTATTGCATCTCCAGTTCTCAATGATATCTACTCTAATACGCTTTTGAGAACCACGAGTTTAAACAACGGTCGTGACAGTAAGCAGCGCATGTTCGCAAATGCCGCCTATGAATATTAGTGAGCATGTGAAAAAAAGACAATCTAAATTTAAAGAGGCACGAAAAGCAGCATATGAGCATTTTGGTCACACGCACGCACATACACACGCAACATACTTATCGTAAAGTGGTTACTTTTCAGATACTCACTAAACTTACTTTTCAGATACTCTCGTCTCGACAACGTTTGGGGAGTAGATGGTGCACGCATCCCACTCACATTACTGCGTGAAAAGTTCCAAGACCTATTGAATGAGTTTATTTTGTCGAATGATATACCTGATTTGGAAAAATCAGTCAAAGAGCTCTCCGTTCCACACTTCAACCACGAATTGGTTTACCAGGTATGCAGATGGAATATAAGTGGTGTGATGTATAAGATGCGAGCTCATCAGCGTGTACATTAATTACGTTCAATGAAGTAACTTCGTCGACAATGCACATCATTCAAGACAAGGAACGCAGTGGACAGTGTTCATGCTGTATGATCTGTTTGATAGCGAAATGCAATCATTTAAAGACACTGTGCCTCAGTTTGATCTTGAATTACTATAAATGATGCACATGAATTGAGTGCAATCACTAACGCACCCACCTTACACTTACAAAATATATTTCTGTATATTCTTGCTCGCAAAACACAGTCGCTTGTGTACTGCATAGAAGTTGAGCCAAGCAATCGCCCTCAGGTCACTGAAAAGATCACAAAGCTAATTGGGCGTTTGGAGAAAGACGGGTTTCTAAGCGACGATCAAATCAATACTGGCCTTGCACGTGCGTTTGCAGATATTGAGGACATAAGTTTGGATGTACCCGAGGGTAAGACTATTCTCAAGCAACTAACCAGGCTAGCCGTGGAGCACAAGTGGGCGACGAATCATACTGTGGAAGTTGCCCGACGCAAATCTTCGTGCATGATGGATGTCGCCAATGGTCAGGAATAGTGCTCCTGTGCGTGTACGAAGCTCCTCTAAATATGAACAACACAGGTTTAGACTACTTACTTGAAGAAAAGCGAGACAAAAGAAAATTCGATTTCGAAACGGTTTAGTAGAACGTGATGCCATAAGCTTATTCTACATGTTTTTGTAAGATAATCGGAGTACCGTTTTTATTTGTGTGTCACATATATTGTATTTGCTGCCGTACATTATAACCATGCACATTCGGAAATAGGACAAGAACTGAAATCCAACAAAATTTACAACAAAAATATCGATGGTTACCATTGTCATGTTTGGCACAAAATACGAAATATTCAATCAAGCTCGAACAAGATGTTTAATGCACTCGCTCATAAATGGAATCGCGTGTATGGATAAAATACAACATTCGACAATTATGTGAAATAAAATCATGTGTTGTACAATTTGGTTAGAAAACTGTGGTGTCGCTAAATATAGTTTTGACCAAACCACGAACACGGATATATCGAGCCTTCAGCGATAGCGTTTGGAGTGTATGTGAGCAAAAGTGCAAGAAACAGCTGCAGGCATGCCAGTTATATTCGTATGTTCATATTGTCAACCGCTACTGTCACATGCAGTTTTCCCAGCACCAAAAGATTGTTATATTCAAGTTTGTACGTAGTTTTATTTAAGGTGTTCGCTAGCACGGTAGGTTGGGATGGATCAGATGCTAACTTAAGCCACGAGACGTGCATTGCCATATTTGTCTGGTGCACTGAAACAGTTATCGTATCGTCCATTCCATCATTACTACAAGACTATAGTCCAGCCATGTTGATGGTTAAGATATGAAATGAACTAGCAATATTCTTTCTTTATCGACACAATCTAATTGGAAACTATTGTTAGGTTTCGAACACACAGTGCGTTTTAAATCATAATCTGGAAACACACATTCTTTAACTTGTTCGAGGTCATTCAGAGGTCACTTTTATTCTTATTGTTGCTACTGTCACGTCGCTTAACAAATTGTTGATACATTTATGCTCATCTCACAACAAACCATGATGGATTCGCTTCAGTTGGATACAATTCTGTTCGTCTCACAACAAATCATTATGGAATATTCAAGAGCGTTAAGAAATATTTATGCCAATTCAAAGTCACTAAACTTTACCTTCTCAAACAGATTAACTGGTGCGCGGATATCATTGTCCTGGTGGCTATTATCGTCACTATCATCGTCACTATCCTGTCTGTACGTACGTTTGTGAGTGGCCTTTCTGTCCTCTTTTCTCGCACGTTTATGGTTCTTGGGATGTTCCTTTTCTTTTTGCTCTCTTATGCGTCTGTCTGTGTCTCTTATCAACACGTATGTTCTTGCACCTTTCTCGATGTCAAAGTTGGCGGCCTTAGATTTGATCTCGTCGAAACCGATTGTGCGGCGATGCTCATATCCTACATATGTGATATATGTGAGTATGAGTGCGTTGTATGTTCGTCGCCACCACGCAGTATTTTGCTTGCACGAGTACGAGTGTTTGCGTTCGAAATATTTATATGAGCATATTCATATATTTTGCATACTTTGCTTTGTGCTATTCTTGTACAAATATTGTATTTTTTTCGTTTGCGTTTTTCAAATCACCGAATCGATTATAATTGTATTATCGTCCGATGTAGTGCGGTAGCAAGAAAGGAACTAATTTGATTTCACTTGAAACACACCAAAGGCATTCTTAAGCTGGGCCAACATCCATGAAACTTGTGAACAATGAAACTGATAATATTATCATGTTCTAATCACAAATACTGTGTACGATAGTGAGGAATATTGTTTGGATGCGAGTGTAAACCACATATACACATGTGTAAGTGAGCATTTATACGAACCTGTGTAAATATTCGGGTCGAAATTCTCAGCGTTTTTCACATACAAGTCTGTGCATTGCTGCGCTAGTTTGGTTACTCTCCACTGAGCGTATGGTTCTCCAACTTTAACAGTTACATGAATTTCTCCCTTTTCGGCTAGGACTTGGTCTACATTTGTGGAAGTCAGAGCGTGCATTTTTGAGTGTATGAGTTTATATGAGGACCGTGTTTGTTAGTTAGTTAGTGAGTGAGTGATAGCTGAGCTTGTGAGAGAGCACACGAGCTAATATGTATATTTGAGTGTGTGAAGTGAGTGAGAGCGTGTGCAAGTGCATAGGGTGTGAACGGATGCATATTTTACCGAGCGCTCTAATGTACGTAATTACTCTTCGATAAATGAATGTGGTCATACTTTCCAGTTTCCACCGAAGAGATTCATATTGCTCTATAATCGTGCGTGATAATACATTTGTGTTTATAATTGTGTGCGCCCGCTATTGGGAATGCGTGTGTATATTGTGCAGCACGTGTATCACATAAATGCACATACATGCGCTCTTAAAGAACTCGGACAACATCTCCTGGTTGGCCATAATATTTCTCGCTGTATTCTTGATACCGGAACCTACAATGAAAGAAATAAAGGGGAGTGAACAGAATATTGTTCA
The DNA here is from genome assembly GCA_033442365.1 of Creolimax fragrantissima. Classification (NCBI taxonomy): domain Eukaryota; class Ichthyosporea; order Ichthyophonida; genus Creolimax; species Creolimax fragrantissima. Next base: position 2,224,600 of record JAWQFL010000003.1, read on the forward strand.
TCGACAGTTTTGTGAATAGATTTATGAAGGACTGTATAGGTAGTATAAATTTGTGTACAAATACATAATTGCACTGATATGTTCTGGTGTATGCAAATATGAAATACGAAAACACGAATTATAAATCGTACAACACAAGCGTAGATGTAAGTTTGTAGCGTGTGCATATCGTGTACCAGTGTGAGGGAAATTGAAAACGATCGTGTCGAATAGTGCAGTTTTCTCTCCTTCTCGAATGAAGGCCTTGAATTCGTGCAACTTGGTTGCGTCTACCCCATGGAATACTCGGGCATTCGCGTCGAGAAGCTATATAACATCATATATAAAGGCTGTCAACACACGTTTGCTTAATCACAGAATACAAATATATACACACACGTACATATGGATATATCTACCTATAGTTTGCTTGCACATTACCGTATGCATATACTACCGTCATGATGAGTTCATCTTCGTGCACACTATACTGTTGATGGCACGCGTTGCGAACATACTCGTAACACTATATATATACCTACAAATGCATATTATAACACTACCTATCATGAGCCACTCATGCACAATTACCGGTACGATGTGATCATCTACCTCCTCTCAATACGCTTTCTTCAAAAATGATTGTATGAGTAATACATTATATGTGGTGCATACTGCTTCATTCACTTAAAACTTCGCACACATTTATGTACGTAATTACACATAACACTTGATATGTATAAACACAAACACAGCGTAATCTCATCTTTCTCTTCTTTTTCTTTCTCAACTAAGACGGTTTGTGGTACGTTAAATATTACTCGCACACCAATATTGATCCGAAAGTACATGCGTGCATACACCTATGCACAAGCATACGAAAAACCGTACCGTAGCGATGTGGTCATCTACTTCTTCTCCGTACTTTTTCTTCAGCAAATCATGTGTGTCGAACGTTGTGCAAGTAATTTTGTCGCCCACCCCAAATTTGTCCACTAAACTTCTCGAAAAACTGCAGTTCCCTTCACCCACAAGGAGTATCTCATCCTTTTCACTGTACAAATACCTTGGAGGCTTGACTGTGGTTAAGGTGCATGATTGTCAGTATGTGTCTGTGATTCGTGAATATATAGAATGTGGCCATGAATACCCGTTTGTGATTGTGCGAGCGTGTGAAGCTGTGTGCTTGTCATGTATCTGTGTGGTGTGTATACAAGTTCAGTGTGGGCATCTGGTGGGTAGTTTCCATTGTGGTATCTATTTTGGTTATGGTGTGAGATGTGTCCATCCTTCCACCTCTTTATTTTAATCAACTATCTTGTATTGATGACTGTATGAGTACGTTCGTACATATATACAAATAAGTACATATGTACGAATCTGTGAGTGCTTGCATATATATGCGTTGAATGACATAATAAGAAACTCTTAGACATGCAATGAACATCTCTGTAGTTGTTGTGTGACGGAATTGGCTTCAACGCTACCTCCAGTGAAAAATATGTATATACATAGTTCTTGAAAGATATTTGCAACTCACTATAAACTATCTTGCTCAGTGCTATATTCATTTGTAGTTTATAGATTAGTAGATGGCTATATGTAGGTATGACAGGTTTCATATCTTACCTTTCACTCAAAAAACATCGAAATTTCAATACGCCTTGAACACGACACAGGAATGACAGATACCTCTACGAATTGATCAAATCGTACAAATAGTAGACATTCGTACTCCCACATGCATACATACACTTGCATCACACATGACCACACGCACACATATGCGTACTCTTAGGCTTTTTCTTTCTTGCTTGTTCCGCGTTTACGATCAGCTGTTTAGCGTTTAGAATCTTCTCATGCTGAGTGACCTCATTCCGTAGTAGATTTACAAGTTTTGGCTTACCAGCTTTCTTGGTGGACTTTTGTTTGTTAATATTCGATTTTGACTTGGCCATTTTATGCGAATATAGTGCGTATCTGTATATATATCACGGTATATCAAGGTATGGATACAGTATATATATAAAGGTATGGATATAAGCTCCAGTGTGTGTATGTACACTATGTACTCATGTGGTATAATCAAAAAAATCAGTGATGTCATAAGCACGTGGACGTTCACACTTTTCGAAAATGCTGCTTACGTGGATGGGATTGCCTTCAACTCTTCTAGAGTCCACGACTCTAGGATCATTTCTTCGTTCAAATAAGATAAATATTTATTATGATGTAGTGTATCTGTGGCGAGAACCGTACGAGGACAAAGGTGGGGTAAATAAGTATCGAGCTGTTTGCAATTTAAACTTAAACATATACAATATGTAGTCTAGACAAGCTATACGTAAGTAGGCTATTCATAATATGTGAGGGTCTTGCAGCTAATCCTATAAACCGTATTTTCATGCGGAAGAAATAGACGGAGATGAGTATAAACAGTGTAAATGATATCTGAGAAAGTAGTAACATTATTCAGCAAAGTAATACAAGCTTGTATGTCTACCTGCCTTTCGTAAACTAAGTTCGAGTTAGGATGATTAACATGAGATCACAGCTTTACCCATCCTGGTTGAGCGGTTTGTACATTATATTCCGCATCATATTACAGTTATTCATACATGCTTTGTCACATATGAACTAGTTAATATTTCCATCGTACTAATCGGACTGTTGAGGGGTAGTATTTTGTTTTTGGGTGGTTGAGGAATAGAAAATCTATACAATAAGTTGTATTGCAAGCAACAAAAAGATGAATTTTGTAAAATAAGTGAATGAGAATGAAATACGATTAGAAGCTCATACTAGAAGATGTCATTCCTTGTTGTAGGTCGTAACTTTCAAAGGAACACTGATCATAGCTTGGTCATATTCTCTTCCTTGAGAATATGACCAAGCGTACTTCAAATTGCAAGGCGTGAGTTAGGGTGTTTAATTGTACACCATGCTTCTATTTGTGAGGCCATCCTTGTTTAATTGCTTACAAAATGTCCAGTACATTAAGATCTGCCTCAGACAAGTAATAAAAATACCGTGCGGTCAAGTAGTCTTGCGTACAGTCACAGAGTTTATCACAGTTATCCTCACGTAAAAAATCTACAATATTTAGCATTGCGAATTCACATTTGTGAAACTATTAAGAATTCTACCAAGTGTCTTCATTATTTCCAGTGCTGTCGGCAAAGTCCATCTGCATTCCTACCGTCAAACGGAGGTGCTCCATAGTGGTCTGTGTGTTTCTAAATTGCGCCAACGCCTGTGCAAGTTTCACTGAGTTTTTTATCTGTGGTAGATGCGTGCGTGAGTTTTATTAACCGACAGAACGTGGATATCTATGCAAAACTAGAATGAGTTTATAACATAACACACAATCAACGTAAAGATACGCAACGCAAATGATAGTGTATTTCATGTTGTGCCGTTCGAAACAAAGTTGCGTCATGAGCATGAATGTAACATACAACCACATACCGTATATGGCATACATCTCACAAGAAACACAATCTCAATTTTCATTAGGCAATCCGTTAATACCAATCCGATCCAATCGCAGACTTTCCAGAGTATGGTGTACGATTGTTAACGTATATGCAAATATACATCAACAAAGTTGAAGATTGTGCTGTAAAACCTACCTGACGACCATTGATCACAGTCTCAGCTAGGAGGGAATACATTTCATCAGTTATACCCATGATGCCACTCTCACTCACCAACAATCTCCAAATTTTCTCCCTGGATTGGTAATTTAGTGGGTGGTACGCAAGTGCGAGCGTGACGCGCGACTGTACAGCTGGGTCTAGATAGTTGACTCTGTTGGAAGTGAGGAAAATCACTCCATCGTGATACTCGAGAAGGCGCAACATCACACATACCATCGCATTGCGAAGAACTTCGCTCTTTTCACGTTTCTCTGTTGTGTTGCAGTGAATTATAAGTCCAATGACTAATGAAATAACTAAACAGATAATACCATGTGGCGAGTATGAGTGCCTCATAAACCCTTAACCCTAAACCCTGTCGATTACTTGATGATCAAACAGTGTACCATGTGATGACAGTGATTGCAACAGTGGCTATGCTTTCGTCGGTGTCTTGATGAGATTAGGCATTGTAGAATAGGGGTTGCATTACATACTACAGGAGGATTCTTGGTAGTGTCTCACGTTTCAATATCGCATTTACGTATTTCATCATTCCCAACTCCGACAGCAATTGAATATATATCAAACATACAGAGCAATGCACAATGTACCAGGACAGGCTAGTACAAGTATAAACAGACATAAAACCCACGCGGAACTGCACACGCATGACACCGACATAAATACGACACATGTACATACCCAAGAACACATCTGCCTCATCCAGAAGAACAATAGCATCCCACTGGCCGCACAAGTTTAGTGTTGCGTCAAGACGCTGTTCCAGATCGACCGCAGAGGTTCCCAACTCACCCATAGAAGCAACGTATAGTGGCTTTTGTAGGCATTCGGCCAGTGCCTCAGCTGGTGCATGTGTGATTATGATGTGTGTGTGTGTGAGTGAAATGTGAGTGTGTGAGAGTGTGTGAGTATGATTGAGTATGTGATTGAGAGTACAAGTATGAGTGTCAAGTCTGAACGTGAACGTGATACGTGCGTATCTTGATGCGATCGTGTAATGTTTCATACGTTCGGTATATAGGTATATATGCGCCAGTAGCAAACTGTATGAGCGTTTCATTAGACTTTCCGAAAACAGAAGGCAAATATTTGAAGAGTACATGTGACATGGGTTTGGGGATACATATCAGTCTGTACTTTTGTTTTCTCCTCTGGCTAGGTAGACACAAACATTCTTCCAATTCGATTGTTTCCCTACGGTCAGCTAACGGATTGAAACACACGTACATCATACTCCTGTGTATATCACCGCTAAAAATGTACAAGCTATGCTATTCTGGTGTACTACAAGCTATTTTAAACAACATGTAGAATTGCATTTGTTTCCTTGGTGTATTCAATTCACCTGCAGATTCTCTAAATATCTATCAACTCTTGCTAGTAATAGCAGACCACGCTTTACACGAATCCCAATACTAATAAGACTACAAACACATATATAGTCAGCTACATAATACGTACCATGGATAGTATATTCCACATTACTTAAAAATGCTCAATCCACGGATCCACTAATTTCAATAATAAAGATTCAGCTCAAAATTGGTCACAGTTTTCTTCACGCCTGGAAGCTTCGACAGCCCCGGACATTTCTAGTTCTAATTCCTTCACAATGCAATAAACCACGTATATTTACTCACATACACATACCAGTCAATGTTTTACCCACTCCTGGGGGTCCATGTAGCAAAAACACACTACCGCCTCCTTTTCCTTTCACTATATCAGTAAACACACTGGATGAATGCACCACAAGTGCTTGAATGAGTTCTTTTTGGGCTTCAGGAAGAACAAGTTTGTCGAAGGAAGCAGAATCGAACACAATTTCGCTCAGGCTATCTACGAGCACATGCCCCCATACCTGTTTATAGACGTATGTATATATGTTTAGGAAGTTGGGAGGACATTTGGCACATCACTACTTGTTGTTTGTATTACATTGCTCGATGTTTGCTACGTTTGTCACTGAGAACAACTACGCAGAAAACAGCATCGAATTAAAATTTGTTGCATGTGAGTGCTGTGTATGGATGAATGTAAGCACACATACAACTACCTCTTCGTTGATAGACAACGTTTTATACTGAGTGCACAATAAATTTGTGAAACGCTATCGCTTCATGTATATATGCGCGTGTGATGTAGAGACATGTTAATATACACACCTTTCACATTTGAGATAGAGCATGCATACCCCTGTAAGTATTACTGTTCATGTATGGAGAGCTGCATCCTCCTTGAACACATGTATTCGTTGGCTTGTCTAAGTACATAGTATGTATAGTTACCTTTCCATTCATAGAGAATCCAGTAATGGACGGCCATGTGAGCAACATTTCATATTCGTTTAAGGCTGGTAGCATTAAGAAATCAGCATCGTCCCCATTTCGAACATCAATCTTCTCACCACTGTTATTTGTACGTCGACGAAGTTGCTGTGCTTTCCCCATTGTATACTGTAAGGCCATAGAGGGACCGTCCCCTGGGGGAATATGGGTAGTTATATTTTTTTGTTTGTGCTATGCATGGCATGTTTTTGGTTGGGTACGTGTTATAAATGAAGAGCTATCTGCGCCACAAACTTAGTTTGCCTTTGTGTTTTTATAGGCGCTTGTTTGACGATGTACATATAGTACTGTCTGCAAGTGTTATACACATACTCGCACAATATTCATCCCTCTGTCTCTCTTACATGAATACCACTCCGACGTACCTCCTACTGAAGAAGTATGTTTGTACTCGTATCCACGCAGCGTATCCAACATGACGCGTCCGTCACCTTTTAGGTGTTTAATCGTGGTTTGGTATCCTTTGCGTTCCGGATGCACGAAGAATCCCTCTACAATTGTACGTGTGAGCATGAGTGCGGTTGGTTATGCTATGAGGGTTCCGTTCATGCTCATCTACATGTAATATATGTACCTGTGTATCGATTTACATTCACTTCTGCACTTATTCATATATGATGCAACGTGCATATTCAACTCCTGTGTAGTTATACCTGAGGTATTCCATAAATGTGCATATGTACGTCCATGTGTGCGTACGAGTGAGATTCTCGTACCTTTCTTATATGCGACATATTTATTTTGAAGTGCAAACTTTGCGTATCTGGCTCCCCTCGTTGAGAGTTCCTTACGAAGTCCTTCGGTCAAAGGCCTGTAAACGAAATCCACTAAACCACCCAGGCAATGCAATTTAAATTAATTAATGTGATTCATATGTAAACACATCCAAGCATTGCAAGGTAATTTCTCACAAGGGATTGACCTGCTTATAAGACATATCCAGTAGATCTCATATGACAAATGTATATTACGGTAATAGAAACAGCTCACCTATTCGCTTTGTGCTGAGGAAGGGCGATATGACGTCATCGTATTGAACGTATGCAAATTTATCACCTACAGATGCGACGAAAGCGACAACCAATCGGAAGCTACGAGTAACACCGAAGAGTGTCTTATGTTCTTCAAAATGCGATGTTACAACCTTTGTTCGTGGGGGAAGGGTTATGTATGCATAGATCTAAGTAAGTGTAGAAGCACAAAGGCAGTAACGCCATACTCATTTGTAGCAGTAGTCACAAACATTCATACTTGACCACCATCACAAATGCAACCAATACGTTGGTAGCATTGTTCACCTGGACATCAGCAAGGGTAAACTTACACATATTACACTTGTACGTCAAGAACTTACCTCCACAGCCACATATTCGCCACCCTGCATATCAGGAACAGTGCAGACAATATTTCCTGGTGCCAATAATTTTGCAACTGAATCCATGTTTATTTCTCCACGTGAGATGAATTCATCATTTGCAGCTAGTTGATCCTTGTACTCCACTTCTATCCACTCTATTATCTGTATACGTATAGTATACATGCGTGTATGTACATTGCAGATAATTTTGGTCCTTGTGTGATTTTACTCACTGTGGTTCCTGCATTCCATCATGTATAAACCACTCTTAATATTCATATAATAACTGTACGCGTGAATTGCACTTACGTAATAATATATACCTGTGCTAACCCATCAATGCGAATTCTATGACCTTCCGGGTCATCTGTGCCAAGCCTGGGCATTTTAATCCCGGCCACTCTTAGCACGTCGAGTATACGCGTACGATATTTGTAGTACTTTATGCTGTTGATAGAAGCATCTTGAATCTGTATGCATGCATGTACATGAGGGAATATGAATTTATTCATGTATGCGAGTACATATATATGAGTACATATCTGTTTATATGTCTGTTATGTATTGCATATGTCTTTATATGACTGTGCAACCGAACGAATAAATAATATCTATAATACGTGTGTATGTATACACAAACTGACGTATGTCTAGGGTCGGCATTGTTGTTCTTCATATACCATATGCGACTTTTGGTAGATATGAGCGTGATAGTCACTCATTTGAACTTTTGCTTGGATAAAAATTCAAATATCATCGTTGTATACCTATTACACACCGTACACACACACACTCTGTAACCGCCTTGCATACCGATATGAGACCTGCGCATTCTTCTTTGCTAAGACTCTTCCACCACTGATTGAAGGAATCAATTTCACCTAGGAGATGCTTAAGTCGAAAATAGTTGTAGTATAAATAATGCTTCGGGTATGATTTCGTTTGTGCACCATTTTGAAGATATAGCCTGTGTACAATAGTGATCACGTGTACATGTGGGTGTGTATTGCATATCTCTCAGTAGATTTACGATAGTGTTAAAAATCGAGATATGATGATCTGTACAAAAATATGCGGTAATGTTTGTACTATGAATGTGTTCACTTCTCGTCACTAAATGCGTAGGTATACACACAAAGCAAAATGAACAAATCTCCCAACCTTAAAAGAATACCCAATGGCTCCAAGTCAAGATTGGTAGGATGTGGCTTGATATCTTTCCTGCGAATAGTGCTGAATCCATACACTGAAAGGTCGACAACATCTTCTTTTCTATTAACCACCAATATCTGCTTGACAATGTGGTCGTGAGGCAGCACTTCTAGTTCTGTCTGAGAGCTCGGGGGGATAGACATGGCGCTTGTTGTTTGTTAGAGATGAAGAGGTTGTAGTGATCTGAGATTAGGTCTGAGGTATGCTGCGATGTGCAACCGTATTAAATGTTAGGATGTACACGGTATAAGACAGAGATGGTGAAAGTAAGACACGGCGACATGAACAGCACACACTATATATACGTTTTCACTCACGTCTTTGCCATTACTCGCCCACCAATGGGATGAATAGCACGCACGCAGAGGTACACAAACACGAACGCGCCAAAAGGTCATACATAACAAATTGAAACAACGTATTGGGATGGATATGAGCGGCCTTACTAATTTCCGGCCAGCCATCCCGTTGACCCAGCCACACCTTTCTTCCATTCATTATCCTCCTGTTTGAACACATTGATACATAGCACGCAATGTCTCGTCGCCCTACTTTTTTTACCCATATATGGTATCGTGCTTATCATCGTTGGATCTATTTTTATTATCGCGTCAGAATATGGAAACACACTTCTCTGTGCAGTAATGCTGACTAGACGAAAATTGTTTCTAGGGGCTGTGAATGTCGTACCTACATTAGAAAGTACGAACAGGATCTCCTTCCACGCTGGCAGTATTTCTCTATCGCGAATCACTACGCGGAAGAGTCACATCGGTATCCTTCTTCTCACTACAATGTACAAAACATCCAGTAGTTCGGTTTGCGATTGTGTACGTGGTGTATTCTTTTCTTAGTAGGGAGCAAGACACAGATACCAATAGATGCCTTCATTCCACAGAATCCTACGTATCTCTAATACCAGATTGCAACTATACACGTATAACTAAGGCTTATCTATAGCCTGTTATTCATATACTTAACGTGCAAAACACAGACACCAATAGATGCCTTCATTCCTCAGAATCCTACGTATCTCTAATACCAGATTGCAACTATACAGATATAACTAATGCTTATCTATAGCCTGTTATTCATATACTTAACTTGCATACATTGTTTTCACAAAGCGGTGAGCGTACCATTTCAAACATCTTAATATTTACAGTTAGTTGTCAATGCGTGAGCATGCCTACACGTACGTACGTGATACGGCGAGGAAAATGATTGAAAAACATGAAAGTGAGAGGGTGGCGTTCTAATTTGCATAAGGATGTTTGATTGCTCTGCAACTATTTTCGTGAGCATACACCGTTTACTAAGCACAGTCATAAGTGATTCCTCTAATACTGCACTGTGCATTATTTTCATGCAAAAATTCAGACTTAACACCTGATATAACAAAATATAATACATCTTTGAAGGCGGCGTTGTACGTTTGCATATGAGTGTGTGGTTGTATCGCAGAAACTAGCATCAATAGATTTTCCGTTACCAGCTTGCAGTAAAATAAAAGTAGCTTGGTATGTAGTTTCTTGAGTGTGTACTAGATTCTTAAATTGAATTGGACCACTCCTAAAGTAGATGCATATCAACAGCACCTTATGCATGTATCGAGCATACAAATATATAGTCTTCACATTTTACGTAGAAATAATCAACAGAACCAAACACCAAACTTCACCATTACACATGCAGAGCGCAGGTGCACAACAATAGCACCCAATCAGATGGATTGCTTGTTTCAAACACAAGCACATACGTTGTACGAAGTAATGAGTGTTCGTATTATATGAAATTGCACTCGTTAAAGAGTATTGAAAGCAATACGTACGCATATTCATACTTTGCATATCGTACACAAAGTACGCAACATTTACTTGATACGGATGATTAGTTATCTTTCGTAGTCTCTATTCATGCGTGGGTCAGAACGCCAATTGATGGCCAAGAAACTCAACCACAGGTTAAAAACTTGGTTGACTGTAATTCGTATAATGGGTAATGGTTTAATGTTAACACCTAAAAACGGGACGGACGTGAAGAACGGTCGTTCGTTTTTCTGGTAGAAAAAACAAATCAGTACTTCTTGTTTCTGTTATGTGTTCGCCCGAAAAAAACCAAACCTGTAATTGTACATTTGTAGAAGAAGGTGGGACAAGATCATACTACTTGCATACAATACACGTATGTATATACGTTCAAGCAAGTTCCTGTATGACAAAGTCATATGATAGTATACTAGTCATGCTACCTCTTTATAGGTTCTGCTGACGGCTTGCCCAAGCTACCGTTCGTATGTGTACTTCTAGAAAAACTAAACCCTAGGGATCCATCGGGCAGCTTTGGTTCACGAATAATATTCGATACTAGTGGCTTATTCCCTGTCAGTGTGGTATTGTACAAGGTCTGTTCAGGTGCAGTTATAGGTATAGCAAATTGCCCCGTGGGTGTGTTGGCACGTGGAGAACTACGATTTGAGGTGTTGGAAGCACTAAGTTTGTCAGTGCTTTGAGATGGGGAGTCGGTCTTGCCAAAGATCTTTTCCCGGGCGGCCGCGTAATCTTGTTCACGTTGGGCGAGTGATTTACTAGATTTTGGCTGAAGTTTGTAATTTAAGTAGACATTATTGCTGGCGTTGGTGTTGTTCTGGCTGTTGCTGCTATTAGTTGGTGGTGTAACTGATCGAGGCATTATTCTTGGCTGAATAGTGGGAGTGTTTGCACCAGGACGCCTCAAGATTTGTACCTTCACACTGGATGCAGACTGTACAAATGCAGAAAATAAATAAAGAAAAAGAAAAACAATTAGTCATGTGCTATAACTCACTAGCGCCTGGTTGTGGTGAATTTCTATATATTTCTCTCTCTGAAAATATATAGGGCACGACATAAATTAATATGCAGCTGTATTGCTTGCGATTCGAGCGAGCAAAACTGAAGGACAATTGCTTGCCATGGGAGATAAATATCGTCTTTTTGCTTCTTTTCGCTAAGGAATACACATTCGTTTCGAAACATACGTAAAATCGCGTATACGCACTACTATACGTGGACACATGCAATCCAGAACATACCAGACTTGTGTTGCTGTTAGAAACCAAATCCATGGCAGCGAACTGAGTGTCTACTTGGTTAGAGATATTTGAGTATCTGCTCATCGGTTCACCGCACACATAAAAAACCACAAGACATAGTTAGCAGTGAGTATAGGAATAAAACATCTGATCCAACAGAATCCTTCACTACGATTGTTTATAAGTGGAGATTTGAAGTGTAGGGGTTTAAAACACGGTCGTAAACGTGTGTAACATGCAAATAAACACCCATCCTTTCACATGATGTACAGTTTGAGATGAATAATAGGCACAATATACATAACATCCTTCTACTCCGGGATGTAAAAATTCTAGGTACAATGCATAGACATTAAGTACTCTATCAGTCTCACCTCTCTTTTGACACATTGATTATCCCTTCTGTCTGGGGTTTATCAAAGGCGCCAGCCTCATCCGCAGCCTCCCAATCGTTGAACGAGTCCGTCATGGTTGACGAGTGTCTAATGTATGGGATGCTGAGGACGTGCCCGTCCGCGTTTCTTGTACACGCAGTTTGTTAATGTGAAAGCGAATGTGTGCGTGTGTGATTGTGTGCGTATGTGTGTGTGTATGAGTGTGTGTATTTGTGTGCGTGTATGTATGTGTGTGCGTGTATGTGTATGTGTATGTGTATGTGTGTATGTGTGTGCGTGGATTGTGTGTGTGTGTGCGTGTGTATGTGTGTGTGTGCATGAGCCCAAATATTTTTCATTCATTTATTCAAGAATATTTATTCATACATATTCAAATCTACTGAATATAATGACTTCAGTTTTGCACTGACCGATCAGCACAGCGTAGTTATGGGAATTTCTATAATGCATTTCCTGTGGACATAAACAGATACTACTGCCTAATAGTTGCATTTACTTCCGTGTGTGCGTGTGAGTGCGCGTGTCTCTCTCATTTGTCGCACTCCCAAAATCACAACCAAAATGCAAGTATCTCCTCTAACTGCTTCTAACAGTGTCACGTACGAATGCATATGACTAGATGCCCCACCCATTTTGCGCCGTCGTAAATTGTACACTCTGCTTAGGTGTAGAAGGTTCATTATAAAGCAGAGACAAGACGGAGAATTCACACCTTCTATGTTTACAGTTTTTATTTGTTGACGGTGTAGGGAAGCGGATCGAGGACTTGTCAGGAGTCTCATTCAAGTCCTAGATCTGATTGATGGTCAACAATTCGCTTGCCTGAAATAAACTATCGAACCCCACGGTCATATCAACTTAACGTCGCAAATAAATGCTTATCAAGAATACCATTGACTTGATTGATTCGACTGGCGCTGATCATTTACAGCGTTACAAAAACTTGAGGGAGCCCACTGAAATAAAATTGCTAATAGAAAAACACTGTAGAAGCGCGCAAAGACGCTTCGAATATTAAGCCTTTATTCAAACATAACATCCACATGCCGGTATAATATACAACGGCTTTAGAATTAACACTGTGTTATTTAACCTATAATGAATGATGCTTTAAATAAACGATATTATTGTATCAAGAGCGAGTTGAGTGAGACCTACGGCTTTTGTTTTGTTTTTTTAAACTTGTTTTGGTTTGCTTCTTGTCTAACGTATATTAACAAATACAACACTCACACACCCACACCCACACTCACACCAGCACCCACACTCCCCCCCCCCCTCCGCCCCCTCTTACACTCTTATTCACATGCACACGCCATTACACACACTCGCAACTCATGTGTACTATCACATGCCAACCCTACACTACCCACCACAACGCATTCGTACAAACAAATGTAATACGTACACACTCATGCCCATGAACCAATACCTCACACCTTTCGAAGCGAGCTCCCACGCATGTAATTTCACACACGCACACACACACATATATATATAAAAGAAAACAACAGTGCATTTATGTACAAACCTTGCAGTTTATACCCTCACCCATGATAGCTGGATTCGGAGTTGTGCGATACTTTTGATGTTGAATTGAATTGGAGAGCGTGTCTTGGCAATCCGGATTTGATTTTACCTGCGCCCCTCTCCCTTCAGTTTTCAGCCATGGGGAACTCCAAATCGAAGGAGAAACCAGATTTCAATGCAGAGAGTATGTGATTTTAATGTTCGTTTGTTTACTCTATTTGCTACCAAAGTAAATACTCAGAGTAGCTATAAAAACGAGTTAGCACAAGGCAAGTCAGTTACACCGACTGAGAAGTAACTGTAAACTTGAGCCGTCGTCATACTGTCAGTAAATGCGTACTTTAGTGTGTATAATTTCCTATTGCCTTGCGCACCGTCGACCGTCATGTAATGTTGCGAGATTGAGTGTGTAGTTGTGCGCATACATGCATATATATATATATATATATATATATATATTATATGGATGTTTGTACTTGTATATTGCGCACATCCACCATGCTGAAACGTAGGAAACACATACTGGATTCTTGACCTATTTTGTTTGAGGGTTGAGCGTAACAGTCGCACATGCCATGTACTTCTTATGATTCTTTGTTACGCGACGAGCGTATTGCCACTACGCTACTAAGCTACTGGGACAATTATTATATACACAACATCTCATTCTAAGAGTATTTGCAACATTTATTAGTTTGTGTAGATTGTTGACTATGGCTGAGTTCAGTTTTTAATACGATACAGAGACTCGGTTGTAAGCAAAATCAATTTTTTTCCGATTACACGTACACCAAGTCAAAAATTTGATGTTCATCTATATATTAGGGATTAATTGATATTGCTAGCGCTATTGCTGAACTATATATTGTTTTGGGTTATTCATCATCATGTTTACACGGGATGAATAGTCAACTTTACACACTTTAAGCTGCTTCGATCCGTTGGTAAGGGTGCCTTTGGTAAAGTGTGCATCGTCCTCAAGAGGGATACAAAAGAGCTATATGCTATGAAATACATGAGCAAAGACAAATGTATTCAGGTACGTTCGTACAACTTGTTTATATATATATCCCCATGAGCTTCTGGGTATAAGTTTGTAACGTAACTCTAAACGGATAAGAACTGTGTCTTTCATCGTGATTGTGTGTGCAAGATGTACATTATAGATTTTTTTTTTGTGATGCATTTGACATCTGCGTGCGTTTATACAAGACCATAACAAAGGTATTGTATGTCCTTTAAATTTTAGTCCATATTCTTATGTCATACACCTTTCCTTATTCTGGCGTAAATATAGGCGTCTGCTTATGTACTGGATGTTGCATGTGTTTGCTAATACCCCGATACAATATTTTTTGAGCAGGAAAAAGCGGTTAAAAACGTACTGAACGAAAGGAAAATCTTAGAGCTCTTACATCATCCTCTTCTAGTAAATATTTGGTTCTCGTTTCAGGTACGTGAATTTGAGTACTCGTTGTATCCACTCCACTCCTGCTATATATAATGTATATAGTAAGTCTGTGTATTTCAATCAAGAATCTATATTTGACTAGGAGGTAGTTTTTTTGTTTATGGAAGTGTAATATAAATGCCACCAATTTTTGTGACATGTGTTCAACATACATCTAGACTCGTAATAGCATTCATAATGTACATATTCTTACCACACTGAAACATGTACGCACATAAATGTGAAAGTAATTACATACATATACAAATAGAAATGCACTAACTTGCACACAAACAAATGTACACACAGGATGAGGAGGACATGTTTATGGTTGTAGATCTGATGCTCGGGGGTGATATGCGATACCATTTACAGCATCATGGTGCGCTCTCAGAGAGTAGAATACGGAATTACATGGCAGAGCTATCCAATGCTCTATGCTATATACATTCAAAAGGGGTCCTGCATCGTATGTATTCCTTTGTTTGTATACATGAACACCCACGCGCACAATTTATCAGTACTCGTTGTATTGTTTTGAATTTACGTTACATGGGGCGTGGGTGCATGTGTATGCATCCGTGTGGAGTTGGGTGTTTTGTAGGTATAGGTGTAGGTACGAACACATCGGTTCATGCATGCGCATATTAATAAAGGAGGATTCTATCTGAGTGCACAGAATTGCGTGCAACAGCTCAGGTTATATGCCTGGATACTCAACCATACACGCATGAATACAAATATAGAACTAGGTGCACTAACATGCATTAAACATTTTCACATGTACAGGGGACATAAAACCAGACAATATATTAATGGACGCAAGCGGTCACTTGGCACTCGCAGATTTTAACGTCGCTACGTTTATACCAAACAAAGGAAGATTAGTATCTCGAGCTGGTACTAGGCCATATATGTCTCCAGAAATGGTCAAGAAGGTACCCTTTCTTAACATATGTACATATTTGCCTATATTTATAGAGTATATGCAACTATTTTTTCGTGTTCATATTTATGACTGGTATGATAAATTAGATTCAACTTGTATTGATAAAGGCTAAATGTACGGACGGATAACACAAAACATACACCCGCATGCACGCACACAATACAATTATATATAAAGCTGTGTTCCAACAGTACTACTTCTTAAACCGAGTACCACTCTTTATGCAAATCTATACTAACATATATACAAACGAGCTCTCAAACAATACACACCCGTTCGTGCAGGAGGGCTATGACACTGGTACAGACTGGTGGAGTTTGGGAGTTACTATGTACGAGTTCTTAACAGGAGAATCGCCGTTTCGAGGAAACAGCGTGGAGGAGGCAATTGAACTCATTTGTCATAAGCAGTTACAATGGCCTAACCTAACAGATCCAGACTGTTTAGATATGCTGAAGGGGTTACTGAATAGAGACCCCCAACAAAGACTGGGCAGCCCGGGACATCTAGATGAGTTAAAAAATCATGCGTTCTTCCAGCCATGTGGAAACTTTGATGTACGTTTGTGTTGTAGGAGAATGTTTACGTAGTGTGCGTGTGCGTGCGCGTGGCGCGCGTGTGTTTGTGTGAATGCACGGGTGATTTTATGTGTGTGATACGGTTGTGTGTGAACGCTCGTTGCCATCATGCACGGCTAGAAAAGTTGATCAAACTATTATGGAACTCTGTTGTGTATGTTGTGCATATGTATATATATGTCCTCGCTTTTTATTAATACTAACAACTGCCAGCTTCACCCGTAAGAAATTTAATGACAATATTTGTCTGTAGTATTTACATATTTGGATGTTGAATACGAGAATCGCAAATCGGATTGTTACTTGTTCACCGTATATTTTTCTTATACTTCATAATCCACAGGATATTTCCAACAAGACATTAATACATGAGTTTATTCCAGACAAGCACAAGATAAATTGTGACGCTATGTATGAGTTAGAAGAGGTATGTCCACACGTACCTGATTCCACAACCATACTATATCCATAGCCACACCTCTATTCGTGCACTCACATGCTAGTCCACATCTGAATCCAAAACCATACTATAATCATACCGCCGTTTCCTCGAGCGCTCACATACTCATCCACATACATACATACATCACACATAGATCTGTACCTCAAGTTGTACGAATACACTCAATCATACGTATTTAACTACAATCTTATGTTGTCTGATCTTATATTCGCACTTATATCGCTTGTAATATCACGTGTCTGGTTATATGACGTGTACGTAAAGATGATTTTGGAGGAGAATCCTCTTCACAAAAAGAAACAAAGGTTGAAGAAAAACAAAAATACTAGTGGAGAAATCAAGCCTATCCCAGGTAGTGTGGCCGACGAGAAGCTGCAACTCATGACATCATATACGGTTTTCAACAGAGAGAAGGTATGGTTTCATCAGTGTTGATGCTTTTATGTGTTTGCGGATACGCAATACCAGATTACTACCTCCCTCCCTTCCCCCCATCCAATCACAGATCGATACAGATACCCTCAAAGGATAGTTTGTTGGTTTTATATTCGTGTGCTGACAGTTTTTCGAAAGAATACTTGAGTTTAAATTTGTTTATTTAACCCTGCTCGCAGATGAACAACAGGAATTCAGTCTTGGAAGACCAACAGTTGGAGTATGTAGTTGCAAAGCGTTTCATCGCACTGTGTGTTCAGCTTGTGTAAATATGAGTCGTATTGTTATGTTGAGGACTATAGTTAGCTTGTCATATATCTCATTCACTTCTGACTTTTATCTTACTGCCATGCATATACACGTACTCAGCCCCGAGGCAAGAACTTCGATGGAGCTTATCCGAGATAATGATAAGAAAAATACTAGTATTTAAGACTGAGTAGTACTGAATATTGTGTAAGTAGCGCCGTCTTTTGACTTTGTACATTTATCGAGTGCAATACACCATTAACTAAATACGAAAAGTTGTAAGGACACTTTCATTTTGCAATGAGCGATTATCATTCAGACATACTAGAGAGTCACAGTAGAATTAGTTGAATCCATCCCAAGACAGATTCAACTATTGTGTTTTCTGTCTAGGGGAAACGCACTTTGTTCATGCTTTTACCATGTACTGTATATTGTCGCAAAACAAGTACGTGCAATATACTGAATATTTTCGCATTCATATTTCGAAGGATAGCGGCTAGTAATATAGCAGCTGATGTATGTACGTACGAAATTTCAAACCTTTGTACGAACATACACGCGAGAGGAATGTCAGTTACATTGCCACCACACCTCGTACACCAGACGTATATAGAGTATTCATCCAAGTGAGAGTTCTTGGGCGAGCGAGAACTGAACCAGTCAAGCGCACGTTTGAGAGTTTATTTATAACCTTCCTACCGATCACAATTCCTGCATTGATACTTTACACGTTTCAAGGATGGATATCACCTGAAGAAACAAGTGCTAAGCTATAGCTAAGCAAATGGATATGAATGTATTCATTCATTGTTGTAATACCACCACTGTAACAGTTTGTGTTTACAACGTTAACGTCATACATTAATTAAAAAGAATATAAGTGTCGTAAAAACAAAAATCTAGGCACTGGCTAGCACCAGGAGAACTGCTGCTGACATAAACGACGTCCCCAATTATGTGTTGTGTAATTTGAAACAATTTGAAACAACACATTTTCTCCAACGCAATTGCTAAGTGTTTTCGTTGATCCTGGTCCTATTCGACTGGCTGATATAGGACATTTGCTACGGATATAAATTAAAACATACTTTAATAGTTGAAGTATTTTACCCATAACGACAGTATTTGAAATGCTGACGTTTATCTTTTATATGCTAAATTCGTCAATAAATATTGATAAACGACATGAACAGTATCCACTTCAGTAACACTTTTAATTTGGCATAGATTCGTACGAAAAAGTAATATACGACCTGATTTACGACATAGCTTGTCACCTCACCCGAAATATAAACCATGCCGTTCATTGTCACTATATGTACGTACACGTACACACAGACCACACATAAAGACATCCACGTAAATATAACCTACACTAAAATAGCAGTGAAACATACGCGTATATCGTTGTGTACTTTGATTCATACACTGCTCGGTCTACAGGAGTGCTCTTCATAGTGCTCGAGTAAATTCAACTTTATTCCATATGGCGGGAAGAGTATGTTTGTGTTAATGCACTCTTATGTATTGTTTACGGTTTACGTATGAGCTTGAGCTTTTGTGAATATTGCTTAGTGTGTGAAAACGTTGTGTACAGTCGTTTTTTGTGAGAAGTATTGCCTCGTAGTTTGGAACACTAGTTTGTGTCCTACGCAATGTACCGCGTGTACTGACGGCGAAAGAGACTGCACACAGATTCGTGAAATATCGTGGTGAATAAATTAGTACCATGTATGGACACTAGTTTGTGTTCTACGCAATGTACCGCGTGTACTGACAGCGAAAGAGGGTGCATACAGATTCGTGAAATAACATGGTGAATAAATTGGTACTATTTATGAGCAGAAGAACTGACAGTTGAACATTCATACGTGCGGACGAGTATATTATATGAGATCGTGGTTGTGAGTCCTTATGGTTGGGATGCCAAACGTTTTACTCGTGTTGTACTCGAAATTGTACATACTGCAATGTAAAACGAGGGGTGTGTACAAGTATGGGTGTGTAGAAACGCTCAATGTCGTGTCGGAAATAGAAAGGCTTACCAACAGAATAGCAAACACAGCCTATGCACACATAATTGTCTAATTTGCTAATGTTGTAATGCGCATGCACAGGATGCTGACTACTTCGGGTTGGGCTCACATGGCAATCTCTCCGGGGGAGATGCGGCCACAGAAGCTGCTTTGCAACAAATGTTACAGCAGTTAGGCCTTGATTTTCGTCAGGCTATGGCTGGACGTATGTGTGTGTATGTATGTGTAGTGATAATATGTATGAACATATCGTACATCATTGAGTATAAATGTATGTGGCTTAATACGTGCTGGAGATGTCATTAATATTTCTACATACGTAATCTTGATTTGTATGTCTTTACATATGTTTCATGTGGTAGTTGGTAGTGTAAGGGTGTGTTCCTGTTTGTACATGTGGTCTACTCCATTTAAGCTCGGTCTTTATGCATTTATACATAACATGGATACTGAACTGGGAAGAATCACTATGTAGTGTCTGATTCTGTGAAAGTATGTTGTCGTTCACGGTTTGTATTCATAGCACGCTCATCCGTACATGCCATAACAGAAACAACCAAGGATACTTCCTAGTTCCATATTATTCTGTTTATATTTGCATGAATGTTATATTTGAACTAATAAAAGATGTATATATAGGTATACATTTAAACGCAACTTACCTTGGACGTATTGGCAAAGTTTGTATATAATTCTGTCCTTTAGTATTTCTTGCATTTGTCTAACTTAACAATACTTGAAATACTTCAAAATACTTACGTATAAATATCACAGAGCAAACACAACTTCGAAGTTTTCTAGCAGGCCTTAAAGACAAGAGCCCAGGCAAGCAATTGTCCTCGCTCGTAGAGCTGTGTGAGACGTTATCAATGGGTTCTGAGGATACAATGTCTACGTCTCTAGCTGAAGAGTTTGTACCAGAACTCGTAAGTTTACTGAAGTAAGTAATATATTTAATATATAGTATTGAACCAACTCGACGGATGGGAGAATTAATGTGCTCTAGACAATCTCTACGATATCTTTTTAGTCGAATGTATATGGCAAAATCCATATATCTAGGTAAAGTTGTAGCAGTATATGCAATGCTTCCAACTATAGCTTGTGAACTTAGGCTAGAACTGGTATGTCCATACGTACGTTCATAAGCATGCTTCGTTATAGCTACATAGACACCTTTATTCATATATGTATACATATATATATATATGCAAGGAACAACCATTAGCACTGTGATTGGTCTCGATTAGCACTATGATTGGTCTCTCATGCTGAATTATGCGTGTTTTGTAGACCAACGCAGTAATTCACAACCTGTGGCAGTTGAAGAACATACCATAGATATGCTAGTGTATATTCGTGCAAACACACATGAACACAGTTACAATGGCAATATATCCTTGTTTATGGGCTAAGAACACTCATACACACAACATGCATAACTACGCATATGCAGATCTGGTGCGAATGATGAGATAATGCTCTCGGCATGCCGAGCGTTGGTATATTTGATGGAGATAATGCCTACATCTTCGTCCATAGTAGTTGAGCATGGGACGATTCCTGTTCTTTGCTCCAAACTGATGGTCATTGAAGTTATTGATCTGGCCGAGGAGTCATTGTTGGCTATTGAGAAGCTATCGCGGCGAAATGGGTATGCAATGTTTGTTACATGTGCATGCTAGTGTATGCATGCCCTTGTATTTCTACTTCTATACGATAACGTGGATGGTCGTTGAGGCCGTTGATCTGAGGATATCGCTTAGTTATTGGCACATCACGATGAGCTGTGCTTTGCAATGTGTCAAAGGCATATAGTGGTTTGTCAAGCTTAGTTAATCTAACTCACTGCCAGTAGAAAGTATGTTGTTGTTGTACAAGTGACTACACATATATCATGAAGGACGAATGAAGGAGTTTTCTGAGTGCTCACATTGTTGTCGTTGATATTTGTGGACGAGTATCGTCTTGGCAATCAATCGATGTATTCTAGTACGATGAGATTGGTCATAGTTACGATGATAATACCAACTATTATGTGTTGGGATAGGATATGCACTATTGAAATGTAAATTGCAAACTGAAATATATTTACATGTACAGGGATGCGCTGTTGAAAGAAGGCGGCCTCTCTGCTGTACTCACTTTCCTAGATTTCTTCGCTATGGCTGCTCAGCGGTCTGCACTTACCTCAGCAGCAAATATGTGTGTAAAAGTAACTAGGACAGAAGAGTGTTTTGATATTGTTAAACCTGTGATTAACACTCTTCGTGAACTTGTGGCAAGTCCTGATGGCAAGATTGCAGACAAAGCGTGCGTGTGCTGTATGAGTCTGGTGGATGTTTTTCAGACGGATTCAGACAAATTAGAAGCAATAGCTGGTGAGTCTTTATGTCGGTTTATGGGTTATTTTGCATGTGATGTTAATGTGACACTGTCACAGGAGTTAATCCTGTCATTGGCAGTCAGACACGAAGGCAAGATTGTAGGCAAGATGTTGTATCAATGTACGTTGCAGATATGTTCGGTATATGAGAAGTCTTAGTACAATATTTCCTTGACATATGGTTGAGAGGTTATGGTGTCTTACAGCGATCGAGCACTACAAATAGTATCATCAGTACGTACACGTGATATCTGCATAGACTCCCTTCACACGCTCTCACCCCTAACACGAAATAACTAACAAGTACTGTTTTCTTTACTTTTGATTTACAAGGGGATACGCTTGTGCCCAATCTTCTCAAGATCATGGGACACTCGCGTGAATCGGCATCCACGCTTACTAACGTGATTCACACTCTCTCGCAGCTTTGCCAGGGGAGTCCGAAGCTGACCTCGTCATGTTTCACTCAAAACGTGCCAAAGATGGTGTATGAGTTTGTGGTCGATAGTACACTCACACCTTCACTTCCACTCACACCTACGCTTACACCCACGCTCACACCGAGACCCACACATACACCGACACCCACACAAACACCTAATGTCTCGTCATCGACACTCTTGGGTGTGAGTGGGGGTGTAGTATTACGAACACAACCGCACAAACAAGTGGAAGAGTTCTTTGTACTTTTGTGTAATATGTTACCAAAGTTACCAAGCACACCTCTATATAGCAATTTAGACACAATTGGTAGCCAGGGAGGCCATGAGAAGGGGCAAGTTGAATGTGGGCTTTATAACCCATACGAGCTTGCTAGAACGTGGCTCCCTGTGCTTGTGGAAGTGTATGTCTCCATGTGTAACATTGCACTACAGGACTCCTGCTTATCCTTGATTATGAAGCTTCTCATGTGTGTATGCGAGGAGGATGTTGCAAGCGGAGGCAATGGAGTACATGTGAGTGACAGCGACTTGGCGGATTGTGTTCGCGCAGTGTCAGCGTCTTTCATATGTTCGCTTCTCAAATCTTCACAGGGGTGCCCCACCATGTTTGGAGTTGCAATAGCGACAACAATGGTAGAGCGACTGCCTACCTATTACTCAAGTACCTTCTTAAGAGAAGGTGTAATGCATGAGATGCAGCAATTGCGTGTGGAGTCTACCTCTATATCAACATCTACAGCCCAATCTAAATCCACAACTAAAGTCACATCCAGCTCACCCACGAGCGAGAAAGGGGATACACTGTTGAATGGCAGTGTTAAACAAAAGCTGTGGATACAGAGGTATGCGGAAGAATTCATTACTATTCTGCAATCAGATGAAGCTAGTTCGTCTTTGTTATCAGAACAGTCGGTCACTGTTGCTGCGATGGCTAAGCTTGTGGACTTCCTTAACAATCCTCATGAAGGTACGAAAGTGTGTGTATGGATATGTACGTGTTTATTATAATATGTGGCAAATGTAAATGTGATTATGGGCATGATTTCGTTTTTAGAATTTGTACATTTTTCTCCTAATTACTATACGATAATAGGAGGGTTGGTCGTGCATGTATACCCAACTAACCATGCATATCAGACACCCGTGTTTACATGTAAGTGTGTTTTAACGTATTAGACTCTCCCTTACCCACACACACATATATATGTATATACTAAATGCAGATGGCCCAGATGCGCTTCAGATGCTTAGTACAATAGTTGCAGAAACGTCCACTCCACTGTCTGCATACGAAGTGACGAACTGCGGATTAGTGCCGGCCTTGCTATGCTATTTATCTACTCCAAACCTCACAGACCGTCTGGTCCGTTTGCGGTCTTTTGTATCCATCTTTCTACAACCCAAACCACACAAACACACAACCACAACGACAACCACAACTAGTTTCGATGGCGACATTAACATGGTATCCGACGCGGATGTTGTGTGTGGTGATGAGGTTAATGATTCTAGAGAATTATATACCACAAATGATGATCCTCCTATGAAGTCCTTGTTAAATGTGTTGCATGAGGTTTTAGGGCGGGTAGAGAATTTCCCTCTGCAGATACACAATGTTTTAGCAGAAGACGGGAGCCCGTCCAGCTTTAGTAGTCATTTGAAAGTACTAACACGGCCTGTGCGTATACGTTTAGAACGTGCCCCTAATCAAGTCGGCAAGGTGAAAGACTTGAACAAGGTATTATGTGTCCACACACTGCAACGTTGTCTTACAATACATACATTCATAGAACTGATAGCAATGCGAATGTCATTGTGTAGTTATTATATGCTATGGTCATATTATGTTGAAGGCGCAATTCTCGTATGACAACTTGGCGTTTGTATTTATATATGTTACGTTGAATATATGAAAGGATAGTTGTTCTACATGTTTTCGAATGATATGAGAATTTCAATTTTTCAGATAGTTTGCAAGTTACCGAACATAAAATCCGGTTTGTCTTATAAAATGTGTGTAGATTGTTGCAGTGGAGCCACTGGCATCGTTGTCCGCCATTGAAGACTTCCTTTGGCCTGAAGTAAAGCCATCGTCTATGGGTATGTGTTTTCAACTTCACGTACTCGTATGCTCACACTAATACGGGTCATGCTTGATCTTTTACTCCCACACAAAATTTAAAACTCTCTCGCATATACACATTTATATCTCAACTGTACAGAAAGACCAGATGATGCGAGTACTAGTACCGAAAAGATGGCTGGGGAGTTGGCCGCTGCTGCCCATGCTCTTGAGAAATTGCACTACCCTGGGCAGGAAGTAGATGATGTCACTACATCCTCCGCTGAAGACAACGAAGCAGATCCTTCAGATTACACGGAAACAGATGGATTGGACTCAGATAATGTATGTATGTATGTAAACATGGGTGTATGTATTACAGTGTGTCCGTTCGAACTGCCACCTCTTATAGGACAGTGGACTACCTCAATCTCACGCACGTAATACCAACTCTATTCTATAGGTTCACATACGTAGTAAACTATGAATGATTCCAGTGCATGTCGTGCTGTTTTAGGGTGTATGTGTATGCTGTACCTTGTATGTATGTGTAGATGCTTGTACGTAGTATAAAATTTATGACACTTAGAACTTTATCAAACGATAACACTTTGTGCATATTCTTCATGCAATGTAAAGACGAAGAGCGAGGAAAAAGAGGATGCTACCTCAAACGAACATGTACTGCCAACAGACAGTACGTCCACGGAGACGGTTGAGAAAACTAGGAAATCCAAAAGTACGTGTGCCTGCCCCCCTCTTGCGTTCTCGCTGTAATTAGAAATTATGCGAACTTACGTATGAAGTGCACGTAAATATACGCGAGTTAAGAGAATGTTTTGCAGTAAATCTACATTTTTCCATGTAATATCACTGTTATGTTCGTGTTGGAATACGAGTATCTATATGCGTGTACAATGGAACGAAAAGCTTTCAGTAAATCGCTGTTTTCTGTTCCAACCTATGGAACACAGCAGGATGTTATGTATTCTTGATCTTTAACTAACTTCACGCAAACATTCTTTCACTCCCATTCAAAGAAAGTCAAAGTTCACGCAAGTCCAAGAAAGAGAAGAAAGACTCAGAATCCGAACTTGATTTCTTTGTTAATGGCGAGAAGCTATGCCATACAGTCACAGTACTGCATTGCTTGCAAAAGTACACTGACTTCTCGTCAGATGTACACAAAGTATGTATATGTACATATATTCCTTGTGTATGCATGTGTGTGTGTGTGTGTGTGTAAAAGGTCACTTGATGCGTACCATGATAGTGAGTAATGTGCTCTACACGGCATTATTGCGTTGCCTGGGAATCTCATCAATTTTAAACAAGCGTCGTCTGCACGTTTATATACATGTGTGTAGATGATGTGTGCCCATGTTCCTGTATATGTTCATAGAGTATGTCTTACTAGCATACGACGTGTACTGAAGACCTGTATACGGCATTTGAATGTGTATAAAGGTTGATACATTCTTGCTACAAGTATGCATGAGAAGGAGGCATGTTATGTCCAAATTTACAACTCATAACTATACATATAAAAACGTACTCCTTCCCGCTCGGCCTAGTGAAATATAGAAACTAATACACAGTGCAAACTCTCGGGGCACAGTGGTTAGTTTCTATTCCCAGACAACAAACACAGATATACACGCACTGAACAATATACACACTCACTTTTACACATTGTGAACAGGTACCCGGAACGAGCCAAATATGTAACCGATCTTCGTCACAGTGGCCATCCTCAAACTCTTTGTCTGACGACAAAGAGTTAGTTATCACGTATGCACGACGAGTAGACCCAAACACGTCCACGCCAGCATCCACGTCTAAGAGCGCAATCACATCCGGCTCACAATCATACAATACAAACAATAGTACCGCAATAAGCACTATAAGTAGAAAACGCGCTTTGTCTTTGGATGGTATTCGTGTACATAGCCCAGAAGACCAATTCCTGCACGTCTTCAATTCTATACTAGAGTGGGAGGACAGAAGTGAGTTTGGGTACACACCGTCACATACAGGGATCAAGACGAAGGACGTGGATGTGCGTGAGTGTGTGTTAGACATCACCACTTTTAATGTGCTACGCATGCTCAAACTCCTACATACGGTGAACACCCGTTGGTTTCTTCTGTACAATCGCCAGCAAGCCGCTGTACTTAGCAACACAATCGTCCCTCTCTCAGACACTAACTTTATAAACAAAAAGGTGAACGCAAAAATAAACAGACAGCTATTAGATCCACTCACACTGGCGTCATCAAGCGTACCTGAATGGTGTGGTACGCTATGTCATACATGTGGGTTCCTACTACCATGGGAAACTAGACAGGCCTTCTTGCATGCCACTACGTTTGGTATTGCACGCGCACTCACAGATTTACAGAAGCAAACAGAGCAAAGTGGAGGCACGCAGAAGGCTGAGTTGAGGATTGCCCGTATTCAAAGGGCGAAGGTTGGTACGCACGTGCTCGCATATGTTGTGTTTCGTGCACTTTACATGTACTTATGACTATGGTTAGTCTATTCTTGATAGTAATCCTTACTAAACAAGTTTGGTCGCGTGAAAGCGAAAAGTGCTCTTTTGTTCCAAGGCGAGGATTATGTATTTGCTGGTGTGTCTGGTTTGTGTGCGTGTACGGTCGGTATGGCATTCACATATGAATTCGCACAAACAGGTTGAATTCTTGCTGATGCATATGCATGTACATGTACACATAATCAGGTACAAATAAACCGAAATCAAATGTTGGAAGCTTGCATGAAACTGATGAGTAAGTATGCCTCCTCTCATCTTATGCTTGAAATTGAGTACAAGAATGAAGTGGGCACTGGTTTGGGGCCTACTTTGGAGTTCTACACACTCGTCTCACGGGAGTATCAATCTGCTGCACTCGGACTGTGGAGAGAGAGAATACAGGGTATTGGACTATACCCCGCGCCGTTGCCAACAGATGATAAAGTGCGTGTGTGTTTGCACGTGTATGGGTATATGTAAGGTGTACGCACAAATATACTTGTTTCTTTTCGTATTTGAGTTTTCGGTAATATATATTTCTGCGCATGTAGTTGTTTGTATGGGATTAGTATGGTTTTAGAAGAGATCGGAGCGGGTTGGTTGTTTCTAACCCAAGGTGCTCACCCTTGTGTTCTCTCATTTATACATTGTCTTTATAGTATGCACACATGCACGCACAATATGGTGTGGTTTTGTAATGTATGGGAGATTGGCCACACGCGTTGTAGTGCTATATGCATGTATTTTGCGATCAACGTAGATGAACTGCGCGTGTCATACATGAGGTATAAAATGCGTGCGAGGTGATCTCGTTGGGAAGTTGTTCTTTCTTGTTGTTGCGCGCACTCCTATGTTAAGTGTTTCTCCGTCTCTCTCAACTATGTACAAATCTTGTCATTTCTCGTAACATACACACATTCGGTTGTGTGTTTGATGTGTAAGGAGTCTAATACTAAAGCTAGTTTGTTTGAAAATTGTATGTGTCAGCCACTCGAATACTTCGATGCACGTACATACAACACGCATACAACGTTTACAACATAATGCGAATCCCTCTACTTGTCGCTCTCTCTCACGTACACACTCATGCTCACGAATACCTACTAGGCTGCGCGTAAGAGATGTAGTATGTTTAAGAGCTTGGGACAGTTCGTTGGTAAGGCATTGTGGGACTCCAAAATTATCGATATTCCCTTTAGTTTGACGTTTCTAAGGTGGCTATTGATTGAAGAGGATCAATTTCGGTTGAGTTCGTTCGGTAAGTTATTGTTTTTGCATACCCGTATGTCGAGTGGTTAGAAATGTTCGTAAAAACTATCAACCCTTAATCTAGACTCGATTTCTCGTATTGTGATAGTTATGCAATCCTTTGCATAGCGCACCGTACCTAGTGTATTTACATTCA
Source organism: Creolimax fragrantissima (assembly GCA_033442365.1). Classification (NCBI taxonomy): domain Eukaryota; class Ichthyosporea; order Ichthyophonida; genus Creolimax; species Creolimax fragrantissima. The sequence goes on from JAWQFL010000003.1 coordinate 2,253,148, forward strand.
GAGCAGAAGCATGCATGTGTATGTGTACGTTAGTGTGTTTGGATGAGTTGTATATATAGATATATAGATATCTCAAGACATTGTATATATCTGCTATGATTCATATGTTCTTGTGCGCATAAAATATTTCGTACACAGAGGACATAGACCCTACATTGTGTAGACAGTTAACCTCTATGGATGAGCTCAGGGTAGCGTATGATGTGATCGAAACAAATGAAGCACTAACAGATAAACAAAAGGAAGAGGAGGTATGTATAGAGTTGTATGCTTACGTAAATGACTGTGTCTCGTATGTATATGGCTGTTTTTATTTTGATGGACATGTATTCAGTCAGGTTATTATTCGATGCACTAGTACGTGAAATGCACACATCCCATCGTACGTTTCATACTACGTATCATTGTAATATGCAAGCAGTTGAAATACGTAATGCATGGTAAACCACTCTCATACTTTACACAGGCATTATGCAATTGATACATACATATTGTAGGTACGCCTTCATGTTTCACGTCATATTTATACCAACTATGTGTGCACACAAACACAAAACACGCACCAGGTCACACTATATAACATACTAGCCGACACACTCGTGCATACCTTTATTTATGCATCTATACTATAAGTCTATGCCCTTGTAGATCTAGACAGCCACATATGAGCACAAGCATGCGTAAGTGACAAACTTGTCTGACCAGCACACGCACACATGTATGTATAGGTTGACAAGCTCAAGCTCAATGGGGTATCAATTGATGATCTTTGCCTAGACTTTACCGTGCCTGGATATCCAGACATCGAACTTTTTCCAGGTTCATTTATTGTTTTAACGACGTGTGTAGATACAGTGTGTACGTTCACCCACTTACTCACTCGCGTTTATATTATATACATTTGTTGATATATTTACATACTTTTATCTTACTAGGATGTACCTGCTCATGAGATATTCATAAATGAAGTTATCAGCGTATACAATCCGCACAGATAACGAGTTCGCACCAGCAAACCGTACATTATATAATTGGATTGACCACTCACTCATTCATTGACTCACTAGTTTATTTTGCGTGTGACTTTAGGAGGGGCTGAAACCTCAGTGACCATCCACACACTCGCGCAATATCTTCGCTTGGTGGAGAGAATGATACTATTGGATGGTGTTAGAGAACAGATGTGTGCCTTTAGAGAAGGGTTTAACGAAGTTATACCCTTAAGTGCACTTCGTGGATTTACACCGAACGAATTATCCTTGATGATGTTTGGGGCTGAGGAGGAGTGGGATATAGACACTCTAGCAGCGCATACTAAACCTGACCATGGATACACAACTAATAGGTACTTGTATACCTTGTTTGTGTTACATATGCATGTAGTGATTGAATGTGTATACATTTACTTTGCTTCAAGGTTTTCACGAGATCATTGATTTGTTTGATTTGTGATATCTATTAGTGCATTACACTGACACATCTTGATTGTATTCAACGTACATGTTCAGCCCGGCGGTGAAGAATCTTTTTAATATTTTGTCTAAATACGATCAAGCCGAGAAAGGCAAATTCCTACAGTTTATTACTGGAAGCCCCCGTTTGCCTGTTGGCGGTATGTGCATGTAGTTGTGCGGAATTGCATTTATACTTGTATATGTATGCACGTATGTTGTATTTACTATTGTTGGAAGAAAAAAGAAAAAATCCTGTTTACATAGTCTACTGCTTGTAAATACACGTGGTTGTTTCGGGGTGAGGTATATTAGAGAGATACACCTGCGTACGGACGCAGGCGCACACTCACACACTCACACTCATACACACACACTCACTCATTTACACACACACACACACACACACACACACACACACACACACACACACACACACACACACACACACACACACACACACACACACACACACACACACACACACACACACACGCACGCACGCACGCACGCACGCACGCACATGCACTTTTGCGCCCTACAGGAATCAAGAGTTTACAACCACCACTTACGATTGTTCGTAAAGTACCTGATGACGCCATGGGACCAGATGATTTCCTGCCATCCGTTATGACCTGTACAAATTATTTGAAGCTACCTGGTATGTATTATTTATCAACACATTGTCAAATGTATCCACCCATTCGCCAGTAAGACAACGTATGTCTACGCAATTTATTCACACATGCCTTTTAGAAGATGTCAGCTTCAGAAACCAGATAAGCACATTTACATTTACACATTCTGCCTTTACACACTGCTCTCGTTAAACCCCGGACAGATTATTCTACACTCGAAGTGATGGCTGACCGTCTCGTTACTGCTATGAATGAAGGGACTGGCAGTTTCCATATGTCGTAGATATTTCGTGTAGCATATCATGTATCAGTGTATCACATGTGCGTACAAAGAAGTCGGATAGGTAACAACATGCAAAAATATAGAAGTTTAAGTATATTATGTAAATATATTTAATATTCGTTATGGAGATGTATAAACGCGGAAAGCATGAGTGCTTTATTAATCAAATGTCAAGACTGACTCAAGTATGTTTCGTTGTCAAAGTAGTGCTAACATACGTGGCTATGGAGTATTGTTAAAGTTACATACATTATGCTGCTTTACTGAAGTGATACAACGTGACGTGTATTTTAATACAAAGGCCCATTCCCATTTGTGGCAAGTGTGTATAATCAATAAAGGTATACCAAATAAAGATAGTATTGCAGAGTTACAAAAATACAATTTATGCGTCATGTCACTTCCATGCCCAATTATATTGTTGTTGAGTTTGTGGTATACGATCAAATTAAACCCAAGTACGTCGACACAAATATTAATTATAACACATTAACAAAACATCAATTCAAGTTATTGGCCTTTAGGCAGTTATGTCTCCATGTAACATCACATTGTTCGCAATCTTCGGAATTATTAAAAGAACCAGGCGAGCGAATGTTGTTTGTACAATGTACACGTATTTTCTCTCATATTAATGGTGCCATTCGTAGGATTTTTATTCTCCATTATCCAGCCATGTCTTCGTCCAGTCCCGCGAAGAAAGAATCTTGCTGCGAGCTGAATCATAATTGTATATGAGTGCATAGTGAAGCATGATGAGTGTAGGAGCGCCAAACCGTGCTAGCGGTTCGTTGTGAAATTTTCGAGTTTTGCGTTTGTATGCCTGTGTGTGCGCTTTTGCAAGCAACAACCGTATACCAATTCGTTTCATACTCATGCGCGCACGGTGTACGGGATTGACGTGTGAGTGTGCGTAGTGGTATATACCTTGAAAAATACTCATCCTGTAAAGCTTTCGTGTGTATCGTGTGTATCGTTTGTTCGCCCCATTTCGCTTTTTTATTCATTTCAAGATTTTCTTTGTTGCGCACAGTACTATCATGGTGCTTGGTAGGATTTGCTTTGAGCTGTTTATTCTCGGCCATCTTTAGATACTCTTCTGTGCAAGACAAGCATAAGAGACAAAACTTGTCTGCCGAGAAAAGAGTGTCTATGTATTCTATACATACATGTGCATATACATGAAGACGTCCAGACATGATGATGCACAGAAATATACATTCAACCACCTCGTCGAACATGAACACAAATTGACACAAGAAAATTACAAACATCTATGCACGATTATACACGGGCTTAGTTGGATAGAACGACGAAATACTGTTCAGGTGCTTCTAGTACATTCTGATAACGATAGATATACATTTGTAAATATGTATATATCATCGCAACGTCTATAATTGTACGTATAAACATACCATCGATTCCTGCGTCGAAGTCGTCGTCAAAATCCTGGTACGAAATACCCGCGGCCACATTTATTTTCGCATTCGCGACCATACCTGTATGGGAGGTCTTGGTTACTGTGCTTGTGCTTTTACGCAATGCAGGCCCATTCACACTCTCTGCGGTCAGCGTCGCCGTCGTGGATGTGGCTTTAGTACTGAGGCAGGTACTCATGTTCGTATTAGCTATATGTTGTGCTGTGTTTGTATGATCCTTATTAGCGCTGGAATGGCCATTTAAATCAACTCCAACACCCATCACACCACCTCGTATACTTGTTTGTGGATGTGTTTGTGCATTAGATTGTGGTGTATGCGCATCTGTTTTCGTGATACAGCTCGCATTTGGTGAAGGCCGACCCCTTAGTGGATTCTGCTGTCTTTGAGCATCATCCCAAACGACAGGCCCACGGTTCGTATGGTTATGCGTGTATGAGGTTGTCTTCGTGTGTACATGTGCGTTTTCAATTTGGCTTGTATGTGCAATTGCGCTTGTGGAAGTTTTGATGGAGGCGTCAGAATTCCCGAAGATTTGTATATTGGAGATTGCGTTCGTGCTCGTGTCAGTGGCAATAGCCGGGTTATGAGGGGTATATCTTATACCAGTCTGTTGTGTGTGTTGGATTTGTTGATTGTTTGTAGTAGTGTCAGTCGATGAGGAAGTTTCAATCCACTCCCCTCTTATGCAATTCCCGGTTCCGTCTTTAATTTCATTCCCAACTTCATGCGCATTTCCACCTGCATTCACGTTTCCATCACTGTTGTTGCCATGTGGTGAGGCGTAGGGATTACTGCGCATAGTCTTAATAGATTGCTTACGCATCGGCCCGGTTCCCATCTTACCTGGCGTTCGAAACGTTATTGGGTCCAAGTTTTGATTCTAAGAGTATGCAAATGAGTTACACATTGGTGTGATATGTTGAGTACCGCTGCATGTGTGCATGCATACTTTTTGCCATGATACCTAATATTCGTAAGAATGAAAATAGAAATATTTTTTTTACTTTCATGATTAGGTCAAGAGTTGATATACACTAGCCAAAAAGATGGAAAATAAGAGTTTCACAAGTGCTTTGTATTAAACAAAATAATATTAAAAACTAATATATGTCATATGTAAAGAGAAAAAATAACAAACAGTCTTCATTACTTCGACTAAAGTGCTCAAGTATCTATAACTGTGGCATAATTGTTGAGGTTGTACATACATCCTACATGTGTGTGGGTGTGTCTGTGGGTGTGCGCGTGCGCGTGAGTATACGTGCGTGTGTACTTTTTCGTGTTGACTACGTGTGTGTGCACATGTACGTGTTCTTAATTATGTGTGCATATTGCTTTATCGGAACCCGCTACGCACTTTACAGCTATGTGTACACATCGTGCATATAGTCATGCGTGAGTTTTATTTGTGGTTTTACACGCGTTCTTGAACATATGAATGAGGGCATGTGCATGAGTAAACCATACTTTCGACAAAGAATGTATCCATCACAAGAATTTGCGTGTAGCATGCAGGCGATGAGTGCTAGTCTAGTTTCAAATTTTACTCATGTATTAGGACACATTGTACGTATTGTATGGAAAGAGGAAGTGTATGTATATGTGTACAAGAATATCACATACCGGAGCCCTCATATTTTTTATCATTCTGAGATAGTCTTTATCCATCAGACAATTGCCCAAACCGTTGCCGAATATACGGAGTGCCCTCTTACGCGCGTCAGTCACGGCCTCTTTTTTTGCCTTCATACAACCCAAATGTCAGAAAGTAGTCAGATAGGGTGAAAAAAAATACGTATGATGTGCAGGTACTATACTTCAAACTAGAAACTACAATGACTATTAAGAATTGGTTCATGTGCTAGCTAAAGTAAAGTCGGATCTACATCGATCTACATATTGGTATCTCATAGTCGACCAAATTTCCAAGACTTCCATATAGAACGCACTCGTGTCAGTGTATATATAGCTGCGTTCAAGTGTATACAATTTCGTGCACTTACAATACATACATGCTGATAAATCTACTCATGATACTACGTGTATGTATGTATATTGTTTGCCACGCCCTCAGTTCTAAATAGGTGAAAAATCTCCATATCCACACGTTCTAGGTCCACTTTTAAGTCAGATTTAGCCCATGGCTTACCTTTTGTAGCGCCTGATTCCTTGATTTAACATTTTCGGCTTGACCATAACCAACGTCCTAGGAAGCGGGAAAATAGCACATTCGAATCTTTTAGAAATAATGTATATGAACATACTATACACCACTTTCTAATATCAAAATACGCATATATGAATATATTCACATGTGCAAGCCATACTACTAATACGGAATGTAGCTGGTATTGCGCTGTAGCTAGCAATTACGATCAATCACCTCTATCAACTATGACCATGAAGAACATAACTATCTGGAGATGCACAGCTAAATATGCCTAGGAAAGTACCGATAATTACCAAACTTACTTCGTGAAATGTCCCTAAGTGAGTCAGAAGCACCCTCACAGTAGCAGTAACACCTACAGTCCATCCTCTACCAGTCTGCTCCTCAACATCTACATTCATACTCGTGATTGAGGAGCACCAGCCATCGAACCCAAACGTTTCATTCGCAAGCTCTATAAAAACACTCAGTTAGTACGTACAAAGGCCAATGTACGAACGTATCAATTCGTTGTTTGTTTATAATAACTACAAAGACTACCGAGTACTTCGATCTGATATGCGCATACTACGTACATTTGGGAACATAAGGGAAAGCAAAGTTTACATCCTTGTCCACTCATACTCGTAAGCGTGAGTATTTAAGTACACATACACGTGCTGTGAAAGCCTCATCTTATATTAGAATTATTCTTATTTCATTCAATTGCTGATAGGATATGCATATACATGGCCTTCGTGTAAACTATATGAACACACATTCCTGTACATTCGCGCACATACAAAGAACGTGTAAACAGTACATAAAGACAAAGCATTGTGTACTCCGTAGATGTTCCCTGCGTATACGTCCTCCATATACTTTAGAACTTCGGTGTATGAGTATGCACGACCACTTTATACGATGTATGTAATTGCAAAATATTTCTGCAGACTCATTCATTTACACAAAAACCCTTTGGACATACTCGAAACTTTCCAATAATACACGCACATTTACACAACTTACGAATGACATTGTGGTTCTCCAGGTAGGCAACCTTGCTTCCACCTTGAGGTCTGTAAGATATATAGTCAGGACCTAATCGCGCCGAAAGCAGAGTGTCCAGACGTTCCATTTCTTCCTTGTCCAGCGCATTCGACATTGTTAAAATGCTTTTGACCGACCTTTGTGTGTAGTTGCAGGTACGCTCGATCGAATAAAAGCGACGTGACCAGGGAAGTCGGGCAAAACCAAAATTGACAACTATCCGTCGGAGCTCCCAGATGCAGAGTTACGATGTATGTTACTATACCGGTTTGTAAATGACATTGCTCTACCATGCAACTATGTATACCGCTATTGCGATGTGGTGATATCTTTAAGCAGCCCGTGCACTATAATGTCATCAGAAGCAACAGCATGAACACTGATCCAATATCTCGATGCTAAAAAATACATACAAATCATGGAGGGTAAAGTATAGTATATATGACCTCGTATATGTACACTTGTACATTCACTTGCGCGTGGGTCGTAGTGTATGTGGTTTATATAGGATTTTTCCTTTATGCGCGTTAGCTCGCTTGAGAAAATTTTGCCGCCAAAATCTCAGTTGGGTGTCTGATAGAGAAATGACACGACACCACAAGACAGAGAGATAGGTCTGTCTACATAATCTATCTCATCGGCATCGTATACACGGGCATGTACATACTGCCGGTACGGTCACTCATTGTATGTATACATACATGCGCCTCTTCATGCTTTGAATAAATGTTGGTATGTAGCCTTTGTATACAAACTTGCATTTAAACGGTAGCCGTTTTTTCATAGTTGTAGTTTCCTTATTTAACTCTTGGATTGTATCTTCTAGATAACTGGTAATGTGTACACATAGTCTCGAAATAGTAATCGCAAAATTACACATACTCAAACTAGACAGACCTCTCTTCCTGCTATTAAACTCTGCAAAACATGCTCAGGAGCAATTCTTTCTATTGTTCGACTAGTAAGTAGTTCTTGCTGTAAGGGAGCTGTGTATGTAGACTTCAGACCATAAAGGAACTAAATTATAGTTTAATTGCATACTTTTATTTCGAATGCAGCGTGTCTTCAGACGAACATCGTCTTGCATTTCCCAGTGATATGTTCATATAGGGATGAACGATCAAGATCTAAATAAGACTTACTCATCATCGTCCTTGGTGCCACTCTTAAGGAGCTTGACGAATGCACAATAATCAAATGTGTCTCCAGAGACATGCGTACCACGCATAATCTCATCGACCTCATCGTCGGTCATGCGGTCACCCATACTTGTGAGATATTCTCTCAAAACGTCGGCGTTGACCTTGCCCATACCATCATCATCGAAGCACTCGAATGCATTCTTTATAGCCATTTCTGGGTCTGATCCAGTCAGTTTCTCACCAAACAGAGTTAGAAACATGGTGAAATTAAGAGAGGAAGATCCGGGAGCTTCAGCAAGCATACACTCAAGCTGAGAATCCTGAACATCGAGCATACCTGAGGAGATGGATATGTCTGTTAGATATTCGTGTAAGAACTATAATATGTAAACTATTCAATCGATCCTCAGAAAAAGAAACAATTCAATCGGATCTGTATCGTATGGCCCTCCCAACATACCTAGAGAGTTATAGGTCTCCTCCAAATCCTTGGTACTAATGAACCCGTCATGATCATAGTCAATAAGGTTGAACGCTTCTTTGAATTCAGCAATCTGCTCCTGATCGAACATCGCGAAGATGTTGGACGAAGCACGTTGTTGACGTTTTTTCTTGGTTTTACGGGATGCCTATTTAATAACCAGAAAATAGAAGTATACGTTAAAGAACTTTATGTACTGTATGAGACATGCAAGACTATAGTGTGGCAGTAGAGTGTGCACGTACGTACAAACGAGAATCAAAGGTGATAGCGTGTACATCTTGACGTCTACATACCATCTTGAATATTTGTTGTGAGTGATATACTGGAACGATTCTTGGCTTGTGCGTTGGCTTTATAATAAAACATCCTTCGTTCGACAATGGTGAACCACCTCCGCACTTTTTCTGTCGTTATGTGTGAAATAGTATCAGGTAAAAGGTGAGAAAAAAGATGCACGAGATGAGGTATCATCCAATCTAAACCTACATGGTTTTCGTACTTATCTACCAATGGTTGTAGATAGTTTTGTAACAATTATAGCGAGGATGATTCGTATGTACTTACTGCTTGCGAAAGAAAGTTCGTTTAGAATGCAACCAAAAATACTGAAGCGGCTCAAATCTCGTCGCAATCACAAAACCGTGCTATGGTTTTCTGGCAGTAAAGCTTTTCGACTATAGGTTCCGTGGTTTATTCTTCTTGTGTGAAGGATATTCAACGCGTGGAGGCTTTCTTCGAGATGTGGAAACGAACGTGTAGTGCATTCTTGATTTGAATAAAACTCATCAATTCTTAATCACAAGTTTTGTTTCAAAATCTTTCGCGCAATTTGTTGTGAGGAAGGGATGATCAAAAAGTAGTCAAGCAAGAAGGCTCGAGCCGATGTTCTCACTGATCTTTAGTGTTATCTGTATTTTGCGTTATGCGTGTGAGACGAATATCTATCTATTGAGGTGGATACTGGCAATTGTGCCTATTTTAATTATAATAGGCAATCACCAGGTTTTCATTCAGTATTCGAAAATCCATCAACGTTAAGGACTTCATGGAAATGGCATCGTCGTTGACGACAATCTGACGAATGTAAAGTTGAATGTCTGATGTATTTGAGTTGTGGTTGGACCCACCGAAAAGCACTCACCACACTCCTACTATACCCCCTCGTACAATTTCTAGTTTACCACAATATTTTGTCTCTACGTGTATCTGTTATTTTATGTATGCGTAATTTAAACATAAAAAGAGAAACGCCAGCAAGTCTGTGGTCGATATTTTGGACCGCACCATGTGTTCAACTGTTCAATATGACTATAATCAGATATTTACTATTACAAGAATCGATCAAATTATGGTATATAAACCACCTAAAATCTACTACATTAACGCTTTAATAATCACATACTACGTCACAATGTTCGAATTTACTATATTCAACACTTCGGTGGTTTCCGTCTCACGACATGCTCGCTTGTTCTCCCCATCGGAAACATATAGGCAGGTGTTTAATACTATACTTCGAAGTATTTCAGACATGATGGTAATTACTCAATATGAGCCCGCTACGTGCTGTACAGAGGGTGTGTGGGACATGATATTCTTATATTGCCCTATACTCACATTGCCATTTGACCACAAGTGCATGACACCACCATCGTCGACAACAATAATGTACAAGGACTACTTTGCTTCTATTGTTAGTTTCATCACCGTCATCGTCTAAATGTATCAATATCAACCATACTAAACCCGTTCATAGCATAATCCATCAACATACTGTCATCCTCAGACCACAGTGCGCACACCTTAGCAAACGGGGGTGCAGTATACTCGTATATACGAATGAAGTGAGCTATGAAATCGACAAACCATGGTCCAAATACTGAATGGTTCATAAGTCCGTCCTCGCGTGCAGCGAGAAACATTAAACGCATCCATACAATACAATCTGGTAGACTGAAAGCACTTCCAGATACAGTTTGCTCACGTTTGATGCTATACCATGCTTTGAAGTGTGAGCTTTGCCGTGCATGTGGAGGGCGCACATCGGTCCAGACACCTTCATCTCCCATCTTTTCCGCAATCCAAAGTCCTAGTCTAAATAAGACAAGTGCATAACATTTTGTCTGTACGAGTGAGTGATCATGGGTTCAGCTAAAATTCCTGTATGTGTATTCAACCACAGTTTTGAACAATATTCTCGTATCGTCAAATGCATATCGCACCCATGACATGTTACTTTACTTGAGCAACTTAACAAGGAATGTATGTATCCGACCAACATGCGAGTGACGTACGTTTATCTCTTGTATTTTACGATTTCGTACGTACGTACATATACATAAGTACGGTATACAATGCCAATACATGTAAGTAAGTACGAAGAACAGATTAATAGATTGTTGTATATATATGGATATTCGTGAAACTATAGAATGAAGCGTGCACTTTAGCTCAAAGATCTGTAAAACTATGTAGTACTACGTGATAAAAATACAAATAAATTTCGTGTTTAGTATATATAAGTTCTTCGATACTTTCGTTCACTATAAAAGTATCTCAGAGAATAGATCACACAACACATTAACGAGATTCAGGGGTTATACCAAACTAAATATTATATCTATCCATACACAGAATGAAATGAGCCAAATACAAACAAATGCACTAACCGTTCTCCATGTGGTTCGTTGTGGTCTGCAATGAAAGTATCCAAAAGCTTGTCCTTGAAAGCGTGTTCGTAAAAACGATTGACCATTCCGATAACACGATCTTTTCCACCGATCTCTTGTAACAGATTGTACGTGCTTCGTGATGGGGCGTAAATTCCATTCATTGTCTTCAGTGGAATGGGTTTCATAGTTTTCTTATAACGCCCTTGTTCAGCTGTATCCCATGTGCTATGCGCAATTGGGCATTTGACCATCACATCTGCCTTGGTGTCTTCTTGGTTATCGGAAGCGGTCAGCCTTTTCGAGTTATGACGACCAAGTGAAAACGGTTTTAGAAAACTGCCCATTCGGTCTCCGTTTTATGTTCGTGAGCCACAAGTTATGAGGATTGACGATTACACTTTCTTCGAATTTGGCCGCCTTTTATACTTTTCAGAGAGATGGAGAGGAGATTGACGACCATAAAATTATATGTATAATCCTGCACAGGAAGCAATGTAGTACACGAAGTGGGAAACAAACTAAAGTACGTATCAAGTTACCCTTCCATTGTCAGTTGACCAAGTAACTCTTTTCTTCTTCACAGGATGTTCCCGAATAACAGAGGAGTGTGCTATAATCTTACGTTCATCCTGGCACGCACACCTCAACTAGACAAAGGATAGAATCATTGAGCTGACTATTGGAAGGAAGTAGTATGTATTTCAAAGAGCGCAAAGGAGCAAAAAAGCCAAAACTGATAGCAACTGATATTTGTATTGGTACCGATATATTGGTTGTATAAGTCATGAGTAGACAAAAATTCAGTTATTGGCTATAATTAAATGTGAAATGAATCAGAAGCTTTGAAAAATTAATCTACAGGATTGGGAATTCACAAACGCAACACAGCGGAATGTATCCTACATAGATATCTGAGTGCCCAGCCACCCAACACACATTGTTATTTGATATTTAGAATACAGTCAGAATATTTATGGATTCATGTTAGGATGGACGCCTTTGTAGGTGTCGTGTTGAGAAGTTGTTGCCGCCTTCTACATATGCTACTTCGTCCATCCTGTCTAGTTGGCTTAACATATGATTGTTTAGTACAATTTTCGTGTGGAAAATCGATAACAACGATGTGTAACTTATAGGCAGTTACTCTCACAACAAATGTAACAATAGTGCCACAGGCATACGGCTATCTAATATTGCTTGCGATGAGGTGTTTTCCCCATTGAAGCAAAGTCAATCATTACAATCTCAAGGTACTGGATTACCGTTGTCATTCAAATATTCACTTGTAGTCTCCGCCCCATCTAAGGTTGAAATTATGCGGTGATTTAAACAGAGATATTGGACAAAAATCCTAGTCTCAGTATGATCAAATCCTCGATCAAGCTCTTTGCTAGAAATATACAAAACAGGCAACCTAATATTGAAAATCGCGCACAGTCGTGCTCACAACTAGAATATCATGTTTTTAGTTCACCTCACGAAAGCTTGTTTTCATAGAAGGTAACGCTTTTGATGAAATCTTTTATTGTACCTGAGAACCTTTTGCTACCAAACGTGGTACCCTATAGAAAAGGGGAGTTCAAGATGTGACAAAATTTTAGTGAACATTTGAAGTACAATTAACAATCTACCCAATAAACCCATCTAACTCCTTAGATATACACAAAGGGAAGAGAAGATGAGTTCGACTGCCTTGTGGTGTTGTGTAATTGTGGGCCAAAGATACCGCTTCCATACGATTAAATCAATCTAGTTCGTTCTCCTTTCAAGTAACTCTTTATCTGTGCAATGACTGTGCATTGCTTCTGACTTCGATTGTTATATGCTAGAAGTCAGGTTGTAGAATCGAAATATCGAGTTCTCGAGAAGTTAAACTACATCCATGTGGTACGAGCCAGTGGAAAAAACCTAGTTTAAATAAACTCAACTTTTATTGGGATCTAGTAGTACAAAAAAACCTCCTGTTTTTTGTATTCAGAATAAAACTTGTTTTCGAACCAATAGAAATATCCCATTACTTAATGAGGTTTTTATATTCAAATTATAGCATGTTTTCTCTATTACGGGACGACAATTACGGGGAGCATCTGGCCCTGGTTGCTGTAGTAGGACTTAAGTTAAGTGCGTTCTGTGTGCATGTGTACACCACACCTTTGCATATAAAGTCATCACCACATTGATCGCACACACAGATACGCATATAACGTACACGTGTGCTACACTCACATTTACATATAGTGATATACATACACATACACAATGGTCGGTCAGAATCCACGTGCACGTAAGTCTCGTCGTAGTCGTATCAAGACCACCACACGCACTCGTAACTCACAGCAGAGACACTTCCGCAAGGTAAGAATTGACAATGCTGTGATTGCGAAAGGATGGGATGTTACGAAAACAGTTAAACAGAACTATGCTAAGCTTGGTTTGGCTATGGATTTGAATAAGTCCACCGCCATACCACAACATCGTGTGCAACAGAAGACAGATAGTATGGCTATGGAGGAATTTGAAAGATTGAGAGCTGAAAAAACTCCTACAGAAACCGTTGCTGGTGTGTATATTATCCAAATGTTTTATGTACAATAATCTATTTATCATACGTATATATGCCTTTATTCATACACGTATATATAAATGTACTAACGTACATAGGAATGGTGCCGTTCTGGTTTTTAAACATGTTTGTGTAGCTGTTAGCTTATGATGGTCACAATTATACAGGCTGAATACTCTATTCTGTGTCGTCGAGCCCACGTATTCTTATATTTTTGTATTCCTGTATTGTTGTATCGCCTATGTGCTTTGTAGTGATATACACATCATATAAGACTTCGGCTTTTATAATGTTGTTTGGTTGCATTTGATTCCGTTACAATACATTTTGCGCGTTTCGGAGGTATTTGTCTGTATATGTGTTTTCCTCTTTAATGACAACAGTCACAGCACACCATACATAGTTACACAGAAATCAATATGTGTAGTTAGCGTATTTTCTGTACACGTATACGATAATACATTCTTCAATTCAACGTGGCGCTTGCCTTAAAGTTGAGCGGTTGTGTTTGTATGCCGCACGTAACAGAAATGTACTTGCATATACCACACGCACATGCGTACGTATTTGTTCAGCACTCTTAGAAGTCATGGGCTGCGAGTGATAATTCCGTAGTAAGTGGAAGAAATATCGACCAAGAAATGGTCAGTACCCCGGCGTATTAGAGTACAGCTGGGGAACACCATTGGACTTGCATATACGAGAAAAACTGTACGCATGGAAAATGGTTTTAGAAAGTCATATGCTGTTTACGGGAAAGCATAGGAGATAATGACACCACTGTATCTACTTGCCTCTTATAAACCAGAACTAGAAAAAATTAGCAAAACGGAAACACCTAAAGAGTCTTTCCTTTCCGATGGACAGCAACAGATCATTAAGGCGCTAGTTCTTAAACATGGTGACGATTTCAAGGTATATGTGTTTGCATGTTTGCTCGGGAAACGGACGAGTTTTTCTAGAAGGATTGCTAGTTTAGTAGACCTTAAACATGCGTCCAGCCAATGTTCAATACATATATGTTGTACTTATTGTGGACTGTAGAGTGGGATTAATAAGAAACTTCTGTGATGTGCTTATAAAGTTTTGTATGGATTGGGTATTTCACATGCAAGTTTATGCTGAGAATATAGAGTAAACTCGGCAGTATCATGTTTGTAATATCGTACTGACGAACGATCAATTCTTAATGTGTGTTTATCCACTTATATGCACTCGTCAATATTCTGTTCTTGACACTGTCGACCATACTCATACGACACTCGCCAATTTAGGCGCTCCATCACAGACATACACGTACTCTCTCATTTTTTTACGTGCTCTCTCACTCGCACTCACACACTACCCCGTATTTCCATTCCCGCTACTCTGTTAGGCTATGGAGAGGGATATTAAACTGAACACACACCAGAAGACAAAGGGACAACTTAGAAGTTTGTACAAAAAGTACACCGAGGGCTTAGTGCCAACCGAGGCGTAACTATAAATTATGGTAATCATGTATTGTAGAAAATTTAAAGAGTATTCGTCTGTTTACTCTTGAGAGCTACCCCCGTCTGATCTTGATAAGTGATTGACAAGCTACAAAAATATTTTGTAATTATATAAGTAGCCGATATGAGATCAAAAATGTTGTAAAGAATTATATAAAAATGTTCATTCTCATCTTGTATTGTGGAACGAACAAGACCTGAAGGAACCTAGGGATATCGCAATTCATGTTGGTCGAGTTTATGGCCACACAAATCGATGAATAAGAGATTACGGTTTACAGTAATAGGATTTAGTAGTCTTCATAGTCGCGCACGAACAAACAGCTTAAGAACTGGAGATCTTACTGCCATTTTATCACGTATTTAAATTTAGATTGTAGAAAACCAAAACATCAAAATTACACACCAAGTTATCTTCGTTTCTCCTATATGCTGCATTTTATTTGCGTACGTGTCTCAAACTCATAGATTTTACAAGTATACATTCCCACTGTATACATTTCTTACATGCCTAACTATCACGATACACATACGTATAACATTAGTGGAGGTATACTCGCCAAATATCAATCGCTGCATGGTATAAATACTATCTATTGTACATACTAAACCTTACTCTGTTTCAACAATGACATGCTGAGGTCTTTAAAGCTAGAAAAATTAAGAAAAAAGCATCCTGTTTTTCGCTAATGGCGTGCAAAGGACATTGTGTACTATGTGTACACGGTCTCTATTCCTTTATCTCTGCTTCGCTCTATGTGTGCGCGTTGAGTGTAGACGTAAGTTCCTTGTAAGGCTGATGAGGGGAATGGAGCAATTCTCTCCTTTAGAAGTACGTGTTTGGCCACAAAGCTTCCATCTATATATCTGCGTATGCGTCTACGCTCATACAGGGAACTTGTGCAAGTGTGCATATAATTTACGTAGACATACACAAAGTAAAAACATCTGCATGTTATGCAACGACGTGTCAGTAACATCACTCAAACTCGCAAAGCCAGTAGAGACATGTTCAGCATATGGTTACGGCACGTCTACATACTCCCATAATGATTTCACAATCATTGTAAATGCGTGTACAATAAGTACAATCCTTAACGCATTTCATATATGCATCTACGTATGTATATTGTTAATATACAAACACAATTCAGTAACACGACTGGGATGCATGAAGTCGGTTGAGATTGCGTTGATCGTCGCATGCGGGTTCTTAGAGAGCTCACCCAACACAAACTCGCCCAATCCACGCAGAAAGTCATACTCCCACTCATACAGCGATGTATACTCCTTACCCGTGTTCGGGTTAATATATGTGTATTCTGAGTGATTTGAATATCCTTGATCTACGATGGGTGAGCTGCGGAATTCGGTTGCTTCAGTAATTCTCCCAAAAATGGCTTCGAACGTGGAATTTGCATTGTTGTTCGGATTAGCCTGTGTGTACGTGATAAAGAGTTATGTGTTTACTATTGAGTTCGCTTGTGCTCGTTTTGTTTGTGATCTTTAATCGTCTTTCGTTTCCAAGTTCAGTCATAACTGTACGTTATGTATAGGTCGTTTGTACGGGCCACGTATAAGTGTCGGTAATTCGTATTGCGTTCATATGGCAAGCATTGATGTGTTGGTGCGCATGCGTGTTCATGTAATAAACGTGGTGAGTATTTGTCCAGATGCACATCAAAGAGCGAGGATAGTGGTATAGATATAGCGTGAACACAATGTTGAAGTAGCCTTCGCATATACCGCACAGTACATATACACACATATATCACACACATATATATAAATATATACTTGTTGACGTATGCACACTAACGAACCTGAAGAGTATAATACTGCTGGTGCTTGCTTGCATGCGCCGCAATATCCGCTACCATCCAATTTTTGTATACTCCCAAGTCACCCCCAGTGCCCACGCCATCATCCCAGTTCTCAAGTAGATGGGAGCTGCATAGTTACATGCACGTGAGTATGCGTAGCAATGTGTAGTGCTAATATATTTTGCTTATACGTGTGTATGATTGTGTACTGCCTTTATAGATATACACAAGCGAAAATTGTGTATATGTAAGCCGATACACCCTGGTATAGGTGGTTGTTTGCCAATCGTGATACGTAGTATCTGCGTGTCCATATGCTGGTATGAAGATCGTGCTTCAGTGGAAGTGCTAAGCACTTCTTCAATAAGCCGATACACCCTCGTATAGGTGGTTGTTTGCCAATCGTGATACGTAATACCTGCGTGTCCATATGCTGGTATGCAGATCGTGCTTCAGTGAAAGTGCGAAGCGTTTCTTTACTGCACATATATACACATGCATATAAACTTGACCATATGAGGTTCTATGCACACACCTCGGAATAATACCATGCGGATACTTCTCCAAGTGTGGACCAAAGAAGACAGCAAGACGGTCATCCGTTCGGTACAATCCATTGACATTTGTTGTTGTCAAATGCTGCATTTATTACAATATACCGGAATGAATATTCGTATATATCATAAACATCTACCCGGGTTTACGGCCAAAGTATCCATTGCTATATGTTTCGGTGGGTGAATGTACGTACTATTGTACTTCGGCTGTGCATTCAGTGAATACTATGCACGCAGACTGATACATGTACAGGTTGATAGCGCATAAGCCAAGCATCGAAAGAAAGTATTCTTCGTATAACCACGTGCGTGAAACTTAAAGAAATGTGTACACAGAGACGTCCATCACAAATCACCTCCGTACATATCTGAGCATATATTTCATATATACATTAAATAGTAACCAATCACACGAGGGTGACAAATACTACATGCGTAACTGTCACATACCAAAGACATGCGTAGATACAGAACATACATGTACATTGGGATATATTTGACGTGTGCGAATTTGTGTGTATCTCTATGCATCTGCATACCTCCCAATTCCGAATTAGTATCTCAAAGAATCGTTCTGAAATCAAATTCGCCAGATCTTTCTCTTGTTTTCGGCTGAATCCATATAAATTGTTGATACTAAGCACAACAACCTCCTATTGACAGAATTAGAATGATTTCATCGTACATGTGCGGACCTATACATATATTCAGTCAACTGCATATCTTCTATCCTCAAATGACTACGGACATGTCGTTCTGACATACTTCTCGTATTGCTAGTACTTCTTGACAGACAGTATACCACACACACGTGGGTTGTCAATGGAAACGCATAGGTAACAATTATGCAGCACCTATAGCATTGACTATTCGTAATCACAATAATCATACCTTTTTATGCATGGCAAGAAACTCGTGAAACACGTCAAGCATGTCTACCAAATTCATTCCCGTGTATCCTCGATGGCAATGGTACACCTCTGATGTGTTCAATGACCCATACCAACTATTTTCTTTATCATTACTCTTTACCTCTTCTTCCTCCGTCCCGTCCTCATCGGCATCCAAGTCTGGGCCACTTCGTGGAGTTTTCCTGGTTGCTCTCCTTACTTTATTATCATCGCTATCATCAAGATTGCATAGCTTGAGATGAAAATATCTGTATATGTAGTTGTAATCACATCTGTATTAGATTGGCCTGTCATGTGTCCATATATCACCATCACGACAGTCTTGATCCTATGTTTGTACCTTGACTAGTGTACATGTATGTGTGGACGTTGATTAGTTTATTCTTCACTGCTCTATCATGCAGATTGTAAAAGTATCATATAATAAATAGGACACATCGATAAACACCGATAAGATCAGGCTCATGTACTCCTGCACATCATACAGGCGTATAATCACAGAGCGGCACATGGGTAATTCCATATAAAATTATAAATATGTACCATGCGCACTCCAGAATGATTTGTTTATACAAAACATATACACATCACCAATTACAACTTTTCGTTAAGCACTACACACATAGCACAAACAAATAACACATAAGAGTGGTTTACATCTACCATGTATAAAAATTGTGCAATGGGCTCCCGTTACCTTGTTCATCGTGTCTTTTCTGAATGTCAACAACTACTCATCGTGTATTTTCTGAATGTCAACAACCACCATTATGACACGTAAATCTGTTTGTATCATCACAGTTTCACAGTTTTATTTTCCAAGAACACAAAACTCATAAAGACATATAAGTATATACCTTGCACCCCCCCTCAACTGCTCACCCAAACCCTCGTGCTGGTTAACAGACCACAGTATGTTTGCGTCATGAAAATCCGCTTCGTTCAGTGTCTTCGCGACGGCTTCACCTCGTGTTGAAGATATGTAGCTCTTAAATTGATTCCATTCACTATCTGGTCCATACATTTTGTATCTCGTTAACAGAAGATTGTTCCCTGCGTTATGCATGCCTACGTGAATTGGTGTTTTGTGTTTATATATTAGTATTTATATACGATATATCTGCAATCTATGTATACACAAACAACCAGCATGTGTACTGTGAATGGCTTGCACACAACAACGCCATCTGTGTGCATGTATGCGTGCCACCATGTCTACGGTGCATGTGTATAGTATAAATATCAATGTGTGTATGTGTATACACGATGTACGAGAATGCAATGTGCATGTATACCTGTACGTGCTGCGCACGTGACCTGTTTTCCACGTATATCATTGTATGGATACGTGTATTAGGTACACATATTATCTATTTGTATTGAAAGTTGCAGTCTGTTGGACAGATGTAAAATATTTGATGTACAATAAATATTTTGAATTGTGCAGACTGTGAATGTATGCACACCATTGTGTGGGCCTCTGCATTTCGGGCTATACACTGGTTTTGCAACTTACCTGGTAGGGTGACATTAAGCAGTGACCTGCGGGCCAGAGTGTTTGCGTGAACTTGCATCCAATACTCATAGGGATACTCCATTGCAATGTCTGCGAAAAAAGGAGTAAAGTATACTGAGGTAATGTGTATAGTCGTGCATAGTAGAGTAACAGTAAATATATTGAAGTATTATATGTGTAGTCGTAGTCGTACAGCCGTTTGTAGAATCACAGAGATCATGTCAAAGTACAGAACACTTTTCTTATGTATATTTTTTCCATAACGCACTTACAAACATACATATATCAATACCTTTATTGCACATACACACGTATACAAGCGAGCATACAATGGCCAAGTCTGTCGCACAAGTACAAAAACATTTTCACATTCTACATATAGTTCCAGTCACAAATACAGACATATGTATAGCTCTAGTCACAAATACATGAACATCAATTGCGGTAGAGCACCCGAGCACAGGTGCACTGGTGCACAGGAATCATTGCGATGATGTAGGCACACATGAACTCTAGTTACATAAACGTTCACACAGGAAACATTGCGATGATGTGGTACATATGAACTCTAGTTACATAAACGTACCACTATATAAGGCCTTCGGTTTCTCTTGCAATGTCGAACTTCCGTTGGAAGTTCCCATTAAAAGAACAACTAACCCAATTGCCACTGCTGAAAAAACAAATACTACAACCAGAATCAAGAAGACCTTATTAATCATCAAAGCGTTCTGTCTAGTTTGATCACTTGTGATATTCAAGTCAGTCGGCTGCTCACCCTCATATAATTCATTCATATCATCGTCGTCTGTACTAATTTGACTAACATGTTCACCGTTACGTACTGCTGGCGATGTGAATGCGAATATTCTCTGAAGCGCCATGCTCTCCAATTGAGAGTTAGCATCCGGCCCCAGCATGGCAACTGGAAAAATTTGTAAGGAACTAGCGTCTACGGGTGTGTACTTCTGCGCGAGCGCTCTGAGTTTGTGTAGGCACACAAATATCTACAGTTTTACTTAATTCTAGGCTATGGACAGAAAGTCCCAACTACGAAGGTGTTGGACACCAATATCATACACAGCGTACATGAACATAGAGATATATTTGTTGTGCGATCGTCTGTGTCTATGTGCATGAATGAGAGTGTGTGTCTTCTTTTTGTCTATGTGTCTGTGTGTATGGTGTCTGTGTGTATGGTGTCTTTGTGTTTGTGTGTTTGTGTGTCTGTGTGTTTGTGTGTCTGTGTGTCTGTGTGTCTGTGTGTCGGTGTGTCGGTGTGTATATGTGTATGATTATGTGTGCATATGTGTATGTTTGTGTGGGTCTGTTTGTGGCTGTGGATATGTTTGTGTTTATCTGATTATCGATCCAATTTACGACGACCCCAGGGTACGTCGCAAAGGATGAAAAAGCGCCTACAGTACTTTCAGTGAAGTTTGCGACATATACAGAATATATAGTAAACCAAACTCTTAGTGGTACCGAACTGAATTTGTAGAGAACGCATCCGAAACTTGGATCCCACACCAACACATATACACAGAACACACGAACGAACACATGCACAAACACGGTACGGTACACATATACTCTCGGTATCACAATACTTGCACGTACTCACACACGCTCTCTCTCTCTCTCTCTCCAACTCATAGCAACTAAAGTGCTGTTATATAATACACAAAAATATTCTTGAAAGACCAATTGTGTTTGTACGTTGAGAATCATCTTCATCGGACACACACATTGGGAAATTCTACTAAACATATCGACCAGCATTGTTTCTTTCATAGATTATCAACATACGAAATCGAAAGCATAGTTATCTTAAATGAGATGTCGGTTACTATATCAACATCTGTTGGAGATCTAAAGTTGGAATTGTTTGTGGACTTGTGTCCTCGCACGTGTGAAAATTTTCTTGCCTTGTGTGGCAGCGGTTACTATGACGGGTGCAAGTTCCATCGAAATATTAAAGGATTTATTGTCCAAACTGGCGACCCGACTAACACTGGAAAGGGTGGCGAATGCATCTGGGGGGGTACATTTGACAGTGAATTCCATGCGTCGCTAAAGGTATATAATTTTATTTTGCGTTTTATATACTTTGCATGTTGTCGCGATGTGTGAGCGTACATTCATATTTCATGAAGAAGTGGTTTCGTTCATTTTTCAGTTGTGTTTTTCAAGTTCTGTGTGAGATACAATTAGTTTTCTACCAGTGTACTTAAGTATCGATAAGCTGATAAGGGAATACTGAGAGGTTGTTTAACGTAGAGCATTCATGCTTTCTTGCATTCGACGCCGTGTTCGCGTTGTCTGAATGTCGTTTTAATATAAGGTGTCAAGATTAATGTAGGTAGTAGAAGTTGTTTTCTCTTAGTGTTATTTCCTATAATCTGCTTTCACAACATGCTTTGTGAGCACAGCACAGTGCGCGTGGGTATGTGTCTATGGCCAACAGTCGACCTGACGCGAACGGATCACAGTTCTTCTTTACCTATGCAAAGCAAAGCAGTCTTGATGGTACCTACCCTGTATTTGGAAGGTGTGTATATTGAACACTCTTGCTCTCATTGTACTCACCTGAGATTCATAAACACCTAACGCACAAAACCTACTCGCACACGTACATGGTCACGTTGTTATAAGACGAGTGTACATACCCTAGCCAAGTTTAAGCGAACGCTAATGATTTTCCAAATCGTAACTTACGTACACGATAGGATTATTCATGGCTTCGATACACTGGACTCTTTGGAGAAAATACCTGTTGACGATAAGTATAGACCACAAAAGGAGGTGCTTATCAATAGTGTTAAGATTCACGCCAATCCCATTGCCGACGCAGTTCGCTAGATTGGAAACATTCTGTATATAGATAAAGTAACACACTTGTACATACAAATATTTTTATATTGTATTTTGTGCATTCCGTTTCTAATATATGTTGTGTGTATGAGTTGGCTGGACGATTCAAACATGTAGTATTTTTCGGACACAAAGTCAGAATAGGAGCTAAAAATTCACAAACTTACCAATACGTACAAATAAATGGCCATATGTATACTGATGCTTTTCCACACATTATAATCCATGTGTATTCATATGGGAATAAGGTCATGTAAATTTGTATGCTTTCATGTGCAAGCGTGTAGTTTCACTTGCACATGAATACATCTATAGGCGAGTTCAGTTCATACTGTATGTCGCCATTGTCCAAGATCAATAATTCTATATTCGAAACAAGTGGTTGGAGAAACGTATAATCATATTTATCAATGTAAAGGGCTCTCCAGTTATGTTATGTGGCCTGTGCACAAGATTTATGGGTGTTTGATTTGACTAACAATTCATTTTAATGGTTTTACACATGATATTCTGTGCTTCACAATTCTTTAAATTCATCGTAGAAGTCATTCTCCCCGTCCCTGTTTTTGGAAGTGTACCCTTCGTAGCTTCTATGCGTATACTTGTGATATAAATATAAAGTAAAGCTAGTTATAATTTTGACCTTTACGCTTGAGTAATTTAATCTATCATGTGGTGCAATATGTACAGTTGTTAATTTGTTCATTGGCTGATGTTCGTATGAGGTAATATTTGCTTGCAGCACTCGCATACTTTTGTTGGCTCGTAAGAACGATTGCAGAATATATTCTCGATCAAGAGAATGTTGTTGCCAGAATGGCGTAGAGCGAGGGAAAGAAGCCCTACGATGTACGTCTGTGAATGTTAATACCGTATTGAGTCTAATTATCCATTAAGATAAACTTGGCGGTGGAAAACCTACGATCTCACCACATATGTTCTCCGCTCCACACGCGTGGTTTTATTCTATTACGTTTGCATTCAGTTAACATATCAGTACACAAGAAAAAGCCTCCAGGGGTTTCGGAAATATAGATGTTAAATACCATCTCAGATGTCCACAAAATGAGAATAAAGGAACCAACGCAAAGAGAAATACTGCCACTTGGAAATACCGAGAGCAAAGGTCACCTGGTTCTACAATGAATGTAGCAAAACAACCACACTTGGAATATTGAGTTTTCTTCTGTACGATCACGTCAATGTAGAAAGAGGATAGTTGAAGTTGAATATATCTATAAAATGTTGCTCTCACTATCAAGCAAATGTATGAACTTAACAGTATGATATAGTGCAGAGGGTTCAACAGTAGCAAGTATTTTTACTAAATCGTTACAAAACTATGAATACAAACTATATGTGGGATCCGTCTCAGTAGTGTGCACTTAAATACACAGCGTAGAATAAACTATGAAATAGCTAACATTTCCCTTTCACATGAGATAGTGTTTTCTAATGACGATTTGGATAAAAATTCATCGCGTTTTGATTATGAAGTAGTTGAGTTGTTTATAACAAACAACAATAACACTCTGTCAAGTCAATCATCAGATTCTGACTGTATTCACTCATCTGTTTTGTGCAAAGATTTTACTATCGTCTCCATAGTGAAAACTGGGCACCTTCCTGCGTACTGAAACCTACATCAAATTCCCACATGACAATGCGAATAAGTGTGACAGGGAACGTGGTTCATGCGCGTTTGCCGCCATTCTTCTTAGACTAGCAAAGTCATAGAATGTAATACTCGCACGGCCCCGACAAACAGCTCGCATCATACGATTTTCTTAGTTCTTCAAGTAACAAATCACTGAAACAAACCTGCAACTGTATATTCGTGTTATACCTACATACAGGCGGCACGTTTATATACCCGCATATGTATAGTTATGTCTAGCACATGAAGCACCGAGAAATTCGCGCTAAATTTTATTTCAACCAAAACCGAAACAGAATCGCCGTTGCTAAGGACGACAGTAGTGGCCGATGGAAAGTCATATGGTAAAACCAGGTTTTTAAATATCGTAGACTGTAGCCCACAAAAACCTCACAGCGCCAAAAGTGAACACCACACACTCCGTGACATGCCAAATACACTTGGAAGGACGGACACGCACACGAACACACGCACATACACACATACACCACACAGACACAGACACACACACACACACACACACACACACATATATATATATATATATATGCACACACTGCATGTGTACATGCATACATTTACACTCACAGACGATCGCGTCAATAGAATCAGCACGCCTGCTTTGTATGAACAGCTAATCACGCGTTCAGGATAATCAATTGTTTCGTCAGTTCGGCCTTCACGTTTTCAACAAAACACTATGCTAGAGTTCTTCAAGACAGAGTCTCGGGTTGATATGGAGAACATCATTGGTGAATCGTATCCTACTTTTGACTTCGAGATTCAACACGACGATCTCCTTACTGGAGTCAAGTATGTTGTATTAAGAGCACATATGAACTTGAGTGGAAACGTTTATACACTACTGTCCATTGTGGATATATTTTTTGACGTAAATCAATGACATTTTATATTACATGTGCATGTACATGTGTATAATCAGAATGAAAAATAAACGGAACGAGACACATGTACAGACACACACACACACGCACAGACACACACATAGACACACACATAGACACACACACACACACACACACACACACACACAAACACACACACACACACACACACACACACACACACACACACACACACACACACACACACACACACACACACACACACACACATTCGCACTCTCAACACAGGCATGAGCCCGCATATTTAGAAAATTGCCAGATTTATACATGTATATGCACACATTACACTCATTATGTACACATCGACTACGTCAGTTGATTGTGTTGGTAAGGTCTATATAGCATATATCTGACCATGCACCACAGCATGAATGCACCAAAAGCAAGTTAGAAATTTAACGTTACTGTAGTGTGCAACTATGATACATCGTTTTGTGGAAGCATTCCATTTACGATCGTTGAACATATAAAATTATGTGTTACGCTTTGCGATCATTCATAAAACTACATTGCTTGCTCGATGTTTTTCTGCGTTTTGCGTGAGTGTATGTGTGATGAATATATGTACGTCTGTATAGTTAGTTGTATGCTTGTACATGAGTGCGAATTGCCATGCCATGAATGACTGTCTGAATTTAACCTTGGTACCCCCTTTGTAGGCAAACAATCAAGCATTTCAAACCGGAATGGCCAGATCACAAGAAGCAGTTCCGTCAATTTACGGCAGGACTGACAAATAAACGTAAGTAAGAATACATTGCACCTTACTTACATGCAATGCAGAAACCCGACGTCGCACACGTAAATGACGCACACTGAAACATAGAACACATCCATCTTTGCTTTCGTTTATATGCGTGAAGTAGTATAATCATTTGGTCTGCTTGGTTGAAGGACAGATACGGCGTGCACTATACAAACCCAAAAGTCCACCGTTCGCATACACACATCACACACGATCACCGCGTCTCATAAACGTACCTAAACCCTAAATTATTGTTTATTTGATTTCCACGCACGGCTGTTCGTATCTCATGATGCACAAATTCGGCTTTCTAGTGTTTCTGTGCTCATTAGATGGAACTGACGAGAAATGTTTATGCCGTATATACGGAAAGAATACCAGTCTGCTTATCGATCGAGACCAAGAACTCGTGGTATGAATATAGACATGTGTACGAACAAGTACATATTCACGCACCAGAACATAGACTAACACATAATCATACACACGAGCACACACAAGTGCTACATCATAAGTATGTACGGAAGCCATTCCGCTCAGTTATCGAGATATGTCGCATACTGCGCTCGCGTATGTACACACACTCGTACACGGAATATTTAGCTTGTACGTAGTTCAGGTCGCAATCCATTTCCGGTTTTGTACCCACAGGCAAGCATACACACATTGTACAGCCATGATCACATGTGACCATTCAACAGATAGTCGCACGGGTTCATGTCTTCAATCGAGATGTACGTCTACAACAGGATTTTACACAAATCACGTACAAGTTAGTCTCACTAGTGTGTAAAACATACCTGAATCTCATGATTAGAAAGTTTTACACACACGTCCGCCTCATCTCGCTCTTACGATACTTTATATATATAATACATAAACATCTTGATTTACATATATAAATAGAATATTATTAGTTTACAAAATGCTGGGTTATCTCCAAAGTTGATTGGACGGTTCAGGAATGGGTTCTGTTATGGATTCCTGGAGGGAGAGCCTTTGGACACCTCTGGTAAGTATTACGTATACCCGTTTGATATGTGTTATATATGGATGTGATTGCTTGCGTTTGTGTTATGTGTATTATGCTGCAGTTCTGTATACGTGTATGTACTTTGTTCTGCTTTACATGGTGAGCGATCGTGTGGTTACTAGTGCAATATACCTGTTCACAAAAACGTGTAGCGGATAGGCACAATAACATGTACACGTCTTAGACACCGCCGCATACTCGTTGCACGCCTATTCGTCACACCATACACATTTAGCAGTGGACCTATCTGCAGATTAGAGTTTAAGGAGGGCCAAGTAACGATCTATAGCCATTCCACACCTGCGCCCAGGCTCCGAATGACAGTTAATTTCGTAGAACAAATTCTTGTATTTCCTACAGGAATGAGTGATGAGATTGTATCCCCTCTAACGGCAAAAGCACTGGGTATGTGGCATCGTACACATGTGTCCGGAGACATGTCACCAATGCTATGGGAAACAATCGATAGATGGCTGGAATGCGGTAATACTTACATGCACACGAGCCCACAACGCATGCAAACACAAGATTGCACAAAAATACGTACTACGCATACGTAGCACATCACGCAAACACCGGAATGACACAGCGGAGTACGTGTACTCATATATCGTCTCGTTCTCACAGGAAATATAAATCAGCTATGTGCACGAATGTTCAACTTACACCAACATCGTACTAATAACGATGTCTTTTTCCATTTAATGTACCTGTGTTTTTGTATTCGGCACAGCTACACCAAAAGGAAAAGACAAAGGGAGCAAACCTTCAGTTTACGACAGGTCGATCGGTGACCTTTCACTGGATGACATCAGACAGGAGGTACACGCACACTAGTACAACTTATAAAAATACGATATCATACAGACCCCTACATTACTGCTTAAATACACATATACAAACTTCAGCCTTCCACACTCGCTCAATTCACACACACGCGCACACAAAAATTGTTTGTCGCACAAAATAAATTGGATCGAGTCTTCAATGCGTACATTTTATATAATTTTGACAGCTTTAATATATACATGTCTTTCTGTTATGCAACTCATCCGCCACCGACTAGTGTAAGTAAAATGTATATATTTCTATGCTCACATATGAGAGTTTATGCAACTGTTATGTGAAATCGTATGCTGACGATATATTCCATCGGGGGTTATTGTTATATCTGCTTCAGATATTTGAGCTTCGCCAACATCTCGACAGTTTGGACTCTCCTGTTGTGTTTTGTCACAATGATCTACTGTGCAATAACATCTTGTACAACGAAAAAACTGGTAAGTAGTACACACACCTGCCAACACATACGCATATATAAGCGTACTCATACACCTCGCGTAGTCTTACTTCTGTATGATTGCATGGATGCTCATATGTATGTATACATGCAAAAATTACTACATCAACTCCTTCAATGGAAATATACGACTAGAGAGTTGCTTTATAGACGTATACACCACATTCAGATACATGCGTATGCTAGTGTACGTATGTATGTGCACGTACACGCGCGCATGCAATATTGCCCATGCTCTAAACATAAACAGACAGATAGTGACACACACAAGCAACAATACATGCAGTTCCAATGAAAATATGTCAAACACGCAACTACCAAGTACTAAGTATTTGTATTACGTATTTGATGGCGCAATTTCTCCTCGCTTGTACGCGCATACATAACAGTCAATCAGATTTTCTCACCCACATGAATGTAGAAGTATAGGTTTGCATATATATAGAATACGTTCTTCAAGAACCCTCGTATTCTCATCCCCAATGTATGCATAAACACTTGAAAGAAAATATAACAGCTGCGGAGCATACAAATCATTCACACCTTTTGGTAGTCCTCTATATATTAACCCATTCATAGGCATTCATACACATACACACAACATCTTTCAAACTCACTCATCTTTCTTAAACATTTGTACACGTACAGAAACAGTAGCATTCATTGACTATGAATACGGCAACTACAGCTACCGTGGGTTTGATGTTGGAAATCACTTTTGTGAGTTTGCTGGTATGGAAGATCCGGTGGATTACTCACTCTATCCTTCAGAGCAATTTCAACGAGAATGGTTACGAAACTACTTATCTGAGTATAGACATAAACAAGGTTGCCCCACTCACTCATACACTCACATATATATGAATGGTGTTTGTACTTGCGTTCAGCATGTGCAAAATATTCTGCCAGTTCTAACATTTCTAACTAACCTCTTCTTATGAAGATAGTCTTAGTGGTAACACAAGAAAGGTTATGTACATACACGTTCGTTGGTGTTTCGTCTTTGAATACATGTGGCTGTGAGGCGTAGTTCGGTATGTGCAATCTCCCAGTGTGGAATTTATAGATGACTTCTTTTTATAGAGATTCTCTTTGTTAGAGTAGTAACCACATGAGAGGTAGGTATGTATGTACGTACACATGTGTTGGTGTATTTCGTACTTCAATGTACACGGCTGTCAGGCTCGATGTGAGCAATCATTTCAACGAGTTAGGGACAAACTATATCCATTGGGCAACGTACGTACTTTCCGTTGTGCGTTTATCGAAGCCATTTTATAAATGTCCACCACAAAACGTACATATTATTGGAAACTCGCACACAAAGATACAAGCTGAAAACATCTCATTTTTCACTGAGTTAGCATGACTCCACACATACAGACTAACACACACACACACATACACACACGGAATCCCTTCCTACAGACTTTGTCACGGATGAAGATGTTGATACTTTATATCGAGAAGTTAACAAGTTTGCTCTTGCTGCGCACATTTATTGGGGTGTTTGGTCGCTTGTTCAGGCAAAATTTAGTGATATCGACTTCGACTATGGAGCATACTCTAGGATTAGATTCAAGGTTTGAATGTGTTCATAAGATCAATTTTTGCACTTCTCTATACGCATAAGCATGCAAGCAGCAGGAAGAATTTCGTTTGCTGTTTGCTGTATGGATATAGACAAGCGTATTATGTGGTTACCAACAACGATTCATACGTATGTATTATCAGACTTTCGTACATATATGCCATGATTCTGCCGTCTTTTCTACACACGCAGGGTACTTACGGACACACTCGACACAATTGGAGACGAACACTTTGCACGTTAACCAGCAATACATTATATGTATTAACCAATTTGAATTTCGTTTTTTTTGTGATTGAACAAATGACAGGAATATCTTAAGAACAAGGAGAAACTTCTGGCTTTGTAACTATCGAATTTAATGAGAAGGAAGTATCGTGAGAGTTGTGCGACCTAATCAATAACATAGTTGTATTGTATGTACTGTAGTGTAATAAATTGTGTGTTGCCAATGAGGTCTCAGGTGCGGTCGTAAAATATGTGAACCGGTTTGGTTACTTTTGTATACTGCTCGAGTCGGCAGCCGAACTTACACTAGTGTTCGAGACCACACAATTACTTTTTACTTTGATATTGGAAATTTATTCGTCCTCCTGAAGTTTCAGTAGGGTGTCCGGACGACATGCCACACTACGACAAGCCGAACTTACAAGAATTGCAATAGTTTATTCATCCTACTAAAGTTTCAGGAAGGGAGACTTATAACTAGGACCCTCCCTGATCGTAGTTACGTTTTTGTTCTATCGCATGTGTGCGAGAGATGGTATTCCATACCTTGTCTACTTTTAAAGCGCTTGATACATCCCTCCATCGGACATTCATACGATTTTCCGTTTTGATGAGTCTTAATATGTCTATTCAAGTCATTCTGGCAAAGAAAACTTGTGGTACAACTAGGCACTGGGCAGGCAAAGTTCTTCTCGCCGCTGTGAATCTTTACATGATAGTCCAACCCCTGTCGACTCTTGAATCGTTTTCGACATTCAGTCAGCTCACACACGTATGGCTTACCACCTGTGTGTGTATTGAGGTGTTTGGTCAGCGCGCTTTGGTAGGGAAATTTATCGTAACAGCCTTTCCAGCTACATATATACAACTTGGGTATTGGCTTTGATCTGCCATGCGTCTTAAGGTGGTAATGAAGCCCACTTGGTCCGCTATACCGCTTACCACAGCCCTCCCAAGTACACTCGTACGGTTTCTCGTCATTGTGCTCTATGCGGTTCCTAGTACGATCGGCCTGTGTGAGATGGTCGTTCCCATACGAGCTTTCCGCGCACCCAAAACGTCTGATAGGTGGGTCATTCAATGTATCTACGTTTTTGTTTGCGTGTTTCGATTGATGAGAGTTCAAGTCGTGCAACAAGGTGAAAATCATGTTACACCCCCTCTGGTTACAAGGAAATATACTGCCTGTGTGATCCTGGCGCAGATGACGGTTCAGTCTATCGCCTGAATTGAAGCGTTTGCCACACAGATTATACATACAAGTCCACATTCTCCGTTCTGCGTCTACCGTGAAAAGCTCAGGTGATGCATCTTGTGAAAGCGCGCCATATTTAGTATGGTTCATTCCTTTTCTCTTGTTTTTATGCGTATGAATTTGCCCTCTTGAAGGTGTTTCTCCATTGTGGGGCGTGAAAAACTCATTCGAGATACAAAGCCGCCTTTGCATTTGATGCATGGGTCTCCTAGGTTGTACAGATGCTGTATGTGCTAAATCGGAACCCATGCGACGTTCACTGCAATGCTCGACTCCTTCTAGTGGCAACACGCGCGCAATTTTTTGCCCTTCCGAGTCACCGGTAGTCTCGTGTTCTGGATGTTGCGTAGTGCTTGAGTGTTGAGTAACATAGCGATTTGTAGATGTTACGTCCATCGTGTTTGTAACGGCATTGTTGTGACTACTTGCGTGTGTATCAGATATTTTTTTTTGCGAATCTGAACCGCCACTATTTGTGTTGGTAGCAACCAGTTGTAGTCGGTTGCATACCAAGTAGTGTTCTCCATCGACCCAGTCTGTCTCCTGAACGAGGAACAAGAACAACGTAGGGACGAGAATTAAACGAGACACTCTTTAACAACGAAAATAATGGCATGTATCCATTCTAAGAAGTTTTACCATTCTATAGTGCTCAATCACTATTTCGCATTAAATGGAGAGCATGCATGTTATGAGTGTCACGTATGCCAGAAACAAAAGAAGGGGAAACAATGCAAACGGGTATACCTGACAATCCTTAGAACAAAAGTATCGCGCCATACACGGACAAGCCAGTTCTGCAGGCTTGGTACAGAGGACGCATGTGGCATCGTGTTCAACAACAACGCACATGATGTACGACGATGCGAAAGCCCCGAGCTTTCCCGTGTTCTCCAAATATTTTTTATAAAGGTTAGTCTGTTTCTTTTTTTACATGTCATACTTGTATATGTGACATGTGTGTATTTGGGTATTTACCATCTGTCGAAGTGTTCGGGGATTGTGTCTATGGGTTGTTTAGTACGCGTCAGATGACAAGAGCATCTACCTCAGCGGGGACAAACAGACAATGTCAAGTACATTTAAAAAAAGCAGGAGATAAAGTAGAAATGGTATCTCATCCCTATTTGTGTGACGAGTCATCGCCAAGAGTAATTTAGTGCTGAAAGCCTTGGCAGACGACCAAGTTCCATCCACATCAATAGAAAATCTCGGAAACACACGCTTTCACACTGACGCGTATACGTAGGTGTGAAAATAGATCCATATATGCCTGATGGTGTAGCATTTCCCGCCCTCCCTTCCACCCTTCCCTGACTGTAAGTTTCATTCATTGAATGATTGTGATGGCATCTCCTCAAACGTAGCAATAGAATTTCAACAGTTTCTCGTTAATTGCTTGCTGTCTTACATATTAGTTGGCAGATACCCCGCAATTGATGTTGTGTAATACGTGAGTGGATTCACTCGCTGACTGGTTCGTGTGTCCGAACAAAATGTTAAGAGTTTTCAATTCAATCTATTGTTTATTGTGATAATTGAATTGGAGACGTCCAAGCCAGTCAGTCAGTCGTCCCGAGAAATGGTGATGAGCATCCTCAAAGTTTTGTTTTCATTTTCCTTCTCGGTTTTTATTTTTGGTGTTGGTGGAAGGAAGGGTTTTGCACGTTTGAGCGATGGAATATTTTTGGAATGCTCATAGAAATGCCAGTTGTACTCTAGTATTAACCACAATATCCAATGAAACCATTATATACTCTCAAACATCGAATAGTAAACGAGAAAATTTGACAGTTGTACTCAACTATGGGGAGTGAAGACCATTATCGACAACGGAAGACATATATAAATACATATAGTAAATGGCCTGTAAAAACCCTTCAGTTTTATAGTTTTCAATGGAATGTGCATTCCTTTTTCATTCTCGTCCTCTTTAATTATACGATATTTGGGATTTATCATGTTTCTATTGGATGATTTTGCGGCTTTAGGTGTTTGACCCTGGTTTGGTGAGTAAAAACCAGTAAACAAGAGCACACTCCGATGAACGTACAACTCAAAGTGGGTAACACAAATACTGATTGACCATTTAGCACCAGTATGTACAAAACATGCTAGATTCAACACGGTCTCCCTACATAATATAACCTACGTACGTTAGATAGTGGTTCTTCTATTTAATTGACGCACATGGATATAATAGGTAATCTGTTTTAATAAGTATCTAAACATTACTAAATCAAAAACCTCGCCTATGCTTCAAACGGATGACTATAGGTGTGCAATGCATCGGTGTTCTACACAATCTCAGATATAATCAAATGTAAATAAATTTTATTAGAAATTTTCTTGTGATAGTACTACACATCGTGATGGTAAAATTACACATTGGCGTGGAAGGTATGGCACGTAGTGACCAATGTACGTTAATAGTTAAGCTGTTGAAAATGTGTAAATTTAATGACTAGCGAGCGCATAATGGTTACTTTTGGTTGTGGGGAGAACTTTTACACTGCAATCTGATTTTCTCACTTTCATTTAATTACTGCGCAATGGTTGATGTCAGCTGACCCATACATTGATGCAATTTAAGAAGCCAGTTAAACTGGAGTTAACACATATTTATTCGTTCTTGGTATTTGTGCTAATGAGTGTACATTACGACCAGGTCTACGTGTTGTAAAGAATAGCTATACAATTATAAATTGCTATCGTAGCTGCCTTTTTTCTCCTCAATCTTTCTCCACTTCGCTAACGACTGTACAGCATTGCATAAAAACTCTGGACAATACCACATCAACACTAAAATTGATATTGTGTTCCGAAACTCTTAGCCCACTGATATGTATACCAAAACACCGACCACGAAACATCAGAGTTTACGAATTGTTAGGCAATTTTAGTGCGTACTACTCCACCTTGAATTCATTTATATTAATTATTTGCATCTTTTATTATGTACATTCAACTACATACACGTCCATCATCTTTACCAGGCTTTAAGTCGGGCATTAGCTACATCATTTGAGATGTCGTCTCCCAAGGGCCAATCGGGGTGAAAACGGATAAGTTGGGCAGCATCGGAGTCCCATTCAACTTCCAACCCTGCTTTACATCTGTATCAGAAAAACAAAATTGTTATGAATGCAGACCGTTGCAGCTATAAACTGCATCTATTCTAATAAAACACTTGAACTTTGATAGTACTCATAGGGAACAAATTGTGTAAAAATGACGACTTCGAAATCATTTAGCAGTGAAGATATCTATTTACATACAAAGTTGTCTGAACTATACTAGGAACTTAAAATTTGAAAGGAAATGTACGTAAAGCGCAGTTAAAATGAACTAATATAAAAAACGAACATACCTTTCCACAGCGGTCCATGCAATCATAACTGCATTGTCCGTACACATATTTACTGGTGGGCACACCAGAGCTACGCCCTTCGTATCGAGCACACCAGAGATTCTCTTCCGTAGCTCAGAGTTGGCGGCTACTCCACCAGACATAACCAAAGAGGTGACATTGATTCCCATTTTATGTTTTGTGTAAACTAATGCGCGTGCTGTTCGTCTTACAACATGGTCCAGCACAGCATCCTGAAATCCGGCAGCAAGTGTATCGTGATATTCTCTCGTTCGTATCTCTCTCTCTCTCTTAGTTTCGTTCAAATCATCCTCACACAACGTATCCGCATACAACTTTTTTTTGCGTCGCAAAGCACTTTTGAGTCCCGCAAAGGAAAAGTTACAATTCCTATGCCTAACCATCGGCTCCTTAAACAAGACTTTTGGTAAGCCTCTAAGTTCCGCTCTTTTGGCTGCCTGTTCCACAGCTAATCCTCCTTTACAGTCATCTGTCTCGATATCTAATACGCGCGCAGTCTTGTCTAAAGCTTCTCCCGGCGCATCATCAAGTGTTTTCCCAAGACGGTAGTACCTGTTGCACACGCGTAAATAATACATTCATGAGAGAGAGTGCACATTGATAGGCTGACAAGTAAATGTGAATACTTTGTAACTGCGAAGTGATGGATGGGTAAGGGAATAAATACGTATGCGTTTCAAGGAAGGAGTATGCTAACAAAGTGGATAAATTATAGCGGAAAGTGCGGCGATCGATTGTGTCGCATTTGATGTCATTTAAATCAGTGACTATATAATTCGTACACCAGTTATCGGTGTTAAGCATGTCACATGCGGTATTCATAATAGCACAAAATACAAGCTCAGTCGCAGCGAAAGAAGACTCATCTTGCATAAGTGTATTGGTAAAACATGATAGGCTGGTAAATGCCCAACATAAACAAAAAATGTGCGCATCAACGCATTGTACGAGTCATCACCGTGCATACACACATGTACAACTCTAGAGGCTAGGGAATGCAAACATAAGCGTGTTGCCCACATAAAGAAATGTTGCCAAACACCCACGAACATGTCGGAATTCTGAATTTACTGACCTATCTACTCCTTTGGCTAGCACCAGCTGGCAATTACCACCAGAGACAAGCAAAACCAGAAAAGGAAACTGCAGATTAGGATCAATCAAGCGTGACGTGAGTGCATGAGCTTCAAGGTGATTTATACACATGAGTGGCTTATTGTGAATCCGAGCAAGTTCCTTCGCCTTCGTCAAGCCAACAGCTAGGCAGGGAGCAAGGCCGGGTCCACTGGTCACTGCCACCAGATCGATGTCGTCAATTCTACACTCCGCTTCAGACAGCGCACTTTGCACAACACCTTCAATGTGTTTCAAATGTCCAACTGCCGCCTCTTTCGGATATACACCTCCATACTTCTCTAACATCTCTTTCTGTTGGGAGTGGCGGGTGTCGGACAAAACCAAACCCTCACCCGTCACCACAGACGCCGCTGTGTCGTCACAACTTGATTCGATACCAAGCACACGCATGTTTCTTCGCCATGTAAACGTGTTGGCTTTCGGCGCTGGGGAGGAATCCGGCAGGGATGTACAATGTAGTACGTGCGTAGTCTTGTGCGAAGCATGTCTCGTTGATATGAGGCTGTCTGAATGAGTGGTAGAATATTCTATATCTATTTCAGCGTCATTTAAAGGTGAGCATTTCAGGTCCGATTGTGATGTAGCAGTTGTGCTTATGCATCGGAGATCATCTAATAGAGGTGCGTGGGTACGAGTGCGTGTGTGCAGGTGTCCATGTAGCTGGAGGTATTTGTGTATATATCTTCGTGCTGCACGCAACGGCGGACTAGAATAAGCTGGAAGGCTCGGCAACATTTTGCTTGTGATGCATTTCATTGTACACTGGTCTTCGAAGTACAAATCATTCGTATGCTTGTATACATGCTGTTCTGAGACACGCAGCCGTATACGTGAACTGATATTTGATGTTGGGAGCGTGTTGGCAATTTTTTTTGGCGGATTCAGGTAAGCAGCTTTTCGCTACACACGTGTTCCCGTGCACGTGTGCAATAAAGGGTAATCAAGCATACATACGACTTCTCACTTGGCTGACCCTATGTCTAGTGACACACGCGTACACACAAGATATTTATCATGACTACAGCACTTGCACGAACAGTATGTCGACTGTTTGGTAGCTCGAGGTAAGTGGCGAAATTCTCCGTTTACTGAGTCTCTAAACTGGTGGCATTTCTACGTCTTGCGTGTGCTCATGAACTGGTGGAATTTCTACGTCATGCGTGTGCTCATGACTATCTTGGATATTATCACAAATGAACACGAGACACTCCTTCATAGAAGAACCTTTGCCAAGGATCAAAGGCCAGTATGTAAGAAAGCAGAACTCAAATCGGTGGAGAAAATATATTCCATGGAGACATATCAACTAAACCAGAAATATAGCGGAAGAATTTTGGACAACGATCGGTCGCACCTAGCTATGGAAATTCATAATCCATATGGCGTGTTAGTAGCGTGAATAACAGAATACCAGCAATCCACACATCAGCTTCTCGTAGATCCACGTTAGGTATACCTAACAAAAACTCGGGACAACTATATTCCACCGTCCCGAGTGTAGTTGCTGAAACGTCTTGAGCTGCACATTTAAATTCGACGTCACAAAGTTTTGCAACTCACTCCACCTTTCCATCACTTCTAAAAGAACACAGTCACTGATCGAATAGTGGACTAATTTCCCGTTATTTCAAATGAGTAAAAATGTACCTTAAATTTTGAACATTGGTTTATTAAAATGTCCATGTGTTTTAGCTAAATAGAAGAACCACAATCTAGGATAGATCTTACCCTGGTCCATTGCCAGCAATTTGTGTTCCAACACAATTTTCACGAGACTTGGATTACCCATTAATTCTACTAACAGCGTACAGTTCTTCAAAACTTCTCAATGTCTTCCCATTACAAATTTACTGTCACTCACTAACCTCTACAGATGTGGATGAGAGAAACACTGACATTTAAGGCATTTATTCTACATACAATGGTAGTTACTTGAAATTGTTCTTTTAACTTAAAGAAGCTGATCTCCTTCTATCTATACCCTGGTCATTACGACCGAGGATTCCTTCTGCCCTTACCCTGATCACTGGGGATCCAAGGTCGGCTAAAAGCCGAGGGTTGATCCATAAATGTCCTATATCACCCACTACTACTTTGTAGGTTACTATGGGGTCAACTTACTCCCTATAGTGAAATCTTGTGGGCTATCTATCACAAACTACTTTTTAGTTCGCTACTATGGAGTTAACTTACTCCCTATAGTGTA
>JAWQFL010000003.1:2292242-2466882 GCA_033442365.1 Creolimax fragrantissima
AACTTTGTGGGCTTTCTACAGTTTGTATAATAAATTCACTCAGTCTTCCCAGATAGGTCGCCCAGAGATAATAGCATCGGTTCCTAATTGATAGGTGACAGGCGATTCTAACTTCGGAAGCTTAATATTAACAGGCTGCAACACATTGGATAATTTAATTAGTACAATGTAGACGTTGGAGCAAAGTTCACCATACTTGTCACAGATTACTTTGCAATGAATCAACACAAACTCACGCATACAAGGAAACGACAGTGATCAAGACATGCATGAACCATATTGGCAATGAACATACCGAATTTAGAACTTCAAGACCGTTGACAAACACAGGAGCGACGGTTACAACAACGAAATCCACCAACCGGCTAGATAGGAATGAGTTGATTACACTTGCTCCACCCTGGAAATGGTACCAAGAGAATGCAATCAATATATTTGAGGAAAGGAATTCTGATTCAAATCATGTACACGCGCATACTCACAAACAAACATATATGCGTACCTCAACCATGAGTGACTTAATTCCCCGTTGCTTCAATATCTCCAATACTTTTCCCACATTTACTTTTTCCCCGGAAGGCGTCTTCACGGAAATAACAGTCACGCCCATATTTTCCAACAATTGCACCTTCTGTTTGTCACATCCCTCCGCACACACGATCCACGGCTTCCTTGTGTTTTTGAGCAATCTAGATTCCGTAGGCACTCGTAAGTTTGTGTCCAAGATAATAGGTAGAGGGTCTTCTCCATCAGATAGTCGTACTAGATAGTGTGATTAGGTATACGAAAGTGTGAGAGTTTTGTATTCTGTGTCAGTAGATCGCTATTGCCAGACGTACTCCTTTGTTAGTATCTGACCAAGGGTTTCGATACATGCATATCAAAGCTACCTGTTAAACGAGGATTGTCGGCGCACACAGTGCCAATACCGACTAAGATTGCATCATGATCTGCTCTAAGCCTGTTGAGTGATTTAAAAAAGAAGGAAGCTAAATGTTGAGACAACAAACCGTAAGCTCGTGCTTATTATTCGGGCATGTAAAAGGAATAGCAGCATCGAAATATTATTCTACAAGATATTGCATAAAAATACTATACTACTTATATAGATAGAAACATACTGATGCGTCATGACCATAGATTCTTTACAGCTGATGGATAATGGCTTCTTCTCTCGTGTAGCAATGCACCCATTCAGACTCTGTGCATACGTAATCGTAACATAGGGTCTTCCAAACACTGTATATGCACTCACATTGTACGCATCTGAAGGCAGGTAATCCGATACAATCGCAGGCACAGAGCTTCTAGAAACACCTCCCTCTTTTGATGCCAACGAACGGACATTGTCATTGCTGGCACTCAAACGCATTTTACGCATTTGCATGACATCTATTCCACTCGAGGCAACCATGTTATCCAAAGCATGTTGCCGTTGTTGTTCGTGGGTTGTATCAGTATCGTTAATACAATTTTTATGTCCATTAGTTTGTACATCCTTGGGGCCATCTCCATTCGGGCTGTCCGGTTGTGGAGGTGATACTGGACAAGATTCAGGTCTCTCTGACACAGTATTGATTGAGAGAGAGTCTAATTGTATACCGTGTCTCATACGGTCCACTTTGGTTTTAAGATAGTTGAGCGTGTCTACGGAAATCTACAAGCACATATATACAAACGGGGACCGAGTGTAAACATGAGGATGTAGTCTATTTTTGTTTCAGTGCGTATGTGTATAACATAATAATATATTCGGTTAAAGAGTGACGATGTAATTTAAATCTATCCGTATGTATGATATCATTCTTGTTGTGCGGCTCTAGACTACATAAAAACGGCGCGTGAATCCAGGAACATACCTGTTTAGGAAGCATCGGTATTCTGTCGAGTATATCAATTCCGTAATTTCGTAGCGATTCTGTGTCGAAATATTATAAATAGGAAACAGATTCAAAGTTGTGTTCACAGGGTATTATATTCACAAGCGTTCACAACACAATGCACATACCGATTTTCAAAGGGTTATTTGTGAGCAACCTAACTTTCTTCACATTTAAATCTTCTAGGATCAAAGCACCATGCTCAAAACTCCTTGCATCGGCCTGTCAAAAAAAACAACATAAAAAAACAACATATAGTGAGTGCATGTTTGTGATGTAAGTAGGGCACACCTAACCGTTGTTTGTTTTGGGATATGCGAACAATGTACGCTAATGTACACTCGTGCCTACCAAATGTTGACTTTACCTTGTGTCCCAACATAAGGTTTGCTTCGACGGTATCATGACCTTGGTCTTGCAAATTATAAGCCCTAAGAAAAGTGAGAAAGGCAGTGGTAAGTGACATTGTGAAGACACGGTGGTAACACAATCACACTTTACACTCATCTTACAAAACAACGAATACAATATTCTGACGAGCATGCTTGCATACTTTAGTTTCTCGCCCAGCCCAATCCCACGTCCTTCCTGTCTCAAAAAGACCACTACACCTAAGCCTTTCTGCGCAATGTTATACATAGCTGTTGACAACTGTTCACCACAGTCGCACCTCAAGCTACCAAGCACCTCTCCTGTCAAGCATTCACTGTGCACACGCACGTATACATCACTAGCACTCGCAAGGTCTTCCAAACTTCCGTATATGATGGCTAGATTCTCTTTGTTTTCCTGTTGAACATGGGAGTACATGGTATATATTGATGTTATTGTGATAAGGAAGAATTCTTGTGTTTGCATGTCAATAAAAAAGAGTTCAACTGTATACATTTACAAGAACTATCTCATATAAGGGGTATCGACTATTGAAAATACACTTGGAATCTTCACTCTTTTATTTTACGTTACCTTGTTGTCACTGTATAGTGCAAGTTGGAAAACGCCATCTTTGGTTGGGATGCGCGCAACCACCTCTCGCTTAACGCGGAGGCCGGTACGGTTCTTCAATGTTTGTGCCATTTTAGCGTATAGTCAAGCTGCCCAGCCTTTTGTATGTATGAGTATGTATGTTATGTATGTTGATGAAATTTTGTGCTGCGACTATACTAAAATGTTGGAATGGTTCGTCGAGTGTTAATTGTCTGTACAAGGACTGTACATGTAGCTAAAACGTTTCTGTTTAAAGTTCAAACAAGTAAAGATTTGACTTTGGTTGTACAGGTACAGACGCATATATATACTTATACATGTATCGTGGGATGTTGGCGTATGTAGTGAGCAAGTGGTAAGTGTGTGCATGAGTGTGCATGTGTGTGTGTGAAACAGACTGTATACGTGCACGTTTTTAGAGTTTGAACCATACAATACAGTTTGTTCATCTGTGCACGATCTCGTCCGACCGGGTTGTGCCGAGTCGCAAACCGCGTGACTGACGGATCATGAATCAATTAAGGCTATATTAGAATTATATTTTAAGAACACGTGTGACCAATTAAAATCTCCAATTTTAAATATATTGTGAGCCTGAAAAAATGTCCAAAAAACCTAGCAATTGCCATCCCACAAATAATAATGTGTTTATGTGTGCTATTTTAAAATCGTATTCGTGTCCAATTAAAATCTCCAATTTCTCTACCGTTATCATCGCGAACAACCTCTCAGGCACACGCCCACAAATAATAATGAGTTCTGGTGTGCTATTTTAAAATTAGATTCATATCCAATTAAATTCTCTACTTTCAATTTCGAAACGCGTCCCAAAAAGACCCTAAACCCCTCAGTTCCCAGCCCACAAATAATAATATGTTTTGGTGTGCTATTTTTAAACCTAGCCACTACTAGCTTTGTACTACGGCATGTTAGCATCTAAGCGCCGAACCCAATTTCATTTTGAGATTGATTTTAGGTCTCGCCCTAAATTTTTGGATATTTCGATTACAAAACAGTATGAAATATTTATTAATATATAAGATTTTTGATTCGACCTTACTTCTATAAATAGAATACAGGGATAAGAATTACTAAAACACAACTGAACCAAAACACAGTATAATCTATTTCTTACTGTCAGTCCTACGCATGACTTAGTGCGCATTGATTGGTGGGATTGCATTCCTTGGAAGCGGGAAAAGCTGTTTTTCAAATTCCAAAAATACTGATTTCTAATTTTATTGGAAGAAACAATGGATAGAGGTTTTCGTAAACAGATTACACGCATTGTTGCTGGTTGCCGTCCTACTACACTACCCTACCCGCTTAGCGGCCCAGAACAACACAGTGGGTGGTCGGGTGGGCGAATGAATAACCCGACCGACGGACGGACTCACCGACCCAACGAACTGACCCAACGCATTGACTGACACAACGCACAGTTCCAATGTTGGTACTGTCCCACCCTATGATCCACACACATACACATCGTTTCCCACCTTAAAGACAGTTCGGTACCTTCCCAAAAACAG
This sequence comes from Creolimax fragrantissima, assembly GCA_033442365.1. Lineage (NCBI taxonomy): Eukaryota > Ichthyosporea > Ichthyophonida > Creolimax > Creolimax fragrantissima. The sequence goes on from JAWQFL010000003.1 coordinate 2,296,642, forward strand.
ATTTGGATTTTGTTACCATTTTAGCAGCAGCACAGATTCATTAACAAACTGCTGCTTCCCAGCATATATTTACAAACCTCACTCAGATGACATTTCTATGCTCTCCTCTCTCTCATTACTAACAGTGTACTGTACGTATCTTTTTGTTCAACATACATACTCCACACGCACTGCCTCGTATGATTGCGAACTGCATTTCGCTCATACCGAGGTGGGCTTAGCTATGTACCTTGCTGTAGCTGTGTAGGTGAAGTTTTGTACATGACTAACTCCAGATGATTGGCTCATCACAACTAGCGTAAACAATTACCCCCGACTTGGAGAAGGAGGACACTATTACATTACGTAGCGTAGCGTACAGAAATATATACAATGAGTAGTGATGCTGACAATGCCATCAGAGCTGTTGCTCCGGTCTCACAGCACAAACGGAGAAACCTGTCCACACAGTTGTTGGCTTCTTATTCCCCCTTGGCACTGGCACACCAAATTACCCAGGAATGTGCGAATTTGTTCAACATGATTCGTACAGATGAGTTTGCGTCATGTCAATGGGAGAGCAAGAAGAAGCAAAACAAGGCTCCTCGCTTAGTTAGTCTACTGAAACGTTCAGATAATGTATGTGTATTATGAAGTTTATACTGTATGTGTTAATGTGATTGCGCTCTGATCCGTAGTATGGTTTATGAACGTATATAAACTTCAAACTAGATGCGTGATTAAGTTAATAGGTTCATTCACAACACCGGTTTGTATTCTGTATTGCACATTGAAACAGTTGAAGTTTTTATTCTTGGTTTGATGTACGCAAGTTGGCAATAATAATATCCGTCCAAACACTTACTATGCTTGTGCCGCTTGCTGTTCGCTAACAAGAATAAACAGAGCATCACGCACCAGCGATGCTCCCACTACTCTTACATGCATAGTGCCACTACCAACATAAAATCCGATGCGCCGGCACGTACAGGCACACACACGCGATAATACACATAAAAATATGCATGTGTGTATACATATTGTAGATTTACACTCATGCACGAATATTCTGTCTACCCCACACTCTTACCACAGCTGAAGCAGTTGGTTTGTAAGGAAATGTTGTCTTGCGAGGACACGAAGACCCGTCACGGCATGCTTTCATTCTGGTTGTATGTCACAGGGGTATGTATGTGTTATGTGTCTATCGTATTGGCTGTATACTGCCATATATGCACATGATGTACCGTAGTGCAGAGTATCGTTGCACACATGCGAGACATGTAACCGCAACTCGAAGAACTCTGACGTTCTCTTGTACCTACATATGTATATAACCTACACACGCATATACACTTTGCTCAGGCATGGATTTACGTGGATATACATTCATGCATGTGCAATATTCCACTATATACACAGTTCAGAGAACATAAAACTAAATATATTTGTGAATGTGCACGCATACATGAATACATACCGTTATAAGTAGATATTACACTATTGTACTATCGTTCTTGCACACGCATACAGTACACGTACACTACACGTATGTTCATATTCATTGATGTATGACTGCACCGATGCACAGTGCACGCAAGCGCGAAAACACATGCGCATGTACACTTTCTCATATACTCAGCTAAACATATACACACCGTCGTATACTTCTATATAAGCGTCCACTGTCATATATGCTGATGCCAAGCATGTATCTCCCCGACAATATTTGAGGTGTATACACCATCTACATGTTTCTGCTCGAAACTTTGTGTGTATCCTGTGTACTCAACGCTTTTTCCTCGTTTATAGAATTTAATTCAGTTGGGGAACCTTTTGTCAGCCTTGGCGATCTTTGCAGCGATCCAGAGCCCCGCCGTTATTCGTCTCACAAGCACATGGAGGGTATCTATAAGCAGAATTTGATTTGTGTGTGTGTATTTTGTTCTTCTATATGCATGTTTATGTGTGTTTGTGTGTATACTCCACCCCATGGGTAGTGTACGCATTCGTAAGGTAGGCCAAATTATGTCCGTGTGTTTGTGTGTTTGTCCATGTTGGTTCTAAGGTTGCAATAGTCCTAACATTGTCGAATCGAGTATATACACATATACTTGTATGACGTACGAACGATACTGCTTATGTGGTAATGTATGCTCACTTCCTTGAAGTTTATACACATTGTATCTGCTTATATCGGGTACGTGTATAGTGTCAGCATCTGCGTACATGATGGTATGTTTCATCCACGTCGCAATTTCAACTTCATTCGACTACAACTTTTACATCAGATTATCTTATATATTATGATATTCGGTTACACAGCTATTCACATTCACTACCTTATGGGTGGGAATTCATGATCTAACTGTCTACTTAGTAAACATACTCTGTGTGTACGTAAGTACCGACTCAAAATTGAACTCCATTGTATTACATCTTATTTCTTACGTGTGAAAATTCACGAATGGCTGTACCAATTTTACTTCACTTTATTGCTTTCTTCAAATAGAAATTGAGTCCAACGGACCGTTTGCAGTACTCGCGCACACAGGCGCTTTTGTCAGAGGAGGCCAACTGGCAAATGCTTAGGCAGTACCAACGGACAATGATGCAACCTGGAGTACCCGCTTTACGTATGACTATATGTACATGTGTGTGTACGTCTGTATATGCGAGTTTGTATGCTTATGCAGGCTGAATTCGTCAGGGTTGATCTATATATAGTTTACCGATAATTGGAAACATGCCATATACGCAGATGAACCTCGCACCTGCACTTACTTGCACCCATGTTTTTCGCACATGCATACATGTATACATACATACACGGACAGTACATAAACAATCAGCCATTAATAGAATGCTCATATTCACCTATATGCAGCTGTATATCTCGCGGATCTTTTATATGTAGACCAGACGTTCAAAAATAAAAGGTTTTCACAAGTGGACAGGCAACGGAAAGCATTAGATAAGAAGCGTAGGGAAGATAAAGTTTTTGAACAGAGAGAGCAAGCTCGCAAAGACTTGAAGGTATACGTTCATACATGTGCACTACATGTGCGTACTAACTATATGTATCACTATATGCAGATACGCAAGTTTACACTTCCAGGAGAAACGAATTCGAATGGTAAGACTTGACAAGCAAACTATAGCGGCTATGTACTTATGTAATATATACATATGCTCGTACGAAGTACACCAACAACGATATCACAAGAGAATCAATTCGAACCGCCCACACACACACAATCAGACTATCCTATTCATAGTAAGCCTGATATGTACATCTGCGAAGACATCTATGTATGAACATTTTTTGATGCTATGCAGCATTTATACAAGTTCACTAACGCTGCATGTAAATTATTAGGTACGGATTGAGATATCAAGGAGGAAATTGCTTGCACTCGAAGAGAAGTCAGCTGTGGCTAAGCTGCAGATGGACGCCCGTGAGGAGATGGAACAGCAAGAGAACGAGAAGGTCAAAGAAGTTAAATCTAGCTGGACTGGATGGATGGAAGGTGTGCAGATATGTATGAAGTCGTGATATGAAGAGTATAGAAATATGTACATGTAAATGTGAGAACGAGGACGATCGAAGAATTTAATCAGTTCATTAAGATGGATGTAGTATATCACGTGCATATAATGTAACAAAGCTATTGCTAATAGTTTTGGTTCAGCAGCACGAGATGGCGAAGGTCAATGTACCTTGGTCTGATTAAAAGTGGTGTATAGCATACAAAAGTATATACATATATATATACATTGTGTATGTATTGTGCATGAAATTAAAGTGCCTCACGTTGGTGTTTACGAAAAGCGAATGAACGGAAGATATAAATATGTTATCAGGTTTTGTATGTACATGAAATAGAGGTAGAATAGAGTTTTTCGGCATACGCAGTTACTTTAATAGTGCTCTTAAAAAGTGTATTACAAAATAATCAGAATCCGATACAGCTGAAAAGTGATGCAAAGGTTTTTTTTACGCTCGTCAAACACTGCTATGCGCTACGCACAGCACGTATGTATAATTATTTATATACAGTACTGATCTGTGCTCTATTTTTTCAACAGCCAAAATAAACAGTGGCTTAGATAAAATAGACGTAGTCACCGGTGGTTCGATTTCTAAAATAGAAGATGCAGAGGCTAAGAAACTGCAAATATCAGAAGATCATGTGGCTCTCAAGCGTGTGACGGATGGCGAGGATGGCGAATACGATGCATTGCATTTTATGAAAAACAATGTTGAGAGTACAACTGATGATGTGGGTGTAAGTGTTTATACAATGTGTGTATGTGTACTTGTCGGACAAAAATGGTGAGAGATGCCTTTTTATAGAGTGCGGTTGGCGGTCTGCACATATGTAACTAAAGGCCTGTGCGTAGTTTTTAAAAATGGATACGACAGAGGGTTTGCAGTATATATAGACAATAGTTAGGCCATGTCGTGGTTTATTAACATACTTGAACATGTGGACGAATCTGCAAACATGCAATCAGGTTCGTTTGTGAGAGATAAAAACAGTAGGAGGAATCGCATGCTTAATAATTTATGAGCGATGAGAAACCCGCGATGAGTACAAATACTGACATGTGATCTGCAAGTTGAGTGTCTGCTGCTCGCGTGTATCCATGCACGTCCAAGTGTGTATACATGCTAGTGCGATTGCGCCACGTTCTGTGGTTGTAGCTTGTTGCCAATAAAGATTTTTCTCTTCTACAACAGACTGATATCGCAGATACGAGGGAAACCATTGCTGAGCTCGAGAGCAAACTTGGTATGAACTTTACAATTCTTTTCAAGTTAGTGTGGTGTCTTTTGTTTTTGCATATCGTATACACTGTTGTTGACGTCCTGTTTTTATGAAACGCATATAGTACTTATACGGCGAGCATCCTTCACTAATACAGAGGACCTGCAGGGTGACCCTGAATTTGAAGTCAGCGAGAGTGAAGAAGAGCTTGAGGATTCTAATGTTGCAACAATAAATTTGGCAAAGAGAAACGAAGTGTGTACATACATCTATGTATGTGTGTATATCAGTATATAGAGGTTTATTGCACCACAGAAGATTTAGAGAGGGATGGTATATATGTGTGATATTGATTAGTGATAGATATATTCGTAGATATATTCGTAAATTAGCTACAGTAGTATGCAAGTTCAATTATTCTGGTTCGCCCCATCAACTGGTGCATATGGTTGCGACGAAGATAATTACATGCGTCATAATCCCATGAGTATAATCATATATAATGGAGTGCTCGAAGGTAAATCATTTCAAAATTGTAATTTTGTTTTGAGTCTGAATGACAGCATAAAATCTGTTTTTTTACAATAGCAAATCAGCAAGATTGTGGACGAGATTCTCCGGTTTCAAAACGTCAAGTACAAACACCTGCTGCAGTTTAAGACGTAGGCTTTCTGTTGAAGTGACACTTTATACAGACTTGCCCAGTGTCCGTGTTTACGCTGCTTTTTAGTTGATGTGTGTGTAGGAGTGCGTATGAGGTTATCCCTGTCTGCAACTCGTGAATATGTATGTATTCACACCAATTCTTCTACCTTGCTCACACGTGTATTTGCATGTACATATACAGACTTGACGATTACGTTCACTACTCTGCAAACTTCGATGAGAATCCACAGGAGATGGACAAACGCAATATGGCCCTTTCACTGCAGTTAGAATGTGGAGATTCTCTGAATGCCTCGAATGGCAATAGTAAGCCAAATAGGTACAATGTCTATTTTTAGGTTATTTCTTCCAGTGTGTATGCACGTCCCCATAATTAGAACTGAACATTCAGAAAAATGAGACCAATAGTGGTTTCGTACAAGCACACTCACGCTTGTCTTGTCTCTCCTTTCTTCCTATTTATTCCTTTTTCTTTCTTTCAATTACTCATCCATTTTTATTCATTCAAATGCATATTGCACACACATATTCAGTGTATCACTACTAATACGGTCGCACACAAGCAAAGAATTGATGTCTGCATCTACTAAATTTCTTCATAAAGGATCTGCAGACTTTCCGGAACCGAGATACAAGGTATGATCATCCCTGTATGTGTTTGATGTAGACGCTGACTTGAATACTGTCTGTGCATAGGTAAAGATGTACATATTGGAGAGTGGTCAAGGGCATGTGCATGCGCATGGGTTTAGATGCAAATACATGGTTTGATAAATGTATGTACCAAATAGTTGCCCCTTAAAAAGAATAAATTTACGTTTTCTTTCTGTTTACATATTCGTGTTGTTTGTACGTATGTATGGGTTCGCGTTCTCGTGTGTATATTTCATGGCCATGTGTATACATGTGCATAATTTGTGTTGTACCAAGTATCTGCAGAAAGAGTCACCGTCCAGTAGTGAAGGGTCACCTGTCATCTCTAGTCGGCTGGGTTTTCAGTGGAATAATTTAAATCCGTAAGTGTAACCTCTTGTGTTCACGAATACACGTACATGTGAATACATACATGTATCTTTATATATATATGATCGATATCATTATCAAAGTGGCAAACTGAAAGAATGTCGTACCATAATTGCCGAGGAGATCTACATCAGGTACCACAAACTACTATCACAACCAGACAAGTAGATGTTGTCTCGTATATGATTTTTCAACATGTGTATGTGTATGTAGTTCTTCACTCGTGAATATTTGGTAATGTGTCTATACGTTTGTCCGAGTATAAAGTGTTTTTATGTATTGAGAGGTGCCATGTACACGCTAATACGATATATACATACTATTTGCACATCTTTTTCTTCGTGTATCAGACCCTACCTATTAATACAGGCCTACACTTTATGGATATGCAAACACACACGCATGGACAAGCTGCTCATGTATATTCCCGTATATATCGATGTACGTAATGCGTCCATGCACATTCATGTGGTTTTACTTACACATATGCTCACACTCCTATACATATTGACACTCACACATACCAGGGAGATGGATGCAAAAATGGTAACGAGAGTAACATCTTCTTCAAGTGATGATGCAAGCATTGATTATACAAATAACACAACGTTAAGTGGGGATGTGGATAATATCGCTAATCGACTAGCTGCATGGCGTAAAGAACTAGCTAAAGACAGAAAGTATGACAGGATGCCATCTACCAAAGTATGTGCGCGTGTTCTTATATGTGCGCGTGTTCTTATATGTGCGCGTATATATATATACGTGTTAATTATCGTTTCCTTGTCTTATCGCTTATTGTGGTTGTGGATGTGGGTACTTATTCGTTCTTTTAAAAGTATGCGTCAATCATCCTTTAGTTTCCTTTTACATAATACCCACTTACAACGAAATTAAATTTATGTTATCGTCTCTGCCACGTTGATTAAACATTGATACAATCACATATATACTTTCATGTTTGGATGCATGGTCTAATACACACTAAATTACGACCAACCCCAAACACTCAAGAAGTTATCAGACACTCGGAGCTTATCAGATTATGCCAGGTCAAGTAGTGAGGATGACGAAAGCGTAAAAGGTCGAAGACCAGCACACTTCCGCGACATCCGTAAAGGCACACTAACGAAAATATTAACCATCGAGGCCATACACCCAACTAACATCTCACAAACACTGAATCCAGTGGACACGAAATCGTTTCCCGAAACATATAAACATGGACGCACTCAGACACACTCCTCTGCAAAAGTGTTGTCGTCCTCTGCATGTGAGAGTACAACTAGTATGGAAACAAATAATGTTGATTATGTAAGCGACAGTCTGACATGCACAAGTGACAAAAATATCTCTGAGTGGCGTGCAGATGGAGTTGTTGGTGTGAGTGCGAGTCCATCTCGATTGTCCATCACGACAATGCCTAAAACACCAAACGAAACAGATCGTGTACAGACTATACCGCAGACAACCACTTTACCGACTTTACCGCTACAACAACCATCGAACGTAACGTCTCCCAAGTCCATCACTATCTCATCTTTACGGGAAGACTCTCCCAGGAAGTCCAAGTATCGGCAGCATGAAGAGAGTGAGATTCAGTCTGGAAGTATGAGTGATGGCGGACTCATGAGGAGAAAAGGTAAGAAAAAGTTGACTAAAAGACGTGTGGTTGTGACCACGCATGCAGGAAGTGCAGGTGAGCGTGCGCTGAGTACGGATGGTATTAAAGATATGTCGACAATGGAAAACAAAATGGCGGATACATTTGCTGAAGATTTTCCCACGCGCCAAAGCCAAAATGGCAGCAATGCTAAAGTACATCAAATTCCCCATTCGAAGTCACCAGTACGTTCACATCCGCATCTCCAGTCTCAGTTGGAGCAACCGTGCAGTATAAATGCACTAGTCGTGCCGCAGAGAAGATTGAGTGCAGATGATCAGAATTTGCAATTTGGCCGAGTTGCGGAGGTGTGTTTGTACAGATGTCTAATATTCCAAGTACTCGAAAAATGATTATCTTTCAAGGTGAACTCTTGAGTATATAGTCGATGTATATGTTGCGACACGTTTTCATGTTAGTTCTCTACGTTGGATTATTGCTTTTGGATTGTGTATATCAAATAGAATGTGTAGGTTTACCTTCAGACGCATGATGCGTTTTAGATGTGTTAGTATTTTATCAGTTTTTTTATTCGATTTAAGACAGGCTGACATGAAGAACCATCGTTCTTCAGCTAGATGTTGCCTTTTTTTGTCTGTTGACTTTGTTGGTTGCCTGAGTTTACCAATATATTAAAGTACACCTCGTTCTGTTACGTGAGAGCAGCATGGCCGTAAGTCGCGAGCGCTCCTATCGAATGATAAAGAGTACCATGTGTCGGGCACACAACTTAATCAACCGAAGTCAAACCACTTGGGGTATTTACTGTTTCTGTGTTTGTGTGTATGTTGTATCTGTGAAATATGCACATCGCCAGTATGTAGTTTCATCCACGCGTGCTTTATATTCTGTATTGTGGATTGGTCAACGGATTTGCACTATATTTAGTGTTATACGTGCTGGTGTGGTGCAATTACATTCCAATCGTGAAAAGAAGTGCCATTTATTGTTTGTAAATTCAATGACTAGATCATGCCATGTGTATATTGTTTTCGGTGTTCTTTGGCAAATATCTGTCTGAGTAGACACTGTAGCTCACCAAAGTCAGTTTACACATATGCGGGAAACTTGATTGTCGGTATCCTATTTTTGATCTCGTGTTTTATTCGTTCATTATGTATTTTAAGAAATGGCGATCTCAGTCAAAGTGAACCATGGACACCTTCGCCCCAACCTAGCCAGCCAAGCATATTGAAACACACAAAACGGGCAGGGCCATCCCCATCACCAAATACTTTCCAAAACATTCCAAACGACGGAGTTCCGCAAACACTTTTACGAGATTTTCAGCAAGACGAACAATTAACTTTTAATCCGGGCGAAACCCACAAGCATTTCTGCAAAAACGTAAACATGCACAGCCGTGCAGACAGTCCTAATTCAGGTTCTGTAACCTCGACCAGTGCAAGTGAAACCTTCAATGTGGTTCATGGAAACGGTGTCGCTGGTAGGATGGATGATAACTCACAGCGAAATCGGACAAGCACAAGTAATGCGAGCACACAGAAAATTGGCAATAAAGTTCAGGTGCGTGTTGTGGTACGGAAACAATCCCAATACACAAATTCGTCTCCCTCAAGTGCGCACATGCAGCAGAATAACTATCTGCCCAGTTCTAGATCGTCTTCTCGAACTGCAACGCCTTCTAGAACTGCGACGCCTACACAGCGACCAGAGGTCTCCGACATGAGTTGCACTGGTTCTGTGGGTCGCACTGAACTCGGTGTATCATATGGTGTGTTGAATGACGTGGGCAGTACAAAGATTGAGACCATGGGGGTTATTATTAAACAAGGTATGCGTGTATGTATTGGTTTGCACTGGTTAACGCATGGTTCTAAAACCGAATCCAGCACGACGATACACCTGTTGTTTTGTGTTATGTGATCTCCCTCATATTGTATAACGTGTCTTCCGATATGAACGTTATTTACGCAGGTCTGCTACAACGAAAAACCGCCCGGATATCTTACAAACGCGCATGGAACTTGTGTTGGCTCGTACTCTCGGCTACAAACATTCAAATGTATAAGTGCGATGGTCTCCGCGCAGATTTGACTCCTATCGTATGTCCTTGCTACTCGTATTGTACGCGCATATATGCTTAATCTCGAGCACGCATAACTTCCCCTCTTGTTCAATATACTTCATATTCACAAACGTCAAGCGCTGCGTGCTTTTACTTACCATCACATTGGTAATCCCAGTTGTAATACAAAACGCTCCACTCTTGTTCCGCCCCACTCTTGTTCACTCTATGGATTTTTTTATAATTTCTTCTGGAACAGATTTCTCGCAAATATCCCACAGAGATTGACCTTCTAAAGTTGACGTTGGCGGCCGTGAGTTACAAAGGTGCCGCTGCGATTCAGCTTGAAACCACATCTGGCAACCAATACATTGTATGTGGGTGTAGTATTCCCATACAATAACGTGCATCTTTTACGTAAACCCTTATATGCAAATGTGTACATCCAGCACATATCCATATGCAGTTTGACCTCTGATATCCTGGATACACTTTGCTACTGTGCTTCTAAGGAACGTCTGCTTGTACATTTGAATGCTAAACCCGAAAATATTACAGTAATGACCGATACTGACACAATATCTTGATTTTATCTCTTCTCTTTTTTGTTTTTACATGTATTTGTATTTAGCTGAAAGCCGGTACTGCTCCTGAAACAGAAGCATGGTACCATCATATCTATCGGGCGGGCGTTTCGAGAATGGTGTGGCATACGGCACTTCTATATTATTGTTCATATGTTTTTGATATACATGAATACATAAAGACATGCGTGTGTACTTCGGTTAGTAAGTACATTCTGTCGCTCCTACATACTGACATATTTATAATCAGTGCGTGCTTTCCCATACTGATACATGTGTGCTTTGGTAGTCTAGTACAATTTCGCCAAGTGGATAATGCTGGTGAATGGACATGTTGATTGTTTTCATGATGGACACATCGAAATCTTTGTGTTTCACACAGCTCATGTTACTTTTGCTGCTGCATAAAATATAAAAGCGCTGCTCACGTTTCGGTTTATATAAATGTAACTTGAAAGAAAACTAACCGAATGGTAAACAACTAATAGGAGCAAACGCATTTGTCGCGAAAGCCCGGACAAATGGTTCTCAATCAATAAGTAAGGCCGAGCCTTTCTTGGGAAGTAATTAGAGGTGCAGATGCACGCGCCTGTGTACTGGTCGATGTACGCATACATTATAATCAGCCACTTAATGTAAATATATTAATATGAAGCCTTTCTTTGGTTTATATAAGAATTGTAATTTCGTGTTTGCCTGAGCACGAGTACAATACCTCGTGTTATTCCAATGAATTAAGGAAAATGCCGAAACACTTGACTTGGAAGGCAATTTATATCCCAAGCCTGTCTTAAACCAAGGCTATAGAAAATAAAATGATAAGACATGAATATATATACTCACACCTGCCCTATACATACAAACTTTTTGTCTACGTTCTTTGCATTTGTAATCAATAATGCTGTTCTCGTCCGAATATGGAGATACTAACGTGGCCTGTCCTTGGGAGAGAAAACCATCATTTCTTGAGCAGGTATATTCAGGTACGGTACATAAAGACCGTACAAAGCACAGTACGTACAGAGCTATAGTGAAACAAAGACAAAAAAATTATAGCACATGACCTGAGATAAGTGAATACGCGAACAATTTGGAAATATGGACGCGGTATGGTGCAACAGATAAAGTGTACAAGTGAGAAACACTGTGTTAATAAAACACCTTGTTAAAAATTGCCTCAATATGTACAACTAGTATTTATTCATGATATTAAAGTAATATATATATTGCACTTGCGAGTTAAGTCATAAAATATGGATGTATTTATTGGTGCACATGCTCTATGTTGTTCAGTAGAGGCGTTTTATGTACATGTAGAATACGTTTTAGTTTGAATTTGAGACACTCGTCCTCATATAACCGATTTGGTTTCAAAATAGTACTATTCCTGAATGTTTGTATATTGTTGGAAGCTGACACTACTTTTTACTTTAGTTTTGTCTGTGCATATTCTCTGCACATGCGGACTAGGCATTCCATAGCTGACGATTATGACATCTAAGGGAATGTGTTTGAACAGTTCTATACTTCTCTCCAATGCGCAGATAATCCATTCCATCCGATTCCCGAACACTCCTACGGATATCAAAATATCTTAAATTTAGATATATTCTATAGCTGCGTGGACCTTTGCAACACATGTATCAACATATAATATGTTCTTTTATACACTTCATTGCTAATCACACATATACAATGGCAACGACAAACGTGTGCATACACGTACTATTTTGTTGCCTACTTGTAACATCATGATCATTGTCTGGTGGAAACACTCAAGCAATACACCTGCATGTCTATAGGTTATATGGACCAAGAATATTAACAGTTCAAGCTCCACGGGCGTATTATACATACAAGCAAACATAGAGTAAACATCAACCTTTTATAGAATCTAGATAGTCCTTATTGCTAACGCGTACTAAAAGACAACAAATCTACTGTATTTTTAATCAGTGCATTGAAAACTGTATACACGTAAATATATATGCCCACTATCTCTCTCTTACATCCTAACTCTATACGTGCATAACTGTCCAGGACCAAAGTGGGTACATACCTCCTCCGATCAATGTTAGAAAGACCTTGTTATTTCCAGTCTCATAATAGTTGAGCTCAGCCGCGCACAGTGTCGCCTCATAACTAGCTTCCAACACTAGCTTAGCAAATAAACTCCACGCTTGTGCGCTTTCATTCGAGTACGCAATAGGTAGTGCAGAACAGTACGCCTACCATTATATAATGTTGAGTACGACATAACTTTATGTAAGCTTGCCTAACGTGTGTATGTATGTATGTGTGTATGTGTGTATGTATGTATGTATGTATGTATGTATGTATATATATATATACGTGTGTGTATACTTATATACGTGTGCGTGTATTTATACTCGTATATCTATCTATTATGTCTTTTTCAGTATTTATACGTTTTAATTTTTTCGCACGTTGCATAAGAAAATATAATTAGTCTCACTTGGCTGATGATATGCTTACAGCCGGTCGTGGTGACCATTGTGTGCCATTGGAGTCCAATACGAAGATGTTCTCTGAATTTGTCAATCCTTGCCTCATTTGCTGCCTGCAGTTGTAGATTTATGCTTCTCAGGCCTTTATAGATCGAATAATTGTATATAAAACTCAGCGCATAGAGCACAGGCGTATGTGTATTGAATGTGGCACACAAGTATCAATTCGATTGTGTGACAGGTCAACATATCTAGATATCTTCTACTAGATATCATGCTTTATATACAACTTCAACTCCCCCATCACAACGCCAGATTAGCATTGTTATGACAAATAGTATACTGCGACTGCAATACAGACCACATTAGACATATACCCCACACTTACCTGTGTGTGTAGCGAAGAGGTACCCATTCTTCATATCCCATAAATCATCATCTGAATTGGCCTGGAACGCCCGTTCGAGGTCAGACATACAACATATTTGCACGTTTACGGTTTGTCCCATCTGTGCATCGGCGCAGGAGTTCATATCATTATCACCGTCATCGTCCAAGACCACACCGTTCTCGTCAGTACGGGCAAAGTAATTTCGATAAATTGTACCTGCTCCCGACGCAATAGCACACGTTGGGCCTTGTGTGTGATCATACTCGTATATTCCTTGTACAGTTCAACGTATATAAGAAATCAATAATTGTACTGTAAAAATTACATCGATTCATTCGACATGGGATTGGTGCAGCACGGAAAGTATTAAAGAATTTACCAACCTTTTCATGCAGTAGAGTTGCAAACGTATATACAGTTAAATCAACAAGCGGAAACAGTGCGAGAAAAGTTTACTCACGAAAGTGGTATACTTCAAGCGATCACCGATCGTACAGGTCTACAAATACTTACAACAGCGTACGGAGGTTAAATTTTTTGGTACACTGCGCTTAGATCTTGGCGCAACAAATAGTTTTGTGACATACCGACTCCATCATCAGGGACTGCATCCGGATGAGCCATTTCCAGTAAATTAAACTGTGACGCTACTTGAAAGACGCTGTCTTGTGCTCCATAGTCGCCACTTTTATCCTCTATTATCGCTTTTATATCTCCGCATATTTGTGTAACTAAAATAGTACCTGAAGGCTTGGCCTTACGATTGGGACATGAGGCACGTGCATTGTTAACACGCGCGCGCAGTTGTGCTAGTGAGGGAGTCTCAAGTACGCCACATATCCACGTCTTGCCATTCACGTTTGACTTGAGTGCTAAAATGGGTCTGTTTTGTGTTGTGATTCTTGTGTTCTCACCGCCCACACTAGCTTTGTGAAGTAAAAGCGATTTTCGTACCTTCTCCGGCGTCTCTTCGACTATACCCGTTAAACGATAAAACCATGTAGCTGTAGACATTATATATTAACTATTATTATTCCACCGAACAGATAAGAGCAACAAATAATACAGCAGATGAGGTGATTATAGAGCAACACAAACACCCGTGATTGCCATCATCAACATTTCACGTGTGATAGATTTACCTGTTTATGTAAGAGATCGTGTGTATGTTGGTCTGTATGTGTTTGTATGGGTGGGTGAGTGGGTGAGTGGGTGTTCACAAGTGAACGAGCATGTCTTACGTTATACTGACGGGTTTTGCAGTATGAATACTAATTACACGAACGAGAGAGAGAGAGTCTTATCACTGGACCATCAGTCATCTGACCAAAACAAAAGCTCTCACTGGAAAAGCAATACTGTGTATAACAACACCCAATCAAATGTACATACAGGAATATGAATGGAATGTCCATATCAATGTCCATTGACATGCACCCCCACCCCCTCTACCGACCGATGGTAAATGAATGTCTTAACTATGAATGTCCAACAATGAATGCATCTTCTGATATGCAGTACGGAAATGAATATTGTTAATGGATCTTCTTGTTGTACATTAGTCAATTGTGAATATTTATTCTGAGTAAGCTCTGGCATTTGCGATAGCAGAGTAACTTTGACATTTACCAAAACTCCACTAGAACAAAAAGTTTCTCAGGATCACGACGGTCTTTGATTTTTCGATTATTTTAATAATTGAGCTTGCGCAGACGAAACAAAGTCTGTGGGGCAACTATAGGAGTTTATCTACTATCTTACTCCTTTAAGGACAACTGTGTGCACTCCCGAGCTATTACCAACTTTCTACGTCATTTAATTGCGCAATCTACACTGTCCGATATAATTTTCTTTCAATAAATAGGGCTAATTTTGTCTCATTCAATTAAGGCAACGAAACGGCATAAATGCGTCCCGTGTTGATAAGCATGAACTGGCATTGTTCGCGCATCATGGAATTAGTTGCCCTGTGTCTGCGATATAGAAGTCACAAGTGTGATATCTTACATGTGCACTACTTCGCGCATTGTCGGATCTCGATTCTATATGCTCTGCTTTGTCATTATTTTGAATTTTTACATGCGGTTGTACACGTTCAACGGTATGATAATATATTTACTGTTTTCGTACGAGCCGGATGGCCGAAATCCTTATTATTCCATCAGACCGAACAATTAAACTGAATAATGCTAGATTAATGTAGTGTTAGACACGTCTTCCATGCATGAGCCGTATTATATAATGAACAGCTATATTTAAACCGGCAATCTATAGTTTAAAAGCTGGTGAAAACACCGCATGTATGCGTGAATGTAACCTTCCTAACGCGTTATGGGCTATTCATACTCAAAACCATTTTAACTAGTTATATGTGCTATTTATATACAAGGCTAACATATATACATCTATTACACATTGTACGTACTAAGCAGCACGCCTATATCGTGGCATTGTACACATCATTCGCCCTCAATTACATAGTACATATTACGGACCTGTACACATGCTTGACATGACTACAGTGGTGTGGTGCACTCGTGTCTTGTAACAACACACTCACTATCTTTGAGGCAATGTATCGCTCATACTACTTCAGCACTGATACACAAGGCCAGAGACATTTGCGACATTTGCTATTTGTGTAGGTATTTACTCGGCAAGCCCGGTGTAACGTGCATATTGTTCATATGACATGAAGAAAGCAATGTTCCATGGGGCAAGACGTGCATAGTTGGGAATAAAACCTTTGTAGAGTGCCATCCAACCTTCCGCCTTAACAGTTTTACGAAAGCAATCCAATACGCCTTTGTACATGACTGTAGATTGCGAACTCTGGTGCATTAATCTCGTCTGTTGTGTATGTTGTGCATGATTCAAAGCGTGAGTATTAGTTGACAAAATGATCACGGGATATGCGAATGCGACAGTGTTAAACTAGACGTATACTCATAGCCTCTTTTAACTCTTCATTCTTGGGGTGAACACTCCAGCATACACACACACACACACATGTCGAAGCAATACTTAAGGCGAAATGAAATATAATGGAAGGGATTCATGAATGGCAACTCAAACTAATACCTTTACAACATCAATGGGATTGGACGCCACTGCTCCGACGAAACCAGCAATATTGCTACATCTGTGAAATAAAATTTGAGGGTTGTACGTATTACATGCCAGGTAAATGGATTCTTTTCACATTTGTATTAGCACGGTCATCATAGCCATTATTTAGACTTGCTGCACAGAATATAAGCACTAATGTGCACTGCCATATGTTCACCCAAAAATATGAGTGTCAAATATAGTCAATAACCATTACCTCGACCGTTTTCATGCCATCATGTCACCCCGTCTTTGTCAGCTACCGTTCTCTTGTATAGCCTACGTACCCACTTCGTCATTTACACTTCTTGAACTAATTTTTACTACGGACATATAATATATTACGTAAAACGATCAACGCAATACATACAGGAAATGTAAACCAACAGTGTCTTCGAACCACTTATTGTGCAAGATGTAACGCTTAGACGCATCGTAGGCAGGTAATTCTACACCCGCCACCAAGCATGCACGTTGTACTGTTGGCGAAACACCCTATTTGTGTATGCAGATCAAGATTAGCTAAATGAGCATAAAACAGACATGTCATTTAATGATCAATCGCAAGTAATTATATCGCAGCGCTCTTATAATATTCCCAGCACAGTACTGAGCGAAGTAAGCGTGTATGCACCATAGCTACCATGTTTTGTACATTTATGAATATCATACATACTTAATGTAAGTATATGAGAAATTCAGATACCACCATGCAGACGCGGGTATATACCATTCATTCGTGTTTTGTAGGTTCGTGATTACGAAAGAGATGTGAACTAGCGCGATTTACCTATGCATCACAAACAAATATGTTTATATATCTGTCTGAAAGTACTGTCAATATACAAATATTTTTCAAACTCATTCCAAAGACGACATGTTTTGAGCTACACCAACACTTTATTTACTCATAACCAAACTGCTTTCACATGTACACATGCACACAATCTGTTGGTAATAAAAACCTACCCGATAAAGGCCCTTCAATCCTTCCTCTCGCGCAATAGTACTGATAGCATGAATTGCATTTTTATATTTTCCATCGGACTGGGCTTGCATACGAACCTACAACGTACATTTTAGTAAATGAAAACGTGCACGAATGCATAAAGCAAGTACACGCGCTTGTATATATACGTAAATACAAGAAATGAGTGGAGGTATGTATACACAAAGGAGTTTACTTACAAAAACTTAAAAGCGGATAATTTATACAATATTGTGTACGTGTCGTTGTGGGAAGTGTGTTTGCAACCATATGCACATATATTGAGTACAACAAAGAGTAATACTTTTGCCACATCTGTTGGGTTAGCAATGGCAGCAGCAATACCACCGGCAATCACACCAGACAAAACGTCAACACCGAGGGAAGCTCCGGATCTCTCAGCGAGTTTGTGTCGAATATCTTTGTAGAACCCCATTTTCAGAGTGCCGTACGAGAGCTGACGTAACAAAGCAGGCGTGCACCTACATGCGATATATCATTATTGTTAACGGATTGAACAATGCAACTGCTTGCACACAAACATTAGTGAACAGCATAGATAGACACAATTATTCAAATATTGGGCTACAGCAAACATATAGTAAAAACATACGTGAGTAGCTGCATGTGCGCGTGTGAGTGCTGCTTCGCAAACAATATCGCTAAAAAGTCGCCAAATATCACTTCAAGCATGAGAACCGCAGATCACAACTGTGTTACTTTTGTTGTGGTGTTTACGTTTTCGTATAGCATCTTACCCATTGTATAGTGACGTGACACCTTCCTTAGTTGCTATCTTATATAAAGCATGAAGCATACCACGGTATTGGACAGCTCCTGTCACTCCTCCACCATTACCCTGTAGCTGAAGACGAGTCTTCGTTAAATCAATTGGAAATGTGATAATCTCTGCAGTGCACGATGCTAGACCTCCACATGCGTATCTTCTCCAATCTGGCAATTAATTAGATTTGTTTTCATGTACGATAAGTTATAATATTACATTGCATGAGTTAGGAGAAAACTAGGAAATTCTGCACACCACAAATAAATACAAATCATAAAAATGCTCGTGAATGTGCAATATTCTAATTATATGCAAGAGCAAAGTAGAACTCACACGGGGGCATTTAAAGCTAAACACGGCGAGCTAAAGGTGTAAGATCGAGGATCACTAAGCAAACGAACAAAACACTGAATACCTGAATCCATGTCAAACGATTGAAACTGCGAAGCTGATCCGTTCCTATCTCTATATGTAAATATTATGTATGTATAAACACCAGTATATTACAGCTGACCTATATATATTGATTGCAGTAGATGTATATATATATGTATAATGTGCGTGTGGCATGTGGGTGAGTGCGTGATGTGTACTGGTGTGTAGTCCCCCGTACCAAAGCATCCCTCGAATTGCTCTCAGTTATGGCACCGCGCTGCAGGGTGCTAAATGAGGGGGTTTTTTGGCGGGGTTTTTTTTGAACGTTTTTTGTCACGTGCAAGTTATATTGACTGTGTTTGAACAAGGCGTCTAACGAGATTGTATCAGCCTCATAGAAATATACAATGTGGTTGACTATCGATCTGTATACACACATATACGTGCTATGTCAAAGAACCTTCCAATAAGGAGAGCACGAATACGAATCAGACCATCATTTCGGTTTGCGTTTGTTATGTACTACTTGCTGTACAAGACCATTAAAAACAAGATACCTCTTTACATAATATCTACGCTACAGAAGTAAAATTGCGAGCTAACATAGAGTTACACATTTTCGGGCGTTCATGATTGTATTTTCGATCTTGCGTTCGTGCATGCGCGTGAGCATGAGTCTGCATTAAAGCAAATACATAAGCCAATTTTCAGCTTTTAGGAATGTGTAGAAATCTCGAGCTTCACTACTGTTTCGATATTTTAGGATATATAGAAGCTCATCACAAGAACAAGACTTCACAATTTTCTCTTTCAACTCATCCAAATGGTGAAACAAACTGGTTGTACTAATTGATGTGAGTTCTACTTTCATCGTATGGAAGGTCAGCGACAGGTTGGAGAGCATGGGCGACGAAGGCATACTACCAACATAATCAAGGTTAGGAGAACTGGGGAGATTATGTATAGATGCACTCATAATGATAACATTCACGGGATGATATATTTCGATTGAATGTTTTGACCGTAGCTCTTATGACTATATAACTAAGCACTTGAATTTGCAGTTATCGAGATTTGCGTTGTCGCGATGAAAGGTACCAAGAGATGAAGAACGCAAAGAGTGCGAGCAAGCGTGAAACCAACTGCAACGCTCTGATAATCTTCCTCTACCCATAATGAATGATATATAACTACACTATATGCCCAAAAATACTACAGGCTTTCAATTTCAAAAGGGAAACTTTGTTGTTCGTTTGTTTAACCACATCAACTATACATGTCATATAAAATTCACTAGTGGTGCCCGCCCTATTTCCGAGGGCTACGCACAGAATTTTTCAGGACAGAATTGAGTGCTTAAACATAGATTAAAGACCCTCAGACTCCAAATATAAACGAGGCAAGCATAAAGACTCGCACCCGAGAACTTTACTTCACAAAGGAAATTGACGCACGGGATGAGAGTCAGTCAATCATTCATATGCCTGATTTAATATTTTTTATTACCGTTATTGGTATTCTCAAAAAAGAATTTTCTAGTGCGGACACCCATATGCCATTTTGTACTCGACTTTGCACAGCCACAGACGAGTGGACTAAAGAAATCCTTAAGCCTATATATATATATACATATCAGGATAATAAAAATGAGAACCTGATGGACTTGATATATATATATTAATATTCGCGCTTAACAGTAAACGGGTGTATCAGGACCAAGGAACGCTTTACCTATTTCTGCTTCTTGTTCACACCTAAAGCCATGCTTCCCATCTGATATACAACGGCAACGGAGCCGAGTACCGTCAAAACTATACATGTGTTATTGATGACAGCATCGTTAGGGCCCATCTGGTGAACATAAGTGTTTCCCATGTTTTTCTGTGAAAAGGAAAAGGAAGTGCTCAGAAGTCAAATACAAGAAAATTCAACCTAAGCGACTAAGACACATTTTTTTGTAATACTACACCCGAGACTCGATTTTGTTGCCCTATTTTGGAAATCGATGACCATACCCCAACCAGGTATGGGTATTACTTATTTCTATCGTAATATTCCATTTCGTAGGCTTGAAGAATATATGTCTTGTTGTACATCAATGACTGGATATAGTAGAGTATGATCTCGGAACTACAAATACTGTCTGTATGGCACATAAGATCTGAAACTCCATGCAACAAGCGCACAGTACGAGTCAAAAAATTACAGAGCTGTACGTAGTACAAGGGACACATATAGACCATTAAACGACGTAATAGACATGGACGTATATAAAGAACAATCTATGTAAGAAGAGCATACCAAGTATCGTGCCTGGTGGACGGGCACGTTGTTGGGGCGATTCACCCATGCGCTAAAGAGACCTCCACTGCTTTGGGTAGCAGCCATCTTGCTGCCACTTTTGTACGCGGCACGAGCTGCCTGAGACATTGTCTTCTAGATAGTATTGAAATGATATATAGATATAAGGGATAGAATTGAAGTGTATGTGTCCGTATGGAAAGTATTGTATATGTGAAATGTGTATATAGAACACTGAACCTTGCTAGTACCGCTCGATCTGTTTGTTACCTTCATTTTGTTTCAATCGAATGTGTCTTGCCTTGATTTGGACATCATTGGATGTGGTTCAGAGGACAAATAAAATGTAATCTGTTATACCATATATTTTACGTAAATTAGTCAAAATTATGTTTACGGTAAGCGTTAAATATCGTAAAATGTCATGTGCAATATTAACGTAAAACTACCTGTGGATATATCTTACATAAATCTCTTCTCTCTCCTTGTTCTTTCTATGTTCTCCTCTAGTGGACAATTAAAGAGGTAATAATATTTTAATAGTTTTGTATGGTTCACGAGCACATTGAATCCAGCCGTTTGGTTGGTGAGTACATTATCCTTGTTGGGTATTGTTTAACTCAATCGGGATTAGAACCAAAATTCACTCTACCTGAATTGGCTTTCAAAACGAAAATGTTTTCATTCTTTTTACACAATTCGTAAATAACCCCTCTTCAGCCTATAGTAATAACTGTGCATATACGCCGAAACACAATTGGGCAACAATCGATGTTCTCTAATATCTATTCAATATTTATATTTTTCATGTTACAGAGGGAATGGCCAATGAATAGCGGCGAACAAACGTTGTACCAATGTGATTGACTAATTATGATAATTTTACCACGTATATTTGGGGTCTGAAAATGAGCCGATTTTGGGAATCAAGTCTGCGGTTAAGTTCAAACTTTAATTAAGGCTCTTTCGGTGGTTTTCGTTTATTTTTTTCTTCTCTTCTTCGCTTTGCTGCTGTTTATGTTTCATTCTATTCATTGCCGCTGCCGCCGCCGCCGCCGCCGCCGCCGCCGCCGCCACCGCCGACAATGCCTCCACCACAACCCCAACCGCACCCACACGCATCCGAACACACTTCGCCAGGTCTGGTCTCTCCACTTCTCCCTATCCAAAAGAAAACCCATCCACCCAGCCACCCAGCCACTCAGCCACCCAGCCACCCAGCCACCCAGCCACCCAGCCACCCAGCCATCCATCCATCCATTCAGCCATCCATCCACCCAGCCATCCATCCATCCATCCATCCACCCAGCCATCCATCCATCCATCCACCCAGCCTTGCCCCACCCAGTCCAGTCCAGTCCAGCAAACCCAACCTACACCAATTCTCCACCCAGATGCGAGCCCACTGGACACAGTGGGCAGAAGTGAAACCGCCGGTGCCGGCGGACACAACCGTCAACCAGGAAAACGCCACACTCAACCTCTCACCCCCTTTGCACACTCGGTACCCCCAGACCCGCCGTACATACACACTCACACATACACCACACACACGCACACACCTACACAACTACACACACACTCGCACGCAAGCACGCAAGCACGTACTAACCCCTTTACGCACGAACTCACTCACTCACAGGCGCACATGCACGTTCAAGTATCAACTGGCACACTTCAACGCACACACGTACCTACACATCCACTCACCAACTCGCTAATAATCGGCGAGTCGAAATATTTATGTCATATACAACATTCGACTTTTTTTTAGCACCAGGATACCCTGTGTACAAACACGCACACGACTATTGCTGGATTCGCAAACGTACAAGAAAAATTCGGTAATCACCCACACATACACTCAGACATACACGAACACGCTCGCGCACACACACAACTCTGAATAGACATCCACCAACAGTGGCGACTTGTACGGCTGGGATTAGCGTATTATAAACAAGAACACATGTGCGTATAGGATGACGTGGTGAAACGATGAGCATGGAGGGTAAGTAGGCGTACAATAACTTTCTTTAATTTGTTTTATTTTATTTTTATTTTGTATCAGATATTTTATATTGACTGATGTAATGGAACGCTCAATTTCACGCTTGCACTACATTCCTCTACCATTTTGTTATAACTATTTTCATTTGGTTTCCTGAGGGGAGCAACAAATGTTTTGGATACTTTTATATGTAACAAGATATGTGTGACTGCTACTGTGCATGTATGTACATACGCACCTTTTGTAAAGGTGGTTGCTTAAGAGTCGAAAAAATAGACTGTACGCAAGTTTTTTTGAGCCTATTGCAATCAAACACTTCTGTGCCCTCGTATCGTATCTGTTATTGCAGTATTCGTTTTGCTGTAATAAGAAAACCGTTGATAGTAATGAAGACGTTTTGTTACCATCCTGTAGTTAGCAACCCTACACGAAAGAATCCCCACCGCTGGAATACAGATGCAAGTTAAAATAGCTGTCATGTACTGACAAGTATTTGGAGGTGTTTAACGTTGAGAGCGGTGAACGTGCGCCATACGATATTTTTATGAGTATTATATGCTATACATCTATTTGAATTTGTTTTTATCGTACTTTGTCAATGGCTATTCATCAGAATGTTGATGCGTTGCAAGAACAAGCATGTGGTTTAACTAACACCCGTAAGCGTAGCTTAAAGGAGGCGTTGCTTGCTAACAGCTTATGTCTTCGTGATACTTTTCCGTTCTTCCTCTCTTGGTTAATGCTCTAATCCTCGTTTGTTTTAATACAGTCGCCGACGGTGCGAAGAGTGAAGCTTCCGAGTCCATGACTGTCAATAGCGGTACGTACGAATTCAAATTGATATGATCAGTACAGCGTTCTCATCTACACCATGAGCTGAAGCACACACACATATATATATATATATATATATATATTATATAAATCATTGGTTTCTTTTTTATGTAAAATTCAACTGATCCCCCATCTAAACGGATTTCCAACCCGATGATATTAATGTATGTAGATGATGCAGATCTGGACCAGAGGTTTATCGAAGGTATCCCCGATGTCTTTGGTGATGAATCCGAGAACGCGTCGCCATGCGCTGACCAATCGGAACGCCAAGATAAGGACGACACAAGTCCTATCAATGAGATTGGTACGGGACTAAACACAGCTGGACTTACATTACGAAGTGGGTCAGACAGCGACAATTTGATATCATCACTAAGTGAGGGACTGGGTGATCTTGGTGACAGTAGCGGAGTTGCGGTAGGGAATGTGAATGGCGGAGAGAATGCAGGTTTTGATGTGGGCACGTACAACTTTGGTCAGATGAAGACCGATGATCTCTCTCTCCTTCTTGGAGAGGACACTACAACGACGGGTGGATTGGGCGATTCGGGTGTGGCGGGGTTGAGCGATGTCGCACACGGCGCTGTAGTCGGCATGGATATAGAGGGTAACGAAAACACAAATTACAGCAATGGTGCAGGCAATGTAGACGTTCTGGGTGCTTTGGATATCAGTTTGAGCCTTCTCGGTAGTGATGGTAGTTCAGATGCAAACATAATGGAACCCGAGTCCGCCACATCTAATACAAGTAACATCAAAGAAAACAGGGCTACCGGTACACCAACTATATCTTTGGGTGTAACAGCATCCCCGAGTTTAGATGTCAAAACATCGACATCAGACACCAATACCGAGAGCGGTATTGGAGGTAATACGAATAAGGAGACGTCCACAACCATGTCCTCGCCCATAGTTGGAGGCCATACTGACAATAGTGAAAGCAAGAATACTCTCACTCCCATATCGACGTGTGCTTTGGGTAGTGATGTAAGTGGAACCGATGCGATACCGAGTGAGAACCCAAGCACTACCAATGCGGGTGCTGGTGCCGGTACGAGTTCGGGTGCCGGTACGGACGCGAATCTAACAAACGGTGATGGACTACCCCAACTTAGAGGTATGGGTTTGCCAACTTTACCCTCGAGCTCCAGCTCGCCCCTTTCTGGCCAAAGACCAGGTCAAGACGAGTCGAATGATAACCCTAGCCTCCCTACAAATAACAATACAAATCCTAGTACCGGTTTCCTTGAACAGTATAATTCTAATTATGAGACCAATCCTAATATTAATGCTACCCAGAACACTGACAATAGTAAAATAGGGCTTCAGAGCAGGGGCTCATTGCTGGATACATACGCCCAAGAATCGCCGAATATGAATAATCTTGCACAGCAACAGCTTCTGATGCAACAGCGATTGCAGGGTAGTGACGGTGGCGGTGGATTGCCGCAAGCCCAAGCCCAAGGTCAGACACAAGGACAAGGATTGGGAAAGTTGGCGGAGAGGAATATCGTAGACTTACGAAACCAGCTACACATGCTTCTGCACGCACACCGGTGCAACCGACCGAACGGGTGTGAGCTCACATGTGCATTGATGAAAGAGGTGTTAACACACATGGCGAGTTGTGAGAACAAGAAGAACTGTGACATCACCCATTGTGCAAGTTCAAGACAAATTATAGGACATTACCGCCGGTGCGAGAACGTTACGTGTGGTCTGTGCGCTCCCATTAGAAGCCAAGAGTTGAGTCAGACTACTTCTCTTGCAGCTGTGGGGAATACATCTAACGAAAGCCCTGGTATGGGGGTCAGTGGAATGGCTATGAAAAGTCCAGCCCCACTTGTAGGTATGTTCAGATGGTGCTCATGTATATACAACATGGCACATTTTGTGTGTATTGTATAGTACTACTGCTGTATTTTGTACGAGCGCGTCAGTTATAGGATTTGTACTGTAATATGCATTATATAAAAGTTGATAGGAAAGTCTAGATCCTAATTGTTGGTCGTATATTTTTGGTTAGGCTGTGATTAACTCGTGCACATCCTGAATGTTCAATGCCCGCACGTTTTCCTATAATGGTGAGTGTGAGTGTATGGATAGCCAAAGAAATTTGTAGATATAAAGGTTTGTGTAGATTGTATCTACTCAGTGCTGATACATAATTACGTAATCTCTCATACTAATTATTGTACGTCTTTCACATGCATTTTCTAGATGGGCAGCCCAACTGGCGATATGGGTTTCATAGTGATCGACGTGAAAAATTAGTTGCCCATTTGTAAGTATATATGGACGTATAGCATTCACACATATGTGTTCCATGTGTCGCAATATGTATATATGAGCACATCCATAGGAAGCCGACACTTTCTACTGCCGATTATAGAGATTGTGTTTAAAAGCGTTAAATCTAGAATTTAGTATCACACATCTCCATACTCATCCACGTGAAAATACGTGTACATCCAAACTCGGATTCACGTATACAGGGCTGACTCTTTGTCCGCGCTTACATCGCGGGTCAACTTCGCTTCGAGTAGTTCAGCCCAAGAACTCCGTGAAGTGGCTGTTCGTATGGAAGAACAGGTGTTTGCGTCTGCAAACACAGAAGAGAAGTACATTGAACTGTTGGCAGAAAAGATATATAAGGTTAACAAAGCCAAGCAACAGTCGCAGGGGCAGGTGTGTATAGTGCCTTTTTTTTTGTATATTGTTGATGTGCATATCATTTATAAGCACGTACCTGTAGAATAGTCTGACGTAAGATCGGATGAGATGTATATAGAATATACCCCAAGTATGTATACAATCACTGCACTGGCGCAAGAACGTGTGTTATGGAATGTACAAGGGCAAGTACCCCGAAGTAAGTCGTGGCATGACCAGCCTACTAGATTCACAGATACACAAACGATACTAACGTGTCTATAAATATATATGTATAGGGGCAAGGATATGGACCGGGTGGGGCAAGACAATCCCCAAACCAACATGGCCAAAGCAGAGGTGTCGGTGGTGGTGGACTTCATGGAATGTTTGCTACAGGAGGTAGCATAGGTATGAGTACGTGACCCTATGAATATGAAAGAGAGAATGTAGAGCGTAGGAGTATTAAGCATAAATGCACAACTGTCTGTATATATATATATTGTCAGTCAGTACCGTTATGTGCACGCGTATTGTGTGCATCTGTTGTGTCTGTGCGTAAATGTGTAGTGTTTCTTGTACACGTGTACATTCCCATATTATTGAGCTATGTGTCCCTGGGCGTACATAGGAACACGCATTTCTGTTTCCGTTATGTTCTACCAAGACAAATACTTGTTAAAGTTGCACATATGTATCTTAAATGTCATCGAAAACGTGCACGCATCACTCACTCATTTGCTCTCTTTATTTCGGTATGATAAGGTGGACCCGGACAAGGCACACCCAACAACAATAGTGCAATGAACTCATTTGACCAGGTTCCTGGAAAACCGCCATCTGCGCAGGATCAAGTGCGACTGTTGCAATACTTCAAGGTATATACGGGTGTATAGCAACAGTTCGTTCATCATTTAGTTTTATCGTATTGTCGTAATGGTAGATCTGGGGCGCGATACTACGCTAGAAAATAATGCTTTTATCTCCTGTGACGTTTACATCACTCACCCGATGCATTTGCACCCACACCGACGAAGTCTTATACAAACACACAACTTACAACAAAATGCAGGAGGCCATCGATAAACACAAATTAGGATTACAGCTGACTAGAGAAGAGAAAGCCTTGGTAGAACGCGTTGAGTTGAAGCCCGAGATTATCCCTTTGCTTGAAGAGAGCGTGAGGAAAGCTATGCGTCAAGAAAACGAATCAGCAATCGTATGTTCACACACATGACATGTAAAAATTGAATTTGAGCATATTCGCATCTCTCGTGAGCGCAATAATGCATGTGCGTATCTCATTCCAATGTACATTTCCATATCAACTCACACAGTCCATGGTCGGTCAAGGTGGAGGTGTCGGTGGTTCTGGGTCAGTCGGAGGTGCAGCTGTTGTCGCCACAGTAAGTCCGATGGAAGGCATGGGCCTGTCTGCCTCACCAGGCGGAACAAATTCAAGTGGTCTTAAACGCACAGCTACGTCTAACAGTATCAGTCGAGACGAGAAAGGTAGACGTGTATGTACGTTTATATGTTCGTGTATGTGCAAATTTATATAAAATCTATAGTGTGAGAATATATTTAAGGGTAAGGTATGAGCTACGTAACTGTTAGGGTACATCTGATACTCTTGAGTCGCAATTGTTTAGCCACTCATTTTCTCATATTGTACTATGCAAGCTAAAATGTGAACTTGTATATATATATACCAGGCGGTCAAACGACGAGTGTGGGAGATGATGAAGATCTTGGCGTCGACATTAAAGGAGCGAAAAAGGCGGGAGTGCCACGAAAATCAAAACGTCAGAAAACGGGAGAAAATGATACTGTGACTATAAAAGATGAGCCTTCACCGAATGGCACAGACCAGACAACGGGGCCTCTCAGCAGTGGCCGTATGTCAGTCTCATCACTTAAACACACAGATTCCAAGTCCCTCTTATCACGGTCCAACAGCCTTTCCAAGGTTGCCAGTACGAGCAAACGTGGATCGCCTATGTCTGCACCCTTACCTGTTGGTGTTGGCGGTAGCACTATATCGAGTGCACCTGCCACGCCGAACACGGCACAAAGTAAAACCACGACACTGGCGTGTATTGTGGAGCCGTCGGAAGTGGGTATTGGCGGTGTTGGAGGTAGCAGTACAAAGAAAAAGGCACATACTCTTTTACCTGTTATTTCAGAGGTGGATGTCTCAGCAGACCCGTCGGAGTTGCAAAAGCCAGGTCCAGATGCTAAAGCTCGATATTCACCTCTACAGGTATTCATATATATATGTGTACGAGATGTTAAACGGATATACAGCTATGTTTACATAAACCGCTGGGTGAGTGTCCGGATGTGTAGTAGTGAAGGTTGTAGTGATTGTAACAAGAGAAATTGCATGTCTTAAGTGAAATTGTTGCGATGATCGATTATGTTCGGATGCGTAGGATTTGCAATATGTCGAAGAAAACGTCAGTATTCATCGCGACTAATATATTACATGATAAATATGGTGCATATATTCTTGAATGCGTGTGCATTTCACATGCTATATATCGTTCTATACCCGTGATGTTTATCTGCGGCGTGCCATTCAAGTGCTTTTGACTGTTCTTATCTTCATTTCATCCCCACATATGCAGTATGTGTGTACATACATATAAGCAGGAAAGTATGTATACTTTTGCTTATCACGTTGACTGAATAACACTCAAATAGGTATCGAAGGACATGATGCCCATTCACAAACAGCTGTTGAAACATGAGGATGTGTGGCCGTTCCTTGAGCCAGTAGACCCTGTCTTGTTAAAAATCCCAGACTATCCTCTGGTGATCCGTAATCCGATGGATTTAGGTAAGATAATGTTGGCAGGCATGTATTTGTAAACCACTCGCATCCATCCACCCACTCCGACTCGCTTTGATTATGGTAAATGTTAATAGTCTATGAACCATCACACCACCCACGCATACACTCCTCACAGGAACAATCGAGTCTAAGCTTAAGAAGAACGCATATGAAGACCACGTAGCGTATTGCCTGGACGTGCGTTTAGTGTTCAACAACGCGTGGACATTTAACAAGAAAACTCATCGCATACATAGATTGTGCACGAACGTATCACAAAATTTTGACGAATTAGTCACAGATAAAATGACGGAGTTAGGGTATTGTTGTAATGGACAGAAAAGGCATTATGTTCCCGTAGCACTGTATTGCAGTGGATTGGTGTGTGCGGGTATGGGTGTGATTCCGCGCAATACCATATACTACCTACACACGACTGAGTTGGAGAAACCATATAATTTGTGTAGTAAATGTTGGAACGACTATGACCCGCTTCTTGACGGGGGGGTCACCTCTGGACAAAATGGTGATACCTCAGCCACGGACGAAGGTGTAGGGGGAATGCAGAATATTATGATGTTAGATGAGTTTAATCAACAATTCAGTGCACCCAAAGCGGATTTTGAAGAGAAAACGAACAATGAGCTCGTGGAGGAACCCTTAGAGGCATGTTATGGGTGTACCATGCGAGTGCACAGGGTTTGTCGGATGTATAACCGGAACGCAGACAAGCATATGTACTGTGAAAAGTGTAACGAGGAACGGAAAGGTACTCTCAAGCAACCCGCCTATGAACGGTTTAGTGCAGACAAACTGCCCGCCAGCAAGCTAAGTGATTTTATCCAAGAACGTGTAAACAAGATGATTATCCTGGAGGAGAGGGACTACAATAAGACGCATGAAGGTGAGAGTAAAACTATTAGAAGAGAGTCGAACACAGGGAATGTTAGTAATAATGGTAGTGGTCGACAGATATCGGACCAAGAGTTGAAGGAGTATTCCGAGGGAAGGGTTGTGTGCAGACAAATTCACAACACTGTCAAGATGTATCAGTCGGGCCCTCTTATGAAACAGAGGTATCCTCAGACGCCAGCTGAATTTCCATACAGGCATAGGGCTTTGTTGTTTTTCCAGAAGGTATGTGTGTGCATACGTGACGTCTTGAATCTTATGGTCTTCAGCTACCCCCATCTACGAGTCTCTATTTGCATCTACACTCAAACGTATATAAAGGTGCACGTGTATATGCCTTTCTACTATGGAAATCAGAATGTGTTTGGTTGGTCTTCGCTCCCTGTTTGTGTAAACTATTATTTTTCATTCAATTAGAGACAGTACAGCCAAGTACGCGTCGGTGGTTACACTCTTGTCAACGGAGCTAAAAACTAACCTTATTTTCTTTCTTTTTTTTTTTTTGGTCTTTTTTTATACCAGATTGATGGATTAGATGTCGCTTTCTTTGCGATGCATGTGCAGGAATATGGGTCCGAGTGTCCGGAACCGAATCGCAACAGAGTGTATCTCTCATACATTGATAGCATAAACTATTTCAAGCCCAGAAATATAAGAACAAAGGTTTGGATTTGTATATGCACAAAAATGTGTCCATTCGCACTCTCAAGATCACTCATACAGAGCGCGCACATACTCATACGTTAAACGGGATCTCATTCACAGGTATACCAAGAAATATGCAACGCGTACTTCCTGTACTGTAAAAACCTAGGGTATTCATACGGCCACATCTGGGCGTGCCCACCGTCTAAAGGTGATGACTATGTTTTCTACTGCCACCCTGAGGACCAGAAGACACCCAAACCAAAGCGCCTGCAAGAATGGTATCGCACAATGGCGGATGAAGCAAAACGTAAGGGTTACATACATGAATGGCGGGATATGGTTGCACAGAGAGAGAAGGACGAGTCAATAAGTACTGTTAATATTGCTCGCTTCAGTGGGGATTATTGGCCGGATTTTATAGAACAACAGATTGCAAAAATCATGGAGGATGCCGAAGGACTCGCAGGTGCGGGTGCTGGTGTGGGGGGGAGTATGATAAAAGCTAATGGATCTAGCAAGGCCGCAAAAGCCAATAAGAAGGCGAGCGGGAAAAAGAAATTGTCCAAGAAAAATCACAAGGTTATGGATAGGCAGTATTCGGAGCTTGCTGGGGTTTTGTTCGATATGATGCAGAAGAACAGAGATGTGTTTTTCGTTGTTCAGCTCTGTGAGAATCCAGAGTCGGCGGTAAGTTTGTGGTCATTGCTGTCACCCTTGCTCTCGAATATTTTGGCGATCTGTTACTTCAATTGATAATCCAGCATAGAATGCTGTTTGTATATCTGATATACCACCTTTTCATATTTTGACAACAATCACGTATGTAAATCTGCTGGAAAACCCAGGTGCTGAAAGCTAAGGATCCAGACGATGACGTTGTGATCGAGCTAATGGAAGTTCGTGAAGGTCTTCTGAACTTGTGTCGGGAAAACCATTATCAGGTAATCGTTTTATTACGTAAAATATTGTAAAGTTGGATATGCATGAGTGGTATACACAGAGCATACACGCCCAGTGCATGCGTATACTTGCTTGTATGAGTGTGTCTGTGTCTGTAAGGTGTATGTCGTTCAATGGCAACTCCGAAGTTCGCTCACTAAGTTACACGCAAACTCCTCTCAAACATGTGCAGTTTGACTCGCTCCGGTTTGCGAAGTATAGCACAGCGATGGTACTATGGCATCTGCATACAGGCACTGGACCAACCATGCTAACTGGCGAGTTTACATGTAATATGTGCTCTAACCCACTTAAGTCTTATGAGCAACGCTACCACTGTAGAACGTGTGAGGTGTGTTATTTGTATACTCGATCTTGAACGTGTGTTTCTTTTTAAAGTTTACTGCTTTGTTTCGAGTGTGCCCACACTGGTTTGAATTCTAAGAGCTGTACGTGTGTGAACAACATGCCAGAACTACAATAACAAATGTGCATTTGCCTCCCGTACAACCCAAGACCTATTTCCTTCTCAACATACCTTGCGCGTACTATATACATATCACTGATGCGTTTACCTTCACCCTCGAAATGATCGAACATTCTGTCTGTGTACAGGACTGGGATATGTGTGTTGATTGCTATAGGAAAGATGGCCACAATAAAGATCACATAATGACAAAGATGGGCATGGATGTGCTCGATATTATGGAAGATGAGGCCAGCACAATTGCAAAGCAGGAAGAGAAGATCTGTGCTGATGAGAAAACTACCGAAGCCCCAGTTGGTATGCGGTGTCGACTGAACTTGAATTGTTGTTGCTGTCTGTGTAGATGTTTATGCGTTTGTTTAAACTTGAATGTGCTTGAGTGCGCGTCCGTGTGAACTTGGGACACGTTTTCGTTCGGGTGTTTCGA
This sequence comes from Creolimax fragrantissima, assembly GCA_033442365.1. NCBI lineage: Eukaryota > Ichthyosporea > Ichthyophonida > Creolimax > Creolimax fragrantissima. The sequence goes on from JAWQFL010000003.1 coordinate 2,329,525, forward strand.
AACACTGCGAGAGACTAGAAGATACGAATTCGGATGGTAAATCACTCCAGTGCCAGTTTGTTTGCGTGCATACGTCACGTCCCCATTTCACTGATTGTAAATATATAACTGTTGTGTAACATTGGAAGATAAGAGGTGCTGAGCGTTGAATACTGACTTGTGAACTCGAGAATATTTAGGATTATTTATATGCTCGTTCCATGGTGTTGACATGTGGCTTCTTTCCAAATTTTATTGTCATATTCGCTATAAGCAGTGGAGCAAACTGCAGAGGAGAAGGATGCCGAACTTAAAGAACGTCGGCGAAAGTTCTGTGAAGCCATGAAGCATGCGAGCATTTGTAGGGCAACTGACTGTGGTGTTGATAACTGTGTGAAGGTGAAAAGAGTACTAGAACACACGCAAACGTGTGATAAGACTGGCAAGTGCGATGTGTGCGATTTCCTAAAGAAGGTGGTCATGGACCATGTGGTTACATGTAAAGAACCCTTTGATGCATGTACGTTACCATTTTGTAATGTGATGCGCAAGAAGGAAATGCAGAGGGTGCAACGTGTTGTAATGCAACAGCAACAACAGAAAAATAGGCGGCGGTTGGCAATGAAGATGATGACCACGCCCGCACCCCAACCCAATCAGCCTACATCTAGTACGAGCTTGTCTGTCGATATGAACACCAGCAGCAATGTTCTTCTTTCACCCACGCTTAACTCTGTACAAATGATGTCTCCGAATCTGTCAACCACAGGTATGCCTGTGGGTGGTAAGGGTGGTAAAGGTAAGGGTATGGCGTCCCCTATGATGGGTATGCCTTCTCCCTCTATGGGCGGGAATATGTCACAGTTACAACAGCGTGCGATAGAGGAACAAAAGCATAAGAATGCAATGATACAAATGATCAGGCAACAAAATATCGCAAACGTTCAACGCACAATGAGACAACAAGAGCTCGCACAAGCGTCCTCCAGAATGCTGGGTGGTAATGTAGGCGGATTGAGTATGGGCATGATGGGGATGGGGTCTGTGCTTACGCCTCAACAACAGATGATCCTCATGCAACAACAGCAATTGAAGCAACAAATTATTGCACAACAACAGCAGCAAAACAATCCAATGCAGCAGCAGCAACTACAGCAAAGAGCCTTACTTAATATGCGTATGCAACAAGAGCAACAGGCCCAGGCCCAAGCTCAGGTGCAGGCTCAGGCTCAGGCTCAGGCTCAGGCTCAGGCTCAGGCTCAAATCGCAAGACAAACACAGTTACAACAACAGCAAATGCAGCTGCAGCTCCAACTGCAACAACAACAACAACAGCAGCAACAGCAAACCCAGATGAAAGCCCAGGCTCAGGCTCAGGCTCAGGCCCAGGCCCAGGCCCAGGCCCAGGCCCAGGCCCAGGCTCAACGTGGTCAAATGATGCAGAATCCTGTAGGTGTTGGAGGGATGGGCGGTGTCGGCAGTGGAGGGGCTAGCATACATCAACAAATCCAGCAGAAGAAGAACCAATTGCAACAACAGTTGATTGAGGTGGATGTGAACACAAAGAAGACCGCAGCAAAGTTACACCATTGCAACACCAACTTACAGCGTTTGTCTCAATTGCCTGCGCTCACACCGGAGCAAACTGTGGAGAAGGAAAATTTGTACCAAGCGCTGCAACAATTCCTTCTTGAACACAAAAATCTCAAACAACATGAGAACGATTTACAGCAGCAAGCATCTATGCTTATGAGGCAAGCCCAAATAATCGCACAGGGCGGTGGTCAGGGAGGTATGCAAGGCATACCGCAGGGCATGCCAATAACACCGTCTATGGGTATGGGGACTATGCAAGCACCTGGCACACCCAACCTAGGAAGCATGAATATGAATCCACCCACACCGTCGCAATGGGGCGGGGGAAGCCACCTCAACCCACCGACGCCTTCACAGCACAGCAGTATGATGGCACCCAACACCCCCGGAAGTCATTTAATAACACCCAATACCCCCGGAGGCCAGTCCACTACTAGTAACAGTAACGCTGTGGGTCCACGTCAGTCTCAGGCGTCACTCCAAGGACCCCATACGCCTAACCCAAGCACCCCAGGCACAGGTCTAGGTGCTTCAATAGGACCTCGCTCGTCTCAACAGGGACTGCTATCGCCCAATATACCCAATAGCAATATGAGTGTTGGTGTAATGGGCACGCCTAACGCAGCGAGTATGTTGAATGGGCCTATACCCGGTGGTGCAGGTGGGTTAGGCTTGGAAAGGACTACCAGTCAGTCTTCCTTCTCCACACAAAACAATGAGAGTGGCGGTGGTGCGGGGGGTATTACTGATATCTCACAACAATTGCGCTTGTTTGCACACCAGCGCGGTTTTGATATGAACAACTTGAGCGAGAATCAGAAGATCGTCCTTAATAAGGTATGGCGTCAAACACAACAGAACCAACTACAGCACCAACAAATGGGGTCCATAAGTGGGTCCGTACCCCCTAGCCCCCAGATCCAGCTAACACCACAAGGCGCGACGCCAGGAACCCCTTCGATGGGTATGACCAACATGCAGCAGCAGCAGAGACAAGCGTATATCCAACAGCAACAACAGCAACAACAACAACAACAAGGCAGTGGTGGTCCGGGTGGCCATAGTGACGGGCAACAACCAGGTCGTGTACCTCAGGCTAGTGGGCCTCCAGGAGCACCTCCTGCACGCACCAATGCAAGTGCGCTTCAGTCTGTGCAACTCACACCTGAACAACGGGCGCGCCTGGGTGAGCTCATGAACGATCCTATCGCACGCGCGCAGATTGCTGAACAGATGTCGAGAGTTCGGCACTCTCCAACGCAAATCCAACGAATTCTCCAGCGCTTCACTGCTGTACCTCCTGGTTTCTCCACTCCGCAGCCTGGTTCAAGGGCCGTGAGTGGCGCTCCCTCGCAGTCTCCCATGCTTGATCCGCAGGTACAAGGGGCTGGTAATTTGATTGGTGGTATGCCTGGAGGGAGTGGAAGTGTTGAGGGCGGCTTTGCAGGAACGCAGAGTGGTTTATTGAATGGTGGTACGATTTTGATTGGTGGTACTCACTTCACGTTAAGTGATTTGCAGAACCAGGTACAGATGGGATTTCTCCAGAACCATCAGTTAGAGGAAATATTGATGAGCCAGCGTCTGCAACAGCAGCAACAGCAGGGTCAGGCTGGGCATCAGGGTCAGCAAAGGCAACCTCAGCCTGGACAACAAGGTGCTCAGACTGGTTCACCGAACTCCCAACAAAACCAACAGCAGCTGTTCTTGCTGCATCAGAAACAACAGCAACAGTCGCAAATGCAACAGCAACAACAACAACAGCAGCAGCAGCAACAGCAACAGGCTCAAGCACAAATGCAACAACAGCAACAGGCTCAAGCACAGGCCCGACAACAGGCGCAACAGCAGGCGCAACAAAAACAAGCGTATTTACAGATGCAACAACAGCAGATGTTACAAGGAGGAGGTGGGAGCTATGATGCTCAGTTCACCCAGCAGCAGCAACAGCAGCAACAACAGCAGCAACAAGGTGGGATTGGTCAAGGTCTGACACCTCAACAACAACAAATGCTACACCAGAGACAATTACAAGCCATGCAGCAACAGCAATACCAGCAACAACAGTCGAATAATCTTACACTGCAGCAACAAGATCAGCTTATGAGGAATCGCGGTGGACTACCACCAGGTCAGCCATACCTGGGCGGTTTGTAAAAATGTAATATATATAGTTGAGGCGGCCGTAGAATTCATTTATGCCATGGCTGGATGTGGCATATACATATGTAATGAAGTTGGCAAATTTAGCAAAATTGACCAAGTTCGTCATGTGTGTATCTTCATGTGAGTATGCTGTGGAGAGAGACTCCCCCCACCTGCTCCTCATATTCTTCTCTCTCTCTTCTCTTCTCTCTGAATGTTTTCGTAAATTGAATGCGTGCTCTCATATTATGCTTGAAATCAATCCAGGAGTGTTGTAACATGAATAAGAATATAAATAAATATACGAAGTAAAATATATACGTGTTTGCGTTGGTTTTATACTACAACTTTTAATTTTCCGATCTGGTTTCCAAATTTCGCTAAACCTCAAGAAATTGCGTTTCCGCTTGTGTAGGAAAGTAATGACAGGAAACTTCATGAAACAATCTCGCGTTTGACCTGTATTAAGAAAATTGTTTCTATTCTTGCTGTCTCCTTGGTAGCTTCTTGTATGCTTAAATTACATCATTATACCAAGAAAATTACATTATCTTTATACTCTTGAGGATATTCCTCACAGATCTAGAAAATGTAAAGAAGGTATTAAAAAAAAAGGAGAGTAACCGATTTAGTGGAATACTACCCACGAGTTGTCAGTGTGTATTGCACTCATGATATCTACCATGATTATAGACGACTATGAAAAAAACTATAAGATGCAAAGGCTATAAGTCTGAGTCTGTTTGTTGGCTTTACTTTCCGCATATCATCACAGCGTAAATCGTATTTCTTTTGTTTTCCAAAGGAAATTTCGAAGCCTGTAAAAGTCGCACGCTGTCAACAAACAGACTACCCATTCCGCTCTGGTGAGAAATAGAGTATATGATTCATATTTTTGCATTGTTCCAAGAAAGAATGTATACCTGCGTGAGTGAAGAAATGATTGAAATATTTTCACGTGTGTCTCACAGAATAATCCGACCGACTGCAAACTGCTAAACGAATAATGTACATGAACCCTACATTTTTGGTTGATTTGATAGATAGTGAGTGCAGTAGGAACGGCCATTGCTTCAAACTCATTTTGTGATAAAAGCCCTCGTTAGCGAAATAAGAGATGCACAACAGTAAATAAAAACCCAGTGAGGAGATGTCACTCGAATAGCAGACGTGCATTAAAAATAAACACATAATTTATTGGTTAATATGGCTGCTGATTTCTCCTGCTGTGCGATCACATATCGTCGCTGGGCTTTCATGACTACGCCCCACACACTCATGAACACACACACACACTGGCTCACACCTGCGCTCACGCTCTCACCTGTGATAACCCCAAGTGCACAGAATATACATACACATATGAAATCATAAACGTCCGCATAGAAGAGCTCTTACTTACCCGTGCAAGCTACATTCGTGTAAGCTACGTTCGTATTAGTTTGAGGTTGTGTTACACGTATAGTAAGTAGGTCGACACGAAAGAACTACACTATTCGAGTCACGCATGGCGGCAAGCCGTACACCCCAATTCATCGCACATTCATATTTATAAATTCGTGCGTTGAAGCTGTGTACGCATTACGGCCAAATACCTTCAGTATAAACACACCGCAATACAAAGGCATAAAGTAGTGAGCCCAGCCTACCATTGTATAATGCCGGACTCAACTCCAGCCACCTCAATTTTAGAAAATGACAGCGTTGGTGTAGATGATATGGAAGATATAAGTCTTAACAGCTGCACCGACGATTCTAACGAAGAAGGGCTTACTCCTGACGGCACAGTAGACAAAGATCGCACTCTCATATGTACAGATACAATTGTGAAATCACTCGCTTCACCCGTCGTGCACACTGTGTCCGAGTCACTAGTAGAACAGGTAGTAGAAACCGAAATCACCATGACAGATGTCGAGGATAGCGAAATAGATTTAGAAAAGAGTTCAACCAGATATACCAGTAACGCAGACGCATACAATAGTTTAATCGATGGTAACAGCACCACGAAAGTTTCAAAGAAAGAAGCTAAACGAGAAGCAAAAGAGATGCAGAACATTGTATGGAAACGCACACCTCTCACCGCTACGTGGCGTGAACTACTGCGGGATCGCTTGCTTGTTGTACTGGACAAGAGTTTTCTCTCTACTGTTGCTGTAGTTGTATGGATGATTTTAGTTATTATTGTGGGAGCTTTGTTCTTCTTCCTCCTTGTCGGTGCATTTACCATTGGTGACGAGAATGCAAATAAGGAATGGCTCAATTATTCCATTCAGGCCCTTAACGTGTTATTTTCGTACACTGCTGTATTTTCTATCGTGTGGCGCGTCGCTAATTTGGTACACCTCTCAACACCTTCGAGAAGTTCCGAACGAGGGATGGACTTTTACGGTCAGCCAACAACTAAGATATGGTTCCACCTCTCTCGCAACCGTAGGCTTTTCATCTCGTGGATGTTGGTGTGCAACTGTGTGACTCAGTATATTAATCAAATTATGCGTATCATATACTTCAGTGTAGAGGACAGCGAAAATATGCCTGGTATTGTTTTGGTGAACTTATTCTTCGCACTCTCATTCATATGTGGAATCATTGCGGGCATTGCACAATTAGTAGGCGCAGCCAAGCTTCGATCGGCGCACCCGCACTTGTATCAGTCTAGTGGGTTGACGGACCCTGTAGATAAGTTATACTATGTTTATAGTGAGATTGTATACAAAATAGACTACGGATCAAGAAGTACTACGAACATTCACGATATTGAAGGCACTAAAAAGCGTTGCAATGGTATGACAGCAAGGGAGAGTGACGCAGAAGAGTGAGATTAGGTGCGTGTGACATATCCTAAAATTTAATAATTATTGTACATAAATACTAACGTGTAGACAAAGAAGTACATTATATTTAACTCTCAGAAAGTCTCAACTGTATATAGTGAGATGTATTATGACTTGGACAACAGATCCGGATATCATCCTTTATCATTTCGCAAACCAGTCTTGGACTCACGGCGTGTATGTTAATCACTGAAACGCTTAATTGTTAGCTGAGACGTAATCAATCGAATATGTATGGTTTGTATGTGTACGTTGATGAGTGATACAATCATATTCGTAGTCATATAGTTTAATTTTAACCAAACGGTTGTATGTCCACTGATGAAGTTTTCCTTCTAGTTTACTAGTTCACGCATGTACATATCCGACACAAATGTGCGTATGTTATTTATTGTGATAAGCTTGCAATATATTTCCACACTAGCATGCGCCTTGTTGGAGTGCTACAAGTATCCTTAATTTCTCTCAACTGCCGGCTATAGATAGCTGAAGGACAGAAAATATTCGGTTTTAATCACATTCTGGTGCTACAGTGTCTATGTCTGCGTACAATGCTATACAGCAAAGAAGGTCATGTATAGCTGGACTTCAACATGTGATTTATAGCTTCGCGCATATGTGAAACAAATCGCTTTGGGAACACATAATTGTTGGAATAACTTTGAGGCAATGAACAAGCTAAACTAGATCCATAACGTAAACACGGTGGACTGGTTGTTCTAAATGGAACGCCCGTCAACATTGCGTGAAACACGAAGCGTTTTCGGCAGTATTACAAATATCTCTATGTATTTATGTCTCGATCAGCGAGACTGTGTCTTTCGGCGGTCCAGTAAGCGAGTGTACGCTCATGCGGAAACCGTCTTTATCGTGTGCATTCTGCATTTTTAATCTTGCGGCTCGGCAGAATTCAAGCATATGTATGCAAAGTTTCCTGTCACTATGAATGGTTGGTTGCCGAAGCATTCGAAGTCATCAAGCGCAGAATTGTTTGTAGTTCCATTCAACTAACAGTGAACCAACTACAACAAACACTTTTTATTTCATTACACGTGTGTCGCAAATTATAGCGGTTGTCTAGAAAATCAAAAAACTTGAAGGATGCTTATCTGATTTGTCAAAAGTGTCTCTCATCTACTGATCGTGATAATTCCATTGGCTAGAGGCGGAATAGATGGTAAAATATTACATCAAATTGCAACAATGTCTCTTAGGTGTGACATGAGTCTCGCTGTCTATGTCTCACAGCTTCTATGGCTTTGAAAATTAGTCCGTCTGTCTGTCCGTCTTTCCGTCCGTCCTGCCCGAACACCAACCAAACCGAATCGTGTGCTTGCTTTGCTATAAAGAACACTAGACCGTTCGCTTGCTTGCTTAACCTGTGCTTGCTTGCTTAAGGAACACTCAACCCTGTGCTTGCTTTTGTTTCCGTTGAAGATACAGGCTACCGTGTGCCCTTCCTATCATTCACACGTAGTAAACTATAACCGAAAGAACTTGTTTAAGAGTATTTTATTCAATTATAAAGTTTGCTGTTGCTGTGGCAGTGCTAGCAGCCGGAGCCGAGGCCAGTTTCTGACATTTCGAAGCAGTCTCGAAGTACATGTCCTTAGACACTGTTTTTTGGTAAATGTTACGAGTCTTATATATGCTTCTGTGTCCATCACACAGATTCGGTTGTGAATGAATACACTTTGGTTTTCTCCACTTAGCATGCGGCATGGCCGGCATCATACTTTACCCACTATTCCTACTCGCACTTTGATATCGTCCACGTATTGGTTCATTTTTCACTATCGATAGCACTGCAACCAGACTTGAGCACCATTTTAAGTCATATGGTCCTTGCGGGACTGTGTGATCTGTCAACTCCATTTCTGGGGTCACATATACATTCGACTATAGTAGATGTAACAATTTACGAAGTACTGTGCAAGCTAATTGGTATTCATTACAATCTACACCCTAAACGCTATGTTGCAGTGTAAATTCTACCACCATATCCAACGGTCGATCAATAGTATCTATCATGTATATGATTGTAAATGTTCTCCGCCAAAGTCGATGAGACAGTGTAAACTCAGTACGACACATTGTTATGAATACCGCCCGCTCCCCCCCCCAAACACATTTTTTTTGTCCAATTGAGCTCGGTAGTCTCGCGACACTGCAATTGCGCTTTTCGAGACGTACATTGATGAAAAAGAATTTAATGAAGTGTTGTCAGTATTCCGAACAAAATTTGAATTAGGTTCCCACTGTTGTTCCTTCGCATCCAATAGTTCCAAGGGTTTGGGATATGTAACATTTTAATTAGGTAATAAATGGTCTTTACCGGTCATAATTCGTACTAATATACGTTCTAGATTCTATTCCTTATATATATTGGTCCTGCTTCTAGGTTAGTAACCGTAAACTACTTCTACTTTCGAGAACATAACAGCATATTTCGATACTACTAAAATACGCTTAAAAACAAAATGATATGGCTTGACATAATTTATTATTGAAAATACATACAAAAGATAACAAAACTGGGAAGAATTTTGGATTTAGCAATCTAAAGAACGGTGAGGACATTAGCTGAGAAAACCGTTGAGTATAGATTGCAGTTTGATTTAGTTTGATTGAAAATTATGCACTTTCATGGCCGTAAGGCTAAAGGTATAGAGTGTATCAAACAAGATTACCATATCAAAATCTTAAAAAGTTCCAGTCCAGACCAGCACAAGGGTAGTCCATTGTTCAATCAAAATTCCTTTGTATCATATTCGGCAAAATTTATTTCTCGTATCTTCTATTCTAGTATTGTTCACATAAACCAGAGGGCATACCTATATAGTAAAAGTACAAGGAAATATATTATGAACGGAAATGAAACGATAATAGAAAAATAAATCTCTAACTAAGAATAATGTATTCAACACCTATCACGATATAGTACCGATAAACCATATCATGTCAAACGGTCGAATATTTGATATATCTAGAACAATATTACTTGGAAGCAACTTGGTACATTGAACGCGAGCTGCTGCTGGAGTCTAGAATCAGAACACAAAATCTGGGTCAAATCAATTATTATTAGACACATACCTTTCAAAGAGATGGCGACATCAATAGTTTCCTCATTCACAATCTCTACTTCAGCTATAAACTATCGAATTCTGTTAAGCAATCATTTTCAAAAAGGTTAATACCAAGAATGGAAACACACATTAACGTTATACGACCAAAAAAAAGAACAAAGATTGGGATGCGTCAGACTCATTAAATCAGAATTTTGCTCACACTGGTTGTCCCTTAAAGCAAGAGTTTTTTCTTTCATTCGCATACACCAAACAAAGCACCATTAAGGACATTACATATAATTATAAGAATCTTACCTTCAAATATTACTGAAATGGAACGTTACAATGGACGTGTGTTAATTATATAGTGTCAACGACAGGGCTGTATGGGGGGCTGTATGGGGGGCTGGGAGGGGAGGCTGGTCAGTATTCCCAGAGACTAACTACCACCAGGTGGTTGGGATTGGCTTCCCCCGCCCCAATATCCACTCGCCACTCGCCGCTCCCCACCTCCCGCATGGCAATCGACTCAACGTGGTCGCCGCAGTAAATGTATCGTTGCGTATCCGTGGATGAATGAACAATTTAATAAATGTAATTATACGTACCAAAACAGAAATTGAACATCCTAATATGTCAGATATTATTGATGGCTCAGTTCAATATAATATAATATATGTAATGGAAGTTATCCGTTATTAAGTGCATGTATAATTGGCTGTTTTCTAAGCATGACGTAATATAACTGGCTAGTTTATGGTCTATACTCAGACATTGATAACCATCACTACTACCTACCAACCACAATCAGGTTATAATAAACGTATAATATATTTAAAAGTTCTATTCCTAAACCTAAGAAGTGTATTGCAGTATACATACCTCTATCGTAATAAACTGCCTTATATGCTACATATATATGAATAAGATGATTGTTTACTTTACGGTTTAAATGGTTCATCTATGATCCAAACGATTCACGCAAAAATCCGTGACGAAATCTTGATTGAGCCGTTGTGAGGGAGATACGAAATCGCATCGAACGTCCGCAAGTCCGTCCGTCGGCAAATGCTTCTACAAATAGATGACCGAGAGGAAAGTGATGGACGGACAAATAATATAATGAGCGGAATGAATGAATGAGTCGAGTTCGAGTATGACGAGCACGGTGCTTGTGTATGGTACCAGTCCCTGACCGGTTACTTCACTCGAAACGAACTCACCAACAACCAACAAACTCCTACATACAAAAAACACACACATAAGTATACGTAGCCCTCAATTGCGTATGTTAAACGAGTATACTGTTGAACAGCAAGTATACTTACAGATCAGAAATCCATTCGAAGAATGAAGGCTACCCTATCCATTGTTTTGGCTACCGCTGGGTGTGCCGTTGCTAAGAACATTATTTTGGATAATCGTATGTGTGCATGCATGTTCAAGAGGTTTTGAGTTTGAGACTTTTGAGTTTGAGACTTTTTATTACTCGCATCATTTTACTTACCTAACCAGGTACTTTTATTACTACACATGCTTTTCATTATTCATCCCAACAGTTTTCCAGAACTTTGCCGGCGACCTGCTTACGACTGATTTCAAGCAATGGATGGCTGTGAACGACAAAACTTACAGCAATGAAGAGGCAATTAAGCGCCAGGCTATCTACTACAAGAACAAGTTTGTGATTGAGAAAATGGAGGCTGCTAATGGAAATGACGATGCCGAATACAGGCTTAACGAGTTTGCTGACCGCGAGTCCTCGGAGATGCTCATGCCAGTGTCGGCTGACAACGAAGTCATGGACGCTGAGAAGAAAAGCAAGCATTTGTTGCCCAATCTTCCTACCGATGATCTCCCAGAGAGCTTTGATTGGCGCAAAAAAGGTAAACAGCCTCCCATATGAGCGTGTACAGTAGTGTATAGTGTACGGGTTGTGCCTGTTTTATACCATTGCGTACACGCATGCACAATGTGAGCTGCCAATAGCACACGACATTTTTGATGATTTCATTATTTGGTGTTGTTACCATAGGTGCCGTTACCGAAATCCGAAACCAAGGACAAGCGGGCTCGTGCTGGAGTTTCTCGGCTGTTGAGGCTATGGAGGGTGCCCATTTCTTGAAGCACAACGTTCTTAATGAGCTCTCTCCGGAGTTCTTGGTCGAGTGCGATCCTCGCGATTGTGGTGTCTTTGGCGGATGGCCATATAACGCATACGAGTTCTCTATGTCGGTAGGTTCACGTTGGCACGCTAGTTTTAAAGTAGGGGTTCACCCACCGCGAGCTAAACGTATTCACATTATACGTTGTCATACCGCCTAAATAGTGATTGTTAACTTACTACTTACGTAAAGCTCATTCCGCGTCACCCAGAATACAACTATATTCTAATCTGTTTTCTTATATGTGTGATTGTAGGAGGGAGGTGTTCCCGCAGAGAAGGATATTCCATATTGTGCTGGAGGTGGACAGGAGTCGTGCATACCATGCATGGCTCCCCATTACAACACGACAATGTGTGGTAAGCACAAAGATCTGTACTGCAATCATAAAAGGTACGTGTCATTCTTCTTGATCAATTTCAATTTATCTGGTCCACATCAGAGACTGTGCTAACGCATCATAGATGTCGCCGGCGTTGACGCTTGGCATTTGACATTTGACATTTGAAATTATCACTCTGAAAGTACGTTTTCAAATGTTCACTTTCCCCTGCGCATCGATCTCACATAATACGAACAAATTAAAATTGTAGAAACGTCTGTGGTATCCTTGATGACAAGACCAAGATCGCGGCCACTGTGACCGACTGGTTCAGTGTTAGCGAAGATGAAGATCAGATGCGTGCTGCTCTTGTTAAATATGGACCCCTTTCTATTGCCCTCAATGCAAACTGGCTGCAGTTCTACTTTGGTGGTGTATCGAATCCATGGTTCTGTAACCCCCAGGCACTTAACCACGCTGTTCTTATTGTTGGATACGGTGTTGAGGAGACTCCAACTGGTATCACCAAGCCGTACTGGATCGTAAAGGTTAGTTAATATATCAATGTTTATTTTCGTTTCTCGTATGTACATGTTTGTTGGTGTTTATGTTAGGGGGATACCAGTAAATATATCTGCTATCGCGTGTACGGATGATTGAATGAGTGACCAATTTAACCACGTTTTCAAATTATCATTGGCATTTGCAGAACTCATGGGGAGCCGCCTGGGGAGAGGGAGGCTACTTCCGTATGATCCGTGGGTTGGGAAAGTGTGGACTTAACACTGTTGTAACGTTCCCGGTTATGGGTTAATTTATGGGTTAATTGTTGAATTAACATGTTTAAAGTAATGTGCAGTAATACATGGTTCATTAAGAGCACGACCAGTAAATGTATGACTTAAGTGAAGAAAAATAGAGAGATATTTACTCTACGAAATATAATAACAACAAAGATGACTTGAGACTGAATAAACGTGACTTGACAATATTACAATTACGAAAATCCAAATCACGTACTTGCCTAGCGTACATGTAGCACACGGTCTTCGCGTTGAAATGTAATAGCTCAACAGAGAGGAACGATGTCAAAGAAAAGGAGGTCTCGTATGTGAACTGGGCAATTTATAAGAGGGTATTTCTATTTACTTGCATACGATTTGAAATCAAGTCCAAATTGGGCACAGAAACATATCAAAGTTCAATTAGTTTGGTTGTGCTTTATCTTTACTGTTATTCGCTCCTTTGGAATGTGTATATGTACATAAAAGAGTATATATTTCATATTATTGACTTCCTCACCTTTTCTAGTGTTGGCTCTTGTCATTTCTTGAGCAACGCACCAGAACTACTACACCTCATACTATGACGAATATTTTCAAAAGAAAATAAATGCAATAGTAAATACTAATACACGGTCATAAGTGCAAAGATACCGTACAACAGCATGCACGGATAGGCAACCAGCAATCGTTGGTCAGACATAGCAAGCGCGTATACAAACATTTTCGCGGAGGATATTGTGCACCATAACACGCTGGTAGTAACCAAACCAAGTCCAACGATACCCCTGTACATGAACAACAAGAATGAAGTGAGAAAAGCAAATGGATTAAATTAAGAATATTGACATATAGTCAAACATATTTTCTACGAACAATAGCACACAACGAAAGCATCGAGCCAGCATGCAAGTGGCTGCACTAGCGCGTGCACGTTTTCACATATTGACATATTCTTATTTGACAAAGCATGAGTATGCTCATGTGTGAATATAAAAGTAGTGTTGAAATTATATTTTACGCATGTGCTCATAGGTATGATCAGCATACACACGTAAAAGATTGTGAATTCACGCACGTAATTTTAAATCTATCTGTGTACCAATGAGTGGATTGCGCATGTGTATGGTCGCATGTATATAAGGATGTACGACCTTGCATTGAAAGTTTCCTTATATGTGAGTTACTGACAGTGTGCTATAGGATGCACGCAGATGACATACTGTAGATCAAAAAGTGCGGAAACCAAGGATAGCACCACCATCGGAAGAAGACAGTAACCCAAGACACTGCAAACAAGCTACGAAATGTGTTTCGAAAAGGTGTACACTAAGTAAAATATATCAGACGGTACATGATTAACACAAGTGCGGGCATTTGCGTCTCGCCATACGAAAACACGGACAGTAATTGCTCAGCACGAATGAAAATACAATGGTTAAATATTTTGATGCCTTTTTCCATGCCGAAGATATATACCCACACAACAATAAAGACATTGGATACAAACGAAGAATAGAACTTACCCCTAACGAGACAGGCTTTGTTGCGTCACTCATAAGGTTCAAAAGTGCGAATAAGGCCAAACAGCCTATAAGTGCAACTCCGTAAATAATACCAAAATGTACTTTTCCACTCTGAGAATAAAGAAACGTAAAAAAATTAGCTATAATCTCTCCTGTACTGGCTCATATATATACGTTTTCGTTGGTAGTTTACGAATGTATGCGAATGTATAGATGCTTATGCTAATATCCTACCAGTAGTAGAGATCCACCAAACATGAAACAGAACAACAGTGGGCCAGCAAGATCTGTGTCGTCCATAAGATGCGTCTCACCAGGTCGGGCGGGATTCAATGCCATAGCAGCCTACACATATATATTGTACATGCGTATGAGTGTGGCGTGTATGAGAATGAACCTTTGGTAAGATGGGTCATGTACATGTAGAGTTTTGGGTTTAGGCTGTGTGTTCGAATGAATATCATTGAAAATACAAACGGCAAATGCGTGTATACATTTGCAGGCTGTGGATGCATAATGTAAGGCTACGAGTGGATTGAACAAAACAAGAAAATAATCTGATTTAACACAGATACAAACAAACGGATAATAATTACTGCTGTACGCATAATTATACGCACACACACACCACGTATACACATTGCCTGCCTGCTTGCAGTTACATGATCTAAATTTCCGACTTCAGACCAACATGACAAAAACTTCAAAAACATCGCTTCCACACAGATGCAACCCAACGAATAGGTAAACATGGATTGTACGCGTACGCACGCATATATGTAAGAACATACACATACTAATCTACTTTAACGTTCGTAAACATGGGACACGTAGTATATAAAGCGAAACATGCCTTATGTTTTATCTGATCAAAGTTGATTTCAAGCTCTTCCAATAGCGGCGGTTCATTATCAAATCCAAACGTACCAGTACTCTCATCCGGCGCCAGAGACATAGACCCGGAATACATATCACCTCCTGGTGATGGACAAAATATGTCAGTGAGAAATTGATGATTTCTGTGAACAGTTTCGTCGTGCGTAACATGTGCAGAGAATGAAGTATTAAATCAATTGAAAACACACACTTACATACGATATGCTACGGATTTTTTAAGTTTCAAAATACTAGATCTGCACCACATTGAACAAACGCGTACTGAGAAATGTTTATTCCCACTGACTATCATTGCCACAAACACTAAAAGAAAGGGTCCCATACACAGATAAATGAATGATTAACGAGACTGAAGCCTATAAGGTAAGTTGTACCAATGTGGGGAACACGAGATGATCCCAATGGTCTAGAAAATGTTTCAAACAAAACCATACTATTGCGTATACACACGCACACACAAACATCTACGGAAGACACACCCATGAATGCGTTGCTACTGCCCATTCCCATCGAAGTATCGGTGGCGGGACGGGAGCCAAAGTTCTGTGAGTGGGCCGATCCGAACTGATTGGAATAGTCTTCAAACTGAAGATCAGTAGCTTGTGTGGATGATGAAGTGGGATTGGATGATGCAGATGAATGGCTGTACATGTCACCTACACCATTAACTACTGCACCTCGACCCTCGCTAAAACTACCTCCCATACCGCCACCCATGCTACCGGATGCATAGTGGTTACTGTTGAAGTCATTCGGATTGTAGTACGACATGCTTGTGTGTCACTAGAGGTGTATGTGTATTAAGAACTTGGGCGTTTGTGTACGTGTGTGCGTATTATTTTTGAATTAACAAACGCTACTGTGTTTTCTAAACACGAACCAGTGGGTCTTGTCTGCAATCTAGTCGTCTTGTAGTGCAACCTCACCCGTAGTGTGTATGTGTGTGAGTGCGAGTGCATTAAGAGTATGTGCATAACATATACATACATACATATAACAAATGATCGATGTTTGTCTGCGAGTTGCGTTATTTGTTGACAATTGCAATTGCTACACTCCTAAAATTTGGCCTCCAAAAGACCCTTTCTAATTATATTAATTGCCGTCATCGTGGTTTATCTAGTAATAGATTGACCCCCCATTGCATGGAACACCGCTCACCACACACCACACGATGCACAAACCACACAGGCAATGTTCAGTTAAGCAATCAAACGCCAAAGGCTATAGGGGAAGACACTTATGTAAGATACAGTCAGTGCCTTATGTGCAGGTTGTATTAGCGTATACTGACTTATACTAAAACACAGGCCCTCGTAGCTTACAACCCAGACAACCCCTTGCAAAACGCGGTAATGTCAATTCGCATTCTTAACCGTGCTTTGCACGTTGCGCGCGTGTCATGGAATGCCATGCCGTTAACTGACCGGAAAATGCCCATGTCGACCATAAGTTTCAAGGTATACATGTTTCGTGTATTTTATCTGCCAGAATGTACGTAGGAGCACTGTTATTTGCTGCTTCATGTAGAAAAATCTACTATTTTGATAATCCCGTGTGGCCATTGCAAAGGCGGAGAAAATAGCGATTCAGCGATCAATCTTGTAAATCAGTCGTGTGTAGAGCACTTATATGCCAATTCTATACATTTGTAATAAATTGACGCATTTACTTCCACCATGTATAATTGGCACATTCCAATGCAGAATACGGCAAATGATGGCGAAACGGCGCATCTCCTTTTTGAGAGGGATGGGCAGACTATCTCACCATGGCATGACATTAGCCTCAAGTCCAGTACATTTGGTTTATTCAATATGGTGACGGAGATTCCGAAGGGAACGAATGCAAAGATGGAGATAGCAACCAGCGTGGAGCACAACCCGATTGTGCAAGACTACAAGAATGGGAAGCCCAGGTATGTATATATATATGTGTATATATTGTAAAACAATATACACGTATGCCAACTATTTCCTAGATGTAAACCCAACCGAAGATATGTATTCGTGCATTAGAAAGCGTGTTCGTTGGCGCATACATAATGTCTGCATACGTAGTTCATATTCTTACACACACGTGCTTGAACGTTCAATTGACGGCACTAATTTACGGATTTATTTTCGTTTTTGGAAAACTGAAGTACCGTTTTCATCCATGGACATACTTGGATTATATATTGACGTGAACATATGTTGGAGTGTGTAGGCCAAACCTGAATGAGTAAGAACACATTGCATAAATTAACACATATTTTACCCTAATGGGTTCCTCTATTCCAGATTTTTAACTTATGGGCCTGTGCTATTCAACTATGGTGCATTGCCACAAACTTGGGAAGACCCCGGTCATCTCGTTGCTGACGTGAATGATATGCCAGGTAGTTATGTAGCATTATACTAATTTTGAGTTTGTTTCGTATATGTGTGTGTGTGTGTTGCGTAACTATCGCTCACACACAAATGCAAAGTACGCATACACTGGGGATGTGATCTATACTAGTTGTGTACATCGTATATACAGCCATTGATAACGAATTTCCACATTCGCAAACACAATCGGTAGGACACATAGCACTTACACTACGCCAACAAATTTACACTGAACGGCATTGCAAACGTATCCGTGCATTATGTATGTGTAAACGAGCGAATACATGTGTCCAGTCGATGTAGTTACAACCAGTATAATATTTCTGCAATTAGGATGTAGTAAAAAACGTAATATATAACTTGCAATATCACGTGCACAGGTGACAACGATCCAGTTGATGTAATTGATATCGGCGGAAAGCCTCTAGAAATGGGATCTGTCACGCCAGTCAAGGTGTTAGGTGTACTCGCGCTTATTGACGAAGGCGAGTGTGACTGGAAGGTCATTGCAATCAACGCTAAGGATCCTCTTGCCTGCCGTATTAATGGTAGGGTACATATGTAACCATAAGAGCATATCCATCGACATACATGGCCATAAATGCCGATTATATGTATATATGTAGTAGAAGTAGACAAAGCCCGCACGTGGTTGAAACATGTGCGTGTGGACTTATGTACATACTATGTGACCCATCACTGATAATCTAATCAATACGTAATATCAGACATATCGGATGTGGAGAAGGAGTGCCCAGGAGTGGTTCAAGATATTTTAGTTTGGTACAGGGACTATAAACTTGTGGACGGAAAACCAAAAAATACGTATGCTTTCGGCGGTGAAGCGAAAGGTATGTCAGTAAAGTTGTGGGTGTGCAAGAATGGTTTCTGTGCAACTAAGTAGTAACTGCAACAGCTTATAGTTTGATTGTCTTGGACTACGTCAATGGACAGCCAATCATGAGAACGCTACCGAGCGTTACTCCGACGCCATATCATTGCATGTTTCAATTGTCGTGTGAGTGTACGTGTACATTGAGTGTATAGAACGACAGACATAAAATTGGAGAGCTTTTGAGTTCAAATCAACGTACCAACCTCGTACGACTCCAATCGCTGCGCGCTACAAAAGGCATATATATTTGGTGATGTGGAAAAGCGAATACTTCGCTTGCATAGATGTATGCGTAATGTGAACATGGTTAAGGATTGGAAACTACCACACTTACTTCCATGCTTACATAACGTACATACGTAAAGTATGCAAATATGCCAATGAATTCGTACTGCTACACTTCTATATCTGCAGGCACAATGTAACTACGCAATACGTAGTGTAATACCTTCAATCACGATCAGAAACGGAAACACGAACATATTTAGAAATCATCTACGAAGCTCAAAAACAACCTTCACGAACTTACCTTGCGCACTGCTACGTTTCACATACATGTATACCAATTATGTATACAGGAAAAGAATACGCTGAAAGAGTGATTTTGGAATGCCACGAAACTTGGAACAATCTTCGGTTAAACCCGATCAAGGGTATGTCTGTTTAAGTAGTGACACTCCCCTTTCGTTATTTTCAACTATGGCGTGGCTGCTACACCAGGAATTCTATGATGTTGGTATCTTCCTGGTTTTGATTGCTTGCGGTAGTTGTCACACACACGATGAGGATAAGTTTACTTTTCTGCTGAAACTGAGGAGTACAATAATTTCCGATGTCCACAGCCCATGCATTAGTTTGCTGTTGATCTCGTGAGTATGTGGGTACGTTTGCATTAAGTGAAGGAAACACTACGCGTTTAAATACCACGCTCACAGAGTTAACAACTTGTTTTTATAATTCTTACTTTCGTCTGTTGTATATATGCAGTATTAGTAGATACGCATACTGCATGGTCTCTCTCTGTTCACACACACACACACAAACACACACACACACAAAGAAGCAACGTATGGGAGGTCTGAAGGGAAGATGACTTTCGTTTGTCTAGCATTTGACATTCTGCGATTGGGTGTACACGCATGTCCAAACATACAACACTAAAACAGTGTTTATGCATGCTCTTAGCTACTTTCGTTCTTATATGTACAACACACACAAAATAGATAGATCTGCGACTAAGGGGGTACATATCAATCACCTCTTTTACAGCATGGATATAGATAATATGAATTAGTCGGAAAACTATAATAAAGTATTAGATTCTGTACAGTACAGTGTTCAACCGTCGAACATCTTTGTTGAGTGGTGTTTTGCTACAGATTATGATTTCTGCACTCAGATGCATGCTTTATTATATTTCTCGCTTCAATAAAATAGCACGTGAGACTGCAAAAAACTACTCATGCCTCTATACATACACTCAGGATATACGGACGTCATATTGTCCAATATCCTTCATCCAGCAGTACAAATTAAAGATTGAAATTCATACACACAAGACATGTATCTACAAAGCCCCAAACTCCATCCAGCCTTACAATATTCACTCGAATGAAGTACAATAAGACACGACGTAAGCACAACCTCCCGCACATGAGCACCATTGGATCTCTGCATATATTCTCATGTTTGTAAAACGTAGGGTGGCCTTGCGGCCATACTTCACACAGCTAGAGCTTCCTTGTTTGTTTTAAATGGGACATTAGGTGGTTGAAACTGTAGATATAGCTCGTAGATGTAGTCGTATAGACCCGGTTGCATGTAGATGTAGACATTGAGAAGGGGGTTAGGTGGGAGCATGGGTTAATAGATTGGTCTCAAAGTCATGAGCACATTTGGAGGGGGGTAATGGATGAGGTGGATGAATTGAAGCGGAGAAGTCAGCACTTCGCAAATGTACTGGTTGTATTATTTTATGAGTACTTACAGTTAGATCAGATATTTTTAAAGACCTGGGAGTGGCTTCCAGTTTCGTAAATTATTTCATGGGTGCATTCCTTCAACTTTTGATCCCATGGACTGACAGTCACTTAATGATGAGACGAATTCAACCTTTCAAACTTCTATGTTCTGTTTCAAGGGACGCATGACGCTTTAAAACCCGACAGTGGCAGTGTCAGTAGTTCTTTTGAAGCCAGTACAAAGGCCAGTACAAAATAGTACTGGGAACAGTACTTGCAACTATGAGGTTCTATTGATTAATAGAGGGCCTACTATAGATGAATGGAGCTTCCCCGGAGGGTCTTTGGAGTCTGGCGGGACCGTTATCCAGGGTGCACTGAGAGAAGTGAGTTTTTTTTTGTATTCTTTGCATGCCGGTGTGCATCTAGCATATGAATGTACATATTTACGTTAATGTGTCTATATAGATTCTGATATATTTGAGCATGTGCCTGTGTGTTATGTTTGTTTCAGACGTTGTTCGACAGAAAAAGGACTGTAAAAACGTTGAAAAGCTAAGAAAGTTTCAACGCGTTAAAATGTGTAAGAAGGGTTAGTGAAATTGCAGGCAGTCTTTCAGCGAGTATGTTATTTGCACAAAAATGTGAATACGTATTATCCATAGTTGATAACATGTTCCGATATGACAGAAGAAGAATAGAAGGATAAAGATTTGCGTTACCAATGACCTCGCCAAGTTTACACGTACACTACGTCTGCCATTAAGTCACGCACCGCCAGTATGTATGTTCTTTGGGACTACATAGATTTTCCTCGTGCTTTGTCTTGAAAGTTTCAACATGTTAAAAGGGTGAATGAGTTTGGTTTGCTGCGAGGATTGGTATTTGCTTTGTGCCTTGTGTGGGTGTGTATGCCATCTATCATCATCTGCTTATCCGATGCGGATGAGTTCGAGTGAAATCGATTGATTGAACATACGCACAACTATGCGAATGGGACCCGATGTTCAATTGGGTTGCGCAGAGCATTCGATGAGTGACAGCGACTCTTATGGCCGACTGTGACTCTTATGCTTTAAATATACAGCCGCCGTGCCGGAGAAACTATCATTTGAAACACTTTAGACCAATTAGTAAGTATGAAAATGAATGTTCTCAACACTGCGAACCGGTTAACTCCTCTCGTTATGACCTGCAGCAAAAAAAAAAAACATCAAAACAACAATAACAACAACAACAACAACAATAACAACAATAACAACAATATCTAAATAGTTTCGCAAGCTCTTTACCCACCTCCTCCCCGATCGTTTACTTATACATAAAAGTAAACAGCTCGGGATTGTATTGTACTCTTTCTACAGTGTATACATACATACCCAAGTACATCATACCCTTAACATATATACACTATTCCCTTCTCTCCACGCACCTCTATATGATGCTCGGGTCCCGCGGTGTTAGTCGCGTGGGACGTATCAGGCCGTTGTTTCCCAAGCTTAATGTATCAACAACAACCCATGCCTTGGCCCCTGTGGCGACCTTAAATCTTGTGCTGACCAGGTATATTTCCACGACTGAGGATAAGAAAATCAAGGCTGTGGCATTTGATCTTGGCGGTGTTGTGTTACAGTCACCTATGAAAGCCATTCGTCAGTATGAGGAAACTTTGGGGTACCCGAAGAACACTGTCAACAAGATCATTGAAGCCACAGGTAATGCATAATTGTACACAATCAGGTGGCTACATATATGCATAGTGACCACACTCTTTGTGTACCTATTATCTTTTACTCACTTAGCAGCATTTACTAGAACCCTCGACGATTCACCCTTCCAGTATTAGCACAGCCCTACACCTGCACTATTACCCTGTACCCAGATATGCACTTACCAGTATGTACACATGTAGATCCCCAACTTGTATCAATTTAAACTCATTTTGACGTATTGAGGGCAGGTGCAACTGGATCGTTTGCCCAGCTTGAGAGAGGCGAACTTACGTTGAATGAATTTTATCCGAAGGTATTTGTAATTATTTGTACTGGGAAGTGTTACAAGTGGTTTGTCTCATAGTAATGCTGTACTTGTTGTTATGAAGCACTCTGTTTAATATATGTCTATTTATTTGCAATAGTGTGCGTAAGCCCACATGCTTCCTACACTCAGCGTCTTTTCTATCATAGCTAGGCAGAATAGCTAGGTAGATCTCTTTATTTATAATTATCGAAGTTGACAGCAAGGCCTAGGTTCCCCGTAGTTGTATTTTCACATGCAGTATATACATGACCATAAAAGAATTTCTTTACCTTTATTCCCAGTTTGAAAACGAGAGCAAACAGTTGAACTTCCCTGTAGATGCCAAGCGGTATGATAGCTATCGTCATTTGAGATTCATTGCGAATACATAACAAGTTCTCGGAAGTCAGAAACATCCGTCATGCATATAAGCATGTAATTAATTCCATAATTTGGTACTTTTACTCGTTGTCTTATTTTGTAGGTTGCTGTCTAGTATTCATGAGCATGTTTCCCGAAGTTCTCCACAAATGCTCGAGGCGCTAGATTGTATTCGTGCAGAGGGCATTACCACTGCTGCGATCACAAACAATTGGCATCTTGGGGAAGACAGCGTTGAAATAAGCAAAGAAGTAGTCCAGGTGCATTTATAGCTGAAAGTGTAATTATTCACTTATGTGCATGCATATTCATACGTTTTCTTCTCAAACTCGATCGTTTTCATTCGTACTTCTACTCCCAACTCCATGCTACCCTACAATCTGCACATGCGCAGAGTGTTGTCGTAGTTAATTGAAGGCATATTCGAGAGCCATGTGCAACCATCTACCCGCGCATTTGCAGAGTGGATGTTCAATCTAAACTAAACTTCGAGACTCTTCTACCCGCAATTGTACTGCGTATTTTAGTACTGCATATCCGACACTACATACCCGCACCAAACTTACGAATATTCATACTTGGCCTACAGCGCATGAACATTATTGTGGAGAGTGCAGTTGAAGGCATTCGTAAGCCTGATCCAGCCATCTACAAGTTAGCTTGTGAGAGAATGAAGGTCGATCCTTCTGAGACTATCTTCCTGGACGATATTGGTCGCAATCTATCACCTGCTAAGGAACTCGGTACATTCCATATCTTTTCGTTATTATTGCAGTCATGTTAATTACAGTATTCTCATTTCAAAAAACAGAAATGCCATCTGCCAAATTGCATACATACATGCATTCATTGACGTTAACAATATCAAAAGTTTAAGCCTTCTTGTCTGAAGAAACAACTCTCTTTACTTCAACGAAAAGTGTTGTACATGCACAGAATATACTTAACACATGAACCACACGATCAGGCATGGCGACAATCCTTGTCAAAGACGTAGACAGCGCTGTGACAGAATTGGAGGGAATGCTTGGTTTCCCACTTAGAGGTTACGTCAAAGGTACGACAGCAGCAAAGGGGGCTCACAAACTGGACCTCACTAGTTTGAAAAGGTACTTGACAGACACGCTCAAGCTGGATGCCCAGAACTTGAACGTACGCAAGTTTTCTCACGGACAGTCGAACC
This sequence comes from Creolimax fragrantissima, assembly GCA_033442365.1. Taxonomy (NCBI): domain Eukaryota; class Ichthyosporea; order Ichthyophonida; genus Creolimax; species Creolimax fragrantissima. The sequence continues at coordinate 2,353,656 of JAWQFL010000003.1, forward strand.
CAACGTATTTTGTTGGCACGAATTCTGGCAATTACGTCCTACGTAAAAAGCCTCCGGGAAAACTACTCAAGGGTGCACATGCAGTAGAGCGCGAGTATCAAATCATGACTGCATTGCAAAAAGCAGGAGTTGCCATACCCGAAACAATTGCCCTTTGTGAGGACGAGTCAGTGTTGGGGACACCCTTCTATATGATGAAGTATGTGCAGGGTAGAGTGTTCACTAGTCCCACGCTCCCTGATCAGTCGCCCAAAGAGAGAAAAGAAATTTATGAAGCTATGAGTGATGCGTTGGTGGCAATCCATGCAGCTGGAACAGGTATATGGCACTTCGTCGATTGCGTGTATGTATACGTCGAACAGTCTGTTTTAATGGAGTATGTAGAGTGACAGTTTATAGTTTTGAATACTTTGGCGGATATCGATACAACTGTGACATGATTCTGGTTGCATACGTATGTGATTGTACGGCAGTGTTTGTTTATACATATCTCAATGCGTGGCACCCCTGTGTATATGAGAAGTGTGTAGTGGAATGAGCTTGCATAAATATCGTATAGCCCGATAGTTCGTTCTATTTCAGTCGTAATATCCACAACGTTTCATAGATCAGCCATGTATTTACTGTTTTATAATTGTGTGGACGTACCTGTGTGTAGAATAATGGACCAACAGTTTTAATTGTTTAATTCAACGTTGACAGTTTGTTGAAGTAAAAATATAACATATTTGATTATAGTGTAATTGTGTAACTGAAAAATATCGCGAACTACTGTTATGAGCATTCAAATATTCACTGAGACACGTAAAAACGTTTACCGCACACATATACATGGTCTGTTTGTAGCAATAGAAGGTCTCGAAGGATTCGCACACAAGACCGACGAATACTTTAAACGCCAAATTAAGACTTGGACGGCACAGAGCCTTGGAGCCATCAAAGTTAGTAAGGACAAAATGTCTCAGATAGATGACATGTCGTATTTAATTGATTGGTTGCCCAAGAACATACCGGAACAGATGGGGACGACCGTAGTGCATGGTGATTTCCGTTTGGACAATCTTATCTTTCATCCTACTGAAAATAAGTATGGGATATCCGCTTGTACGGTGTATCTATTCGACCAACTTTGTCAAATACCATTGACTTCGATTAATATCCCATGTTTATTCAGTTGAAAGATGTGCGTGTTAGTATTTGGCTTCATGTTTGCATGGTTGTAGTCTTTATGCATGTGGCACAATACCTCTATTTTGGAACATCTGTGCATAAATCTTGCACATACGATATATTACATACAAAACTTTGTACAAATATTCTACATGTACACATGTATATTGTAAATACAGAGTTGTTGGTATTCTGGACTGGGAGTTATCTACGATTGGAGACCCAATGTCGGACTTGTCGTACTGCAGCATCCCTTACCACTTAAACAACACAATCCTTATGAAAGGACTGACCGAGACTGGGTACGTCCGCGTTTGTGGTTTCGTGGTTGTGCTATCGCATATTTAGGATATACAAGATGCATTTTATTATGTTGTATCGATCCTAAGTGCATAAGCATATCGATACATATTGTGTGTGTGTGTACGAAATTGCGCGCTTACATTGTTACCCTAATTCTTCTAACGAATAATAAAACTAATAATACTCCCAACATATAACTTGTGAATGCTTGTGTATGGATGTTGTGGTTCTACTTTGCGCTCCCATTTTGAATACCGTGCATGAGTGTTTGTATATACGCCCATATCCTCACACAATTCGGTGAATGGCTGCACTTGCGTATACTAGAACCGTTCCCGAAGGCATCCCCACTGAACTCGAGTTTCTTCAGTTGTACTGTGCGAAACGAGGATTGGACGAGAAGGCTCTTCTGAAAGACTGGGACTTTTACCTCGCTTTTAGTTTCTTCCGCATTACATCCATTGGACAGGGAGTATATGCCAGAAGCTTAGCTGGTCAGGTATATATGTGTGCTTGTATTTACTCCGATCCGATTAGATATGATTCTGGCTTGTGAAGTGTATAAGAAATATGTATATATTTAACATAATCGGACTACTATATCAGGTGAACTGTTTTTTAATTTTGCTTACAATTCGTGATACATACGCTTCCTTGTATATTTGCTCCCAGGCAAGCGGTGCAACAGCAAGCACTTTCGGTGATCTCGCGAGGAAAACCGCCTCTATTGCCGCAACAGCAGCCAGACGGTATGAGACGAATCGTCCCTCTTCGAACACCAGAAATACATCACAGGTACCAAATAATGTACATAGCGCACCTTCATACATATTTATGAGCACACTGGAACACGACGACATGCACGATTTAAGGATAGTCTGAACCGATACTCTGCGGACTAGTGATGAGCCACAGTTCACTAGGAATTGAATGCATATGTGTACATCTGTGCATGCATTCACGTTATAACTCTCACACATATACACACGTACTGTAAGTATAGCACAGTGGTCGAGGCTACCATACATACTCTGTAGATAATAATGTTCAGAAGACCTCCCGACGTAGCTACAAATCAGCATCCAACGACGGAATCTTTGGCTTGGTAGGTTAGTGTATGATGCACATAGAAAGCATCATATAAATGTGTTCTTAAACCCTTCAAGTCATGAACAAATGATCGTGTAAGCATTGAACATTTTCTCGAATTCTTTTTATATTCGCATCCGTACATGTACATCAATAGTTGTATGTCCAGATACACACATCTACTCTTATAGCGAAGATGATATGTTCGTTTGCTTCTTTTTGGACGACAACCATATGTAAAGGCGTGTACTGCAAGTGCACATGCCATGTAAATCAAAAGTACCGTGTAATATAGCTTTAAACATGGTTGTTTTCTATCTAGTCTGAACGTGTTGCGAAAATTAAGGAAGACGTTGTCGATTTCATCGATGAGGAAGTTATTCCACTAGAGCCGAAACTCAACGAACATCAGGTATAGATTCCAGTAAAATCATGAATGTTTCGCGCGGACATGCACATGTTTACGTGCATAATGACAGGAGGTTACGTTTCTATTATTTATCACTCACTGCAAGCATACCCACACTCTGACTAACTTGCATTTACATATATACGTAAACATTTAAAAGTTTGACGAAAAGTTGCAGTGGCAACCGACGCAACTCATGGAGGATCTCAAGGTGAAAGCGAAATCACGCGGTCTCTGGAACTTGTTTCTACCACTAGAGTCTGACCCAGAGGGCAAGGTATAGCTTTAACCTACCCACAACATCCCTACACTTACTCACAGACACACACTCGCTCCACAAGATCACAGATATACACTTCGCATACACGTACTTACTTTAAAATATCTTTGTTTAATTATGCGCATGTACGCATGTCTGTAGGTGCTACAAGCGTATTACATCTGTACATATATACTCGTACAGCAACAACACCAGTGCATACTTTTGTGTAACAATCCTCACTATGGAAACCCTGAAATTACCACCATATCAACATACAACGCACATACACATTCATACTGATAATAGCATGGAGCCGGCCTCACCAACCTGGAATACGCACATTTGTGTGAAGAGATGGGTAAATCTCTATGGGCACCTGAGACCTTTAATTGCAGTGCACCAGATACCGGTAATATGGAAGTGCTGACACGATACGGTACAGATATGCAGAAGGATAGATGGCTCACACCTCTTCTTAACGGCGATATCAGGTACACCACTAATATATTTCTCTACACTTATATATAGTCGGCGCATTCAAGTGGAGTGGACTTCGTTGTGAGAGTTATTAACTCACGTGTATATAGCACGCATTCGGATAAATAAGAGATTGGTACCAGTTGCTAGCATTACAAAACAACATACGTGTATTTATCTTTGCCAGAAAGCGCGTAATGCCTGAGCATCGACGTGTATGTATATTCGTTGGGATATGGTCCAAAGTATCTTTGTAATGTGTATGCAATGAATTATAAACATACACAAATACATGCGCATCTGGCGTGATACTACGAAGAAAAAGTGAGACCAGTAATGACCGAAAGCAAAGTAGTTTGAATTGACAAGTACACGCATCTATGCTCGAATCGTATTACAACAGATCATGCTTTGCCATGACTGAGCCTGAGGTAGCTTCGAGTGACGCTACCAACATCCAGACTTCAATCGTCAGAGATGGAGACGAATATGTTATCAATGGTCGCAAACACGTACGTCTAAAACATAATATATATACTTATATCTGTGGCCATGCTGTATATTGCGCACGTACAAGTATCCAAACACCACGTCAGTACGGGTTCTAAATTTTGCATTGAGATTCACAGCCATATACTACATACATGTATTACAGTGGACTTCTGGTGCGATGGACCCGCGCTGCAAGGTCGCTATTCTTATGGGAAAGACTGACACTTCAGCAAGTACATACAACCAGCAGTCAATGATCCTAGTTCCAATGGATGCGGAAGGTAAGAAAAATGTCACCCAATACATACACAGTATCTGACTTGTCGTATTTTGGATATACAGACACAAACGTATTATTGTGATGATTCATGTTTTGTGTTCTCTTTGCTTCTCTCATGTCCGATTTTGGATTTTGAAGGCACTCATCTACGTTGTCGCATGTTGAACGCGAATCATATGTGCGTACTCATAAAATGTATTGTAAACTCATAAGGAAGTATATAAACGCGCATGCAGGTATCAACATAATTCGACCACTGCGTGTTCTGGGCTACTTGGATGCTCCTCATGGACATGCTGAGATTGAGTTTAGCGACGTTCGTGTACCTGCTACACATATGCTTTTAGGCGAAGGACGGGGATTTGAAATAGCACAGGGACGTCTCGGACCGGGTCGAATTCATCATTGCATGCGGTGAGGTTAGATGTGCATGTATGTGCCCCGAAAAACTAGACAGACCGAGTCGTATTCATTGGCATCGCCAAAAATAGTCTTCTTAATCTTTATAATTGCGTCGCCGTAAACAAATATTGCAGTGTCATAGTTGAATCAGATAATCTACATGTTTCCTCAACCCCATGCTTATGTGCGTGTGTAGATTCCTTCTCACTCGCCCCACAAACACACATTCCGCATTTTATGTATCCTCGGACACATACAATTTCGTGCTCGACTCGATTACAAGCACGGAATCTCTCATCTGTACATGACTACATAAGGTGACAAATTGACCTGACTCCGAAATGGAACATACTTACTACATGTCACATTGTATGCTTCATGAATACACTCTCTTTTGCACACGATTGCTTAACCAATCTTCAATCTATTCGCACTCATGTATTGCAGTTTAATCGGATACGCTGAACGGTCGCTTGAACTGATGTGCAAGCGTGTGACAGAGAGAACTGCGTTTGGAAAACCACTAGCCGCTCAAGGTTCATGCTATTGTCTTTATTTTGTTTAAATGCATAGGATATATATATATCTCGTATTAATTGTGTTTATTCTCACCCTACTTTATGGTAGCAACTGGGAAAGATGACTTGCTTAAATCTCCATTATTCTATTAAGTGTATTGACGGTTTGATGTGTACGAGAAAGAAGAGTCACTCTCATTTCATTCCCGACTTGTGGTAGTCTCCATTATTCTTTTAAATTTATTGACGGTACGATGTGGAAAGAGAAAGAGCAACCTACTATTCGTGCAATCAGAGTCGCTCTCATCTCACCCCGAACGCTGGCACTCTTATACTGACTCGCCCACATACACATCCGTAAATTTATATTCAAACTCACGGCATATTCCAGGAACTATCCTTGCTGACATTGCTAACTCGCGATGCGAGATCGACCAAGCACGTCTTTTAACGTTGAAGGCGGCCCATATGATGGACACGGTCGGTAACAAGGCTGCAAAACGAGAAATTGCCATGATCAAGGTGTGAACGCTCACGTGTTCTTGAAAGGAGAACGATTGTATATTCCTTCTCTATTCCTCGTAAACACGTATACAATGTGATGATTTTCTTATGCTTTGTATTTTTTCTCAGATCGTCGCTCCGCTTATGGCAGCAACTGTTATTGACCGGTGCATGCAGGTACATTTAGCGTAAATGCGCGATACGAAGAACAGTTTGTTACTCTTTCTACATAATATATATATATAAATGTTATTAAATTTCTGTTGTATCGTTCCTTTAATCCTATGATGCTTACCTTAATGCATGCTAGAGAACGTAGACAGAGAGCTTGCTTTTATTTTCTAACTAACATGTAGTAGATTGCTAACATTATGTTAACGTGTAAATACCGCCGTTAAATGTCAATATTGCATGATGTACTTATACAGTACTTTCTACTTACCACCCTCATTATTACACACAAAAGGCGCATGGTGGTATAGGTCTTACTCCGGATTATCCAATGGCTCAATTATTCGCTGCTGCTCGAACTCTTCGCTATGCTGATGGCCCGGGTATGTATTGTACTTTCTTATACAATCAAACTTGCCTCATCTCATTATATTTAGTAATCTTTTACGGTTGAAGACAATCAATGCGCAAACAGGTTTATTCCGGTAGTATGCTCTCATGTGCCAATTTGTCCATGACAAAATAATCGTATTTACAAACACACATAGCTATATTAAGTAGACTTGTATGGTCTAAGACAATCAGCGTGCAATCAGAATTATTTCGGTATGCTCGCATGTGCCTGTTTGTCCATGACAAAACAATAGTACTTACAACCACACATGTATGCAAACAAATGCGTTGCTCTAGGTGTTCCGTGCCCAGGCTAATGACTAAAACTGGGATAATTTAATTCATAGCAATACCACTCATATTCAACGCTGTAAGCATAGATCCGCACAACCTGTTCTTGGGTCAACCATGTTTTGAGTAACGTATTTCCTTCATATTCATTGTCTGTTTAACGGAGTTTGTTTGTTATTTGTCCTGTGCTGCTATGTACAAGGAGGATCTTCTCACTTTCATACACATATAGACTGTTGCACTAAAACCATTCGCTGGGATTTTATGCATGTTGTCTCATTAATCCTTTTTACTTGATGTTGTAGATGAAGTTCACCGTATGTCCCTTGGAAAGATGGAATTGGCAAAGTATGCCAAAAGACAACACTGAAGCAAGCAAACTACTACTCGAAGCAAAACATAAGCGAGGGAATAGCTGCTGGCTCATTTTCTGTAATGACGATGAATAGGAAGATTATAATGAACATATCTATATCATACGACTCCTAGCACATGTTCAGACCGAAGTCGAGAAATTTTTGAACAGTTTAGTTTCTAGTGCATGGAAACAACGTACACTGTCAATTTAAGAGACCAATCTAAAATGTGAATATAAAGGAAAACAAATGTCCCTCTGCCTGTAACTGATTTTCAAAAGACGCAATGTACGTAAATGGCAGCGAAATGTAGGTATATGGAATGCACTACATGTAATTGCTTCTGTGGTAGAATCAACCAATTTCGAATTATTCAGAATAATTTTATACTCATATGACTAGGAACAAGCATACTACATTGATCACGAAACGGAAAGGTTACACCCAGTAGATATGTTTATTGACGAGCACACCGTTCTTTGAGATTCGTTAAGGTGCGAAGAAGTAGATGAAACTACATTGGAGTACTTTACTTTACAAAGTAATCGAGGGTATACTTTTCTATTATATAGTAAACTGCGATGAAAATGGTAAGAAGTAAAACGGAATTTCTCATATTTAGTTTGTTTTGTATGGCAAATCCAGTCTAATGCATAGTACCATCCGTTTAAACCATGTAATTTGTCTCCGGTTTTGGAGAGATTTCGGTGAAGCAATACAAGTCAGCTCTTGCGTGACCATAGCAATCGAACTCTTTTCGTTTCGTTACCACGGTACCAGCTCCGATCGGGCCTATGGTAACCGATTGTCTAAACATAGAAAAGATTCTATTCGTTCATACGTAGATGTTACATCTAAAACTCTCACACAACATCACAGCGCAGAGAACGTACACACACCACACACAAGCATATCCACAGCACACAAAAGCATACATATATATATACATATCACACACAAACATATATCACATTGTGCGTTCCCGTCCTCCCACATGCACACATGTTTTTTTATTTGCGAACATAAAAACACCACTGATTCTATTGCCACTTTATACGTGATACACTGTTTTCTCCAGAAAATTGTATTATCACAGCCAAGAGAACGTGTCAGTGCATAACATCGCCAAATACACTCTTACATTCTATGAAGATGATGTGGAACTGGCTGAAGTGGAAACAGTGGCTAGCACTATATACACCACGTATACCTAACTGGATGATTTTTTCAGTGGTCACATCCTCGTTGATCTTAACCCACATATTGGGAGATCAGTTTTCAATGATGGGGGAGGTAAATAAGTATAGTATTTACGTGTATGTATGTATGTTAGTGCATATGTGCATGCATTTATGTTTATATGTAAGTAAATGTATTCATATGCACATAGTACATTCATATTTATGAACCCAATAAACAAATAATCCTCTTTGCTGAAGGCCACATGAGCCCTCCGCCAACACTAATTTTCATACTGACACTCACATCATACATAAACTGAACAAATATGTTGTTCATCAAGTAGACGCATCGTGTAGCATTCAAAAACGTGGCGAGACCTCATGTCCGAACTCAACAGTTGTTGACGGCCGCACTTGAAATCGAATTCCCTACCAAAAAGAATTTTTCTCCAATAGAGGACACCTCTTTTCTAGACAAAAAACTGAAGGAACTGTTGGCTAAGGTGGAAACGGAAACAACTAAAGCTACGGAAGGGAGATGGGACGGCATACTAGGACACCATCATCAATGGAAACGCGATCTTAAAAACGCGATTAAAAAAAGGTGTTTTTTGTGTTCCGTTTTTTCACAGACGTGAGCAAATTATAAGTACTGACATGCAAATATGAGCATGCTATTGATTAAATTGATTAACCGTGCAAGTCATGTGAGGGAGATCAGTTGGAGCATGTGGTAAGACCGCAACCTAAATAGAGACGTGATTGTAACAACTTCGTAGACAAAGGTTGTATTATGTTTTTCCTGTTGTACAATGTTCTAGTAATGCATGTTTGTAAATGATTCTAATGAATGTCGTCTAACTACTTGTCTTGGAAAATTCGTACGTGCTGTAATTCTAAACCTACTCTCCAGAAGTTCAAATACAAATAGTCTATAATCAATTTGGTTTTGAATTTTATCGTCGACGTGCGTTGCCGTTTAGGTTGTCATGAATTATTTTCAGATCATTTTGCAATCTGCGTATTGTGTTGTACACAGAGAGTCCTATATTGATTTGTCTCCGGAAGAAGTTAAAGCCATAAAGGCAGGTGACGTTATGATCAAAGAAAACCGTATTCTCGGCAACTATGAACCGTCCTCGTTCTACCAGGTATGTGCATTGATATTTGCGTATATATTTCCGTTGTTGGCAAATACACACGTGTCAAGTGAATACTAATCGAAGAATATAGTTGCGTAGTGTGTTCTTCATAGTCATAACCTACTTAAAGGTGGATAGATTATTGGCCTTGCGAATCTTGGTTATCGAGTTCAAGTTTGAATATCTACTGTTTAATACATAAGAATTTTTTCCGATACGGTAAAGAAACTGTACCCCGCATTTATATTGAATATGAAAACCTATGATCTATTATCTGTACATACACTAATGTCATTGTTCCTACACAGATATATAGATTCCGCAATGGCGGAACAGTGATCAAATATCCGAATGAAGGAAGCCCTGAGAACGATGTCCGTATAGCCTATCTCTTCTTCATCAGTAATGCGGATGAGTTAATTGGCATGCAAGAAACGTTAGATGTGTTGTATGAAACAAAACATTTGTTAATTATACATGTGTCAAGAAGGACACATTCTTCGTTCGCTAATTTCATTCGGGAGTACTACAAGGTAGGGAAACACTATTGTCAGAAAGTAAGAAAGTTTATGTGCTGTTGACAGTTTGTACATTTTTAAGATATGCATGCGTTCCATTTTGTGTGTCCTACATGGTGATATGCCATCAAGTGATATACCTGTATATATCACAAAAAGTTACATACTCTATTTTTACTATATAATAGGGCTGTAGTAACATTCGGGTGATGAGGGGTAGACCTTCAGAAGTGCAAGGCGCAGAATTGATTGAATGGGAGAAGCAAGCATTTGAGGTGAAGGACACTCCCAAACCCAGATCTTATACATGTGTATATATGCTTAAATACAAATACACCACACGTACATATGTTTTGTGTGTGCAACGTGAAGCGCAGTGTCAAGTCGTGCAACAAACAAATACAAGAAAATTTGTTTTGGAGATGTTAAATTGTACTATACTTTTGTCACACGTATTGCAATAATCTTGTCGAGCGCACTCGATCATCCCATGTGATGTACAGTCAGATACACACATATATATATCTGTCACTCCATTCATATAACGAATCGAAAAAATTCTTTTCGTCAATCACCTAACCTAACGGATATGTCTTAAATTTTTGAATTTGTTCTCCATAGTATGCTCTCAGTGTTGGCGGTTGGGACATAATAATCAATCTTTGCGGTTACACTGTACCCATCAGATCACCAGTATGTTTTTTTTGAATAATCTTGAGTGTATGTTCAACACCGTAAATTTTATGTATCCCACTCTCTTATGCAGCTATAAGAAAATCAAGCACTTCTGTTTGGCAGTCAACCTCTTGACGCTTATACGTATTATGTGGATTCCCGTCCAGTGTACACATCTTCACATATGTTCATGTTCATGTGTAAATAACACACTTTCATCTTAAAATGTGAGCAATGCTGGATTTGTTTTCAACTACGCTTTGATTTTTTTCATACACGGATATTAGACGCAAATCGCAGCTCAGTTTGTAAATAAAAAAGGAATTAGCTTTGTCGATGCTACAAATATCGCCAATGACCTTGGTATGTCTTCTTATACATCTCTCACGTGCACACTTATTCATTTTCAAGAGAAAGTAAGTCTAAATTTGTACGTGTTTCCTCTTACTCAACTGCAACCCCATGTAATCACAGAGGGATTCTTAGAACGCAACCCGCAAACGAAAATACATTGTCACAACAAGGTTTGTGATATTGACTGTTACTTGCAATGTGCATAGTTTAAGTGCTACTTGCAATGTGCATAGTTTAAGCAAAAGTATGCTTGCTTGCACCAGCTACAGATACATACATATCACCCACATACAGAACTGTTCGCAAGTAGACGAAACACCAAACAATCTTCCGGTGTTCTGTGGAAACCGATGGGTGGCCTTGTCCCCGGATTTCACAGCGTACGTTGTTCAATACGATGAGCTAGCAGATTGGGTGGAATTTTATACCAGCACACCAAATGATGTGTGTATAATTCAGGTAAGTGCTACAAACCTACATACGTAATACTCAATATTCGTGAGGTTTCCAAAGTCGTCAACTCACACCTGCTTGTTTCGACGTAGTAATAAATCTCATCGTCCATGGACTGATGCGTGACAGATGTGTGTATTAGTATACTATATACCAAAATAGTACATCTATAATTTAAACATGTCTCCTTGCACACGCTACTGATGAAAGGTGCGTACTTTTACATGTACTTGCAGAAGTTCTGTCGTTCTCACAAGGTACTGTATGTAGGTGCATGCAAACATACGCGCTTATATGGCTTACAATTCTCCTACGTTTCCACCAATATGTACAGACTATTCTATATAACTCTGGATTTTCGTGGCTGCCGTTAGATACTGTACTGGACAGCTCGAGAAAAATCAATCAACCTGGGCACTATAGTTCAAACCCCATGATTGACAGAACTGATATGCTCTCATCTGTGAACGAGATTATGGCATTGCAGGAGAGCGTTACTGAAGCATTCCATGAGAGAGACAGCCATATGAACATGGACTTGTCCCATTTATTTGTGCGCAAAGTTGCTCCAGGGCACCCCCTAAGATTATTTATTGTCGATAGTCTACTGTCTATTGACTGATCATACATTGGTATGCTCACATATGCCATACAACTAGACGAATGTAATCATAACGTAGCGAAAGTATGTTATGAACTTATCTCATGCGAATGTGAGATTTTGCTCACGATGGTATGCTTCTGAACCAGAGAAGCACCGGTCCCGTCACGTTTGAGTTAAGTTTTAACTTGAGTGTGCAAATGTTTTGCATCTCTTTTGTCAACGCAGTTATCACATGTGCTCATAACACAGAACGGTGTTATGAAATATCCGTCTAGAATGAGTCGATCATTCAAAAGTGCAAACAAATACGTTTATCTCTAATAACAACCTCGTATACAAGTAAGCCGTCTAGTGATTGTAGGTGTTTATTACTTGGTACATTAACATACCCACTTTTCCGAGTTGATAGTTCGCATTCCACTATAATAAATCAAGTTTCCTATTGTATAAACACAAGCAGTCGATTTTCTTTATCACCAAGGATTGCAATAATAAGCATTATTCTACGTACAGCGCACCAACCATTGTGTGTGATTCTGGTGCATGGTAAAAACGTTTTCGCAGAGTAAAGCACATCAGTCTTTCTCAGTGTGTTCCACAACAAACAATGTCTTATCGAATTACTATCATCTAGGTACTTTACTTGCACCACTTGTATATCATTAAAGTAGCTTTCCATTTTCAATCACCGTGCGTCAAAATCACTTCAAGAAGCAGCTATGATTGCGGCAACGAAGATATACAACACAGTTACAATGGCATACACCAGAGTTTCTGCCACCATGTATAAGTACCTGAATGACAGTACATTACATACGTGTATATGTTGAGTGTGGTGTTGGTGTAAGGCTTCTTGCATAGAGACACATAGATTGTCGTTTTATTCACACACAGTACCATACTTATATATAATCAAACCGTGGAATGTGTACAGCACAGTAAGTCATATCCATCATATTCATCACAAGAGCATGATACGCAAATATTCACCAAGACGATGTTAAGTAGTATTCACAATAAACATACAACCGAATATAGAACTCACCCAGTGCAACTGCAGTCTCGCACAGAAGATGAATATAGATTATTCGTATATCTACGTATACATTCTGAGAACATAAAATTCCAAACTTTCGATCATAACATGTCACAATAACACGTTCCATTGATTAAAGTGACATATCATAAACGTACGCAAGTGCGCAGATATGTATGCATAGACTCCATACCGCGGTGCCATGACGCTCCAGGCAAAGAGATGATGCCTGAGTACCAGCACTGCTGCACTTATGGCCACCATCAAATATGTATGTATGCATTGTATAGTAACAGAAGCTGCCACCAGTCGATCGGAGATGGATGTACCTGATATAGTGAAGTTTTTGTTACTGCTTGTTGGTGTATTTTACGATATGCCTGAATACGTCTGACATAATACATGTGAGTGTATGTGAAGAAAGTCTACGAATGTCAATCTATTGATGCCTATAGAAAGACACACGCAACAATTCGAATGAACATTTTTTCACGCAGACTTTACACACAAACATATACGTACGCCACATCCACTCAATGCAAATCATAAACGACGACATACTCTCATCGTCACGTTGAAGAAGAAGGAGAGGAGCAAGAGACCACATAATTACTCCAGTGTAAGTAATAAATAGTGTCATACTGCCAGTGTACACGGCCCCCCCGTACTCGGTTAGTCTGCATAGTTAGACATATATAGACGGGCATATGAAATCATTTACATCCACACGCTGTTTTGTCAGGATTGTGTATGAGCCGCCAAAATATTCCCGAAACACCACGCATATTATTATACCTAAATTTCACAAGACCACACATACAGTAGTAGAATATGTCCATTCCTGCGGATTTAGGTATATTATGATGGTATAGACATTGGCAGTGCAATTGAAGAATATAGAAACAATCAATGCATGTAGGGAGAATCCAGTTTCCTCGCTCAAACCCCCGCATATTTATAACGGTTACTATACGCACGCGTAATATGTGCCTTCATTTGTGACCCCGTTTGTACTGGACGCTTGAGTATACTAATCTATACATACTCATGTGGTTGTAGTCAGACTGTGTACGCAATATACTTGTCACCGTTAGCACTGTTAAACATTTGCAGTACCAGAACCTACTATAGGTTCGTCTGCATAGACAAACAACGGATGCGTGTTCTATGGGAGTATTATAATAGCTTAATTTGCTATGGGAGTGTTATAATAGATTAATTTGCTATGGGAGTATTATAGATGAATTTGACTACATAAACATTGTCGCGTATATACGTATATATACGTATATCAATTATGCGAAAGACAGGCAATAAACCATATTCGTGGTTGAGGAATGATTGGTACAGCACGTGTGGCTGTGGGAATGGTGGTTGTGTACAACGTAGGACGGTAATCTGTAGATCGTGAATGCGAGAATCGAAACGATATTATCTATATTACATTACGCCACCCATCTACTGTCGCAAAACTACTCCCAAACCAAAGCAAAAACAGCATGTGGACAATTGCATCATTTCCAGATAAAACGTGGATATATGAGAGTGCATTTCAGTACGTATGCAGTCTAAATATATTTACATATATCGCATTGACTGTGAAATAGAGCAAGCATACCCTGTATATGCACCGCTGATATCAATTGCTGAGATCTTTCCAGAGTTGCCATATTGGTAAAACGCTCCTCGCCCGAGCCAAAAGGTGAGCACCACGAGGAAAATGTGTATGTATTTACAAACGAACGATTGACTGTTTGCACTCCCAACTAGTGTGTCACCAGGGAGCTGAATATAATAAAAATAACAATAACAAAGCGTGTTACATGCTTGTATTACATTCACTAGATCATTAAGTACGTACATTTTGCATAGATATGCGAAGAGTAGATATGTGTGCCAGTATCTGCACGGTCTGCGTCCATCTACGTAAGTTGAACGAGTCAGAAAATGAATACCTTAGTAGGCGTGGTCTGCGTAAATAAATCATGGACGTAAGTGTGTAATTTGATAGATGCGAACAGTACATATCATTTACAACAATGATATATTAACCATCCTTTGCAGGATATATACCTTGGAGGATATGTGCGTTGATGTGAGGTTATGGGTCCAGGCTTTGATAGCCCAGAATTGTATCAACTGAAGGGGTAATAGCGGGAGATTGTGTGTACGGTGTACAAGCATGGCTACAACCATCAGCACACACATCATGTCTTTTATGACACACCGTATCGTACCTATAAAGCAGGGGAATCAGTATGATATGAATTTTGTAGTAATCATAGGCAACAATAAGTACCCCAGGTCTTTTACTGCAAACGTTATAGCACGTGAATATTGTTATTTACCACAGTAGCACGTGTACATTGTGTGTTGCGCTGTCTGTTAAACGTGCGTATCTGTTGCATACTACGTAAGTTATGTGTACGATATAGTATATGAAGTGTCCCTGCTTGTGTGTATGTATAGCAATTAATATTGTGTGTTTGTGGACATTGTTGCAGATCAGTCTTTGAATCCTATTCCCTGACTAATTACAACCCATAATCGAAACAAACAACAAAGCATAATACCAATCGTATCAATACATGCACGCTATAAGTTCATACCATCTCTAGAGCATTCCGATATGTAAGTTAGAAAAAATGCACGAGGAACCGTTAAAATTATCAATATGACGCTCAGAGCGAATACTGCTCGAGCAATTGCAACTAAATTGTCGTCAAAAACCCTGTAATAAAGTTGTTCGTGAAATAAGGGTGAGAATGAAACAAATTTCTATCTCTGTATAAAATAAATTTATGAAAGAAAATTTGCATGCATGTGAATCGAATGTTATTGCATATTCCAACCAGTGAAATAAAGATACGCTACAGACTGTTTAACTACTGCCTGCACAGACATACACAAACTAATATTTCAAAGATACAAATTCGTCAAACCACAAAACATGCTTTTGATAGGTCAGAGGTGACATAATAAAGTGCACAGAAGACGTTCTGACGTTACGAAGTACTTTTGTAGAACTACCAAAGACTGCAGAAAAGACATTTATACGTATTGAAAAGGAATCAAGCTTACCAGGCAATGGCATCGATGAAGAAAATAAATGTATTTCGAATGATCAATCGAACAGCTCCATCAGTATACAAGTTTGAAGCAAGAATAGCTCTGAGACCAGACTGCATACAATGATAGGTTAACACCAATGCACATGCCATGAAGGATATCGCAGTCCAAGTCCATTGCAGTATAGTGAATAACTTTGCCTGCCTAGTATTCTCGTTGCGTCCTGTGCGTATTTGCGTGTGAGTCCTTCCATCATTTCCATAAGCGCAAACCAATGCCGCGGTGACGATAGACACAACGAGTGTTACTGTTGATATGTAGGAGTATTAACATGTAAGACATTGTGTCTATATATATGTGGATGATTACGATCATTTACGCAAAAAAAACAATGAGGCGATGATAGAATAGATATGCTATGCCGTCCTTGTTCTCGTCACCCGTCAAATGGCGACCATACGAAATAAGGCAAAACGTGATATACTTGATATATACGAACACGAAATAAGTATACGAGACCATTTTCTTCTCCCTAAAATACTTGTGCAGCATTGATATACTGCGCAAGTTCGGGCACATAGTAAGCATTACAAATACAGAGTTTTGCACGTCGTTATGATACTTTACACACTAACCCGAAACGATGCGTTCAACAGAAACACGAGACTTGGCACAATTCCTGTTCGACATACCAACACTTGAGGTATATACTTCAAACATACATACATTGCCATTTATGTATGCACATATGCACACTCACATATACATACATGTAATAAAGTTATATATGCAAACATGGATTACATACAGGCATAAAACTCGCAGTTCTGCTCTTCGATAAGCCATAAACGACCGTCAAAATTTCCTTTCCACTTGTCACCAGTCTGGTTATATGTTCGAAGGACCCGCGCAGTTCCCATTAACATCAGTGGGGGGGTGAGCCTGTGGCAAAGAACGTAACTCACTCTTGATTTGAATGTAGATATGGGATTGTCTGTCTGTGTGTTGGTGGTAGTGGTCGACGTTGAGGTTGTATTTGTAGTTGGAGTTGACTTTGTATTTGCCGTTGTATTTGTATTCGTGGACGTGATTTTGAACGTAGACATGAGTTGAGTTGTTGGCTTTGTTTTAAACCTTGGTGGGAATGAAGAATCTGACTTCGTTGTGATTGCGGTTGTGTTTGAACACTGTTGAACGCACTCCGAAATGGCCATACACAACTGAAGCGCATGTACTGTGGACAGCACATAGTATACAATCTCATGCTCTTCTTCTACGAAGCTCGTGGAGAAGAGCAGCACACCGTGACCAACCACAAATGTACAAAGGCCTCTATACATCCAGTAGTTACCGCGGATAGTACCCTATGAGAACGATGTGCAAACAATTGTATGTGAAGATGACATGGTAGATAGACAACGTACTTCATGGGCTTTTTCTTCATTGCAAAGATACAATGTGAATTGCACTACGTTATATACAGACAGTGTTTATAAACTGCAGAATGTGTCAACTTCGTACCACTAACAACTATCAACAACAAACCTCACAGTATTCCAGACGTGCATTGTGTAAAGTCGCCAAGCATAATAAAACATGGTATCGGCATCATCATGTGGATTTGTGTGCGACTGAAATTGGACGATGTAAATTATACATATACCTCTTACCAGCACTCTTGTGGATGTGTGCATGAATAGTGCTGTAGGTAACTAACAACCGAATAAGAATATCATATTCGCATTACAGACAGGCTTATACACATGTGCACGTGTTGGTGTACATGGATGTATACATGTTTTTGTGACTTACTGTACATTCTTGTGTGTTTCTGAACATGTATATACCTTGTGCGCGCCCTTGCTCTGCACCCCAGAATATACTTGTAGAACCGCATATGACGCAACCTGAGCCAAAAATACCGTCAGAAACATCCAAGCTATCCCAAATCTGCTGGTAGTAAACACAGCAAACTCTCCCTCAGTTAACCACTTGTATATATCATACAATGATCCATCATAGTATGTGGATGTCGATGTATGTTTCCGTACGGATTCATGTAGGGATGTGGACGTGGATGGGTACGTAGATGTAGAGATGTGTGTGCTTGAATCAGTATTCACGTCTAAATGAGTGAGTTCGAGGGCAATACTCAACACACTGAGCAAAACCGTACGCAAGACTACCATGGCGATCACCCCTACAGCGGTAAACGTTGCACTCCTCCTCACATGAAAATTTGCGTGAACCCCGGGTGTGTATGTTGGTTTGTGTCTATCAGTTTGTATGTGTCTCTGAGTGACTGTGGAATGTATGATAAGTGTTAACGTAGCTAGGAGAGCAACGAAGATGAGTAATAGCAAAATAATACTCGCACACATCGCCGTCTCGTTGTAGCCCGTGAAAGCTAGGAGAGCTTCTTCGTGAAGATCGGACATAATCTCCATGTATAACGCCATGGTAGATCCGAAAACAGGGGATATATTTAAGTTCCCATGCTCACGAATATGTTTACTCATACGCACACCCACATGCTCACTTACATTAATATCGTCTACGCTCAACGTGTCTAGGAACTCTGCATGTTTTACCACAACATTATTATACTTTTCTATCAACTCCTGTAGTCTGTCACCCACAACTGCACCACTTCTGTCCAAGAAACGAAGCATCTGATACGTATTACACTGTGTGAATCTTAAATGTTGGTGAGAGTGGGAGAGGTGTGTTGTTAGAATCTCAGCTATACCCATGCCCACGTTTTCTTGAGGTATTGGTATGCCGAACAACGCGGAGATGGTAGGTACAATATCTGTTTGATCAACCGTGTGCAGTGTAGAAGAGTAAGTTTGCGTTTTCTTGTGTGCATTCGTACGCAAGTACTCGTTAGAATTGGTGCGAGAGGTCTCGGCTTTCGACGTCTCGGCTTTAACTTTGGTGTTCAAGCATTCGCCTTGTTCGTATGCGCAGAAAATTTCATTCATATGCACACGTTCACTTGAGCGACTCTCTACTTCATTGCTCAACATTCCAGTTACAACTGGTTTGAGAAAGAGAAGTGCGGTACTCGTTTCAAAGTCCGAATTACCGCCATGGTTCCCCGATTGTGTCATTCCGTGATCGCCCAGCGCTACTATAAGTGTTGGGAGGCGGTCTGGGTTGGCCTACGATCCGGGCAGTACATGGTTTGAGGACGTTGGCGTGTTTGCGTGAATTGATGTGTACATGTGTGATCTGTTCTCTTTCTAAAAGTAATGTAAATGTGGACCACCCCTTGCGTGAATCGCTACTACTACAAGCGTGGGGGCAGAAAATTCGGTTTGCATGAGTATAGCAGTGGGCAATGCTTTATTTGTTTGCAGGATATATAAGTGAACGTCTAGAACACGATTGTGAATGCGAAGGATATACTATTTTTCCCGTGTACACATATATATGTCATGTATGTATGTATGATGAGTGTGTATGGTTCAGCATACGTGATGCCCTAAACATGTACATACATGCGAAATGTGAACATTATATATCATCTTAGAATGACGGGATATGTAAATCTGAAAGTACACGACCCTACTAGCAAAAGATATGTGTGTATGTATAGCACATTAAACTTAGCACTGTCGGTATGCGTTCAACCACATTGCATATGCCATGTACTAACCTCATCAGCTTTTGCACATCCATCGCTAAGTAGCTGAATGACATGATCCATCTCTCGCAGCTTTGGGGGTAATAATGGGCTAGCTTGGCCTGCTAGATGGCCAATGTGATCTACCCCTAGATAGTGCAGCACCATCACATCCCAGTCTGGGGATACTAATTCCTCATCCACTGTACGTTCGAGTGTGTGCAAGTTAGTAAGTAAGAAATCAGGATGTCCTATCTGATAAATAATGTGATCACACTCCAACACACAATATCATTACATCCCAATCCCTTGATATGACTTTATAGCTCATTCTTGGAGTATATGCATATTCGTGTGTTGTGTTTCAAAACAATTTGCCCTGCGTTAGGAATGTTACGATAACCAGCTCATCATACTGTACGATTGGCTGGTGGGGCAATTGATGTAACCAATGTATGATACACAGTGAAATTACAGAGACTAGATTAGCGCAGAGTAGAGTGTGTGTACATATCATATGCGAGTGTTATTATGTTTGTGATTGTACAATACATGAATGACCACGCAGGAGCATTATAGATCGTTTAAATTGTATGTGGATTGCCGAACAAGTGTATGTGTTCAACTATACGTCAAAAGAAATACGTTATTTGCTGTGTAGCATGGCTAGGTCACGAAATACAATGCATACATGATACCCCACAAGTACATTTATGTATGAAATTAAAATACAAAACTACATTTAATGTACAGGTACACACAACATGTATACATAGAATTTATATAATGGCACTCCACGTTGTTTTTCATTTTCCAATCGTAAGATTAAGTAGAGTCAAGATTCTTCCATACACGTACAACTACAAACATACAGGTATACAAACATAAAGGTAGGCAGGAGAAACAAATCTTCAACAAGATCTTCTTAGAGTCAGAATACTACAAACACATATCAACATACAATGACGTGTGACGTTGTTATCCACCTCAGTGTAATCGGCGACAAAAAATGAATTCGTCCCGTCAGACCTGTGAAAGGTACTTGGTAGCATCTTAAGCCATGTATCATCGCCAAAGTGTACTAATCGTTTCCCAGCATTTTTTAGTTGGTACATCTAGATAGAGTATACATCAGGAATGATTATATAGGTAGCAGAAAGTAATTGTATTTCACAAAAGCTGTTCTGCACAATTTTTTAACGCTCTCGCTGCTACATGTATACATTAAAGGGAATACACATCTGACATGGAGGTGTACATAACTACAATACATTTACGCTCACCAGGTTGTCCATCATTAGCTCAGACGAGTCAAGATTAAAAGCAAGATCGATGAAGCCTGGAATGCCGCCGGTAATCAAAGCCTGAGTAACTCCAATGTAGTCATAGAATTATGGAAAGAGTTGAATAACTGTTTCATATTTTGGCTCGACATACATAAGAGTACTGATGTATGTGGCTGTGGTAGTTCGTACAAATTTCTGTCTATCGTTTGTTCAATATCTATAGAATATCACAGGAGTCAAGCCTTTATACACATAAATGGGTTGCGCTAAATTGGACGAACGAGTATTTATATATGCATGTCTATGATGATTAACGTCTACTGGTAGCAAGCAGTCTTTACAATATCGATACCGTTACATATTTTGTGAAAATGAAAATGTATTGCTGTGCAGTATCCATGTGCTTAAAAACTTATGTATATACATCTTTCAAGTATATTTAGCATTGGCAGATCTGTATTGCAATGTGCGAACTCCAATAAAAGCAATATACCTGATTCTCATGGGCATGTTCTATACGTAAGTATGGGTGTGAATGTTTATGTACATGTTTGCTCTATGCCCGTTCGCAATGCAAATGATTACGTATTTACAAGCCCGTGCATTTGTGCTTGTATTTATATTGCATAATTTGTGAGGTTATGTGAAACATTGAAATAATTGAAATTTGTAGTAGTATATGCGTGTGGTTTGGCAGTGTGAATCTGTATTTGTAGCAGTAGGAGCATGGATGACGTCTAATGAATGCATGCCTTGTGAGAGAAAAATTTAACACTAGGTGCGCGAGATTGCAAACGTAACCGTTTGGTATCCGGTTCAGTGTATCTTTGCTCATAAGCAAGCCCGTACGTGTAGAAGTGGTATAAACGTGTTTTTTTTTATGTCCACACCTTTAGGCGCGGAAGCGTGACTGTGGGCATGCGTGCGTTGGCGATGTAGCCTTGGGCCATCCCATTCTGCAACATAGCACGTGTCTTTATGAATGGTGAGTTCTCCTCAAACAGAAAGTCTGAGCGGAGGGCATCCACAACTACAAACACCAATCTACCAAACTTGGGCATGTACCCGAGACTTGTCGTGAGGTCTACACAGACGAAAATGCGTAAAAATTTAGAAATCAGTGTATATGTGTACTTTCAATTGTTGTGCTTACATTGTGTATCTGAATTCCTCAGGTTGATTGTAGATGCAACACGACAAGTAATAGCAGCTCTTGCCATGACCTCTGGGTACACCTCAAGAACACACATACTTGATTCATCGGACAGAATCGAATCCTGGTAAGGGACAGGAGGAGGGGCTGGTGCCGAGTGTGCACTCGCATGTCCACTCAATGGAGGCTTGCTTGGGAAATATGCCAAAAGAAACTGAACGACTCCCACAGCCTGTGCAAGTACACACACTCCTAGTATAAATGAGATGTGAAGAAACCGCATCTCTACCCATGTTATTCTGTGAAGTCGTCAGTGAGCGTACACAATGTATAATTCTGTACAAACAATGTGACTTACAACCTCCTGCTACTTTATCGTGTAGATATTTATGCGAGTGTGGTCGTTTTTATTCATACTGTGCATTTGTGTATGTATGTGGGTGTACACTTGTTCTGGGTTGGAACAATCATGAGTACAGCAAGGGAAGACTTATGGTGTTCATGCACAAATCGGCGGAGCTATTTAGCTTCGGCTGAACATAAATTCACACAAGTGGATGACGTTGCGTATAAGCTAGTGATTGATTGTTTGCCCTTGAATGAGGCTTTTCGAGACTTGCAATCGATTGTTGTAACATTTAATAAATGCAAAGTATCTCCTCTCCTTTATGGAAGGTTAGACAGTGAACGTGTCAACTATGTGTCAGAACACCGTCAACAACTGCGTGTCAAAACAAAAATTCCGTTAACACGTACCGAACTTTCCAGTGTTTACAAGTTTTAGTACTGTTACACACATCACAAGAGAGAATCACTATATGTATATATGCTTGCAGAGAAGGCATTCATAAATCAGCCTCGCGTGGTGTGGTCAGTGCTACATACATAATGGTAAGCATGCGGTTCCTTCGGCATATACACAAACTTGTGTAGGAATACTTATGTGTGCTTAGATCTTGATCTATATGGATGAGTATATAGCTTTATGTGTGTGTTTTGTTTTTTGTATGGACGTGTGCTATAGTCACTTGCAGCGTTCTCATCAAAACGTACTCGTTCGAATCCCACAGGGCCCTAGGAAGAGACCCCTGTCGTCTGAAAAATCAAGTGGTACATCTTCTACAAAATCGAAGGCAAAGGTACGTACGATCGGGTGCCACGTACGAGACCTGTCCCACACTCACACCCTTTCACATTCTTCCGCACAAGCTTAACTTGCCTCAATACTGGTGTACCTAATACTCTTCTCACCGCTTCCTGAACCTCACCACCTAAATATGTTCACTGTTCTCAACAAATAGAATTGTCCCGAATTTCATATCGTACCCCAGTGTATTGTTATTGTGTCAATTATACAATACGCAATCGGTATGTCGAATCCCCGAGATCACAATGTCATAGATCACAACTTTCCTTTGTCCAGGCCCATGGCACCAAGCTTACGGAAGAACGCAAGGCAGATTTGAAAGATGCATTTGATTTGTTTGATATAGATGGCTCTGGTGAAATTGTAAGTGAACCTGAACTCATCTTTTTATATAACTATTACATGCATAAAGCATTGACAACACAAGAAGTCAGAGTTAAACATATTTTACATTGTTTACCCCGAAGTATGTTCGGGATTCATCCCGAGTTCTACGCTGTGTAATGTCATGTATATTTCCTTTCACTTGACTAAATTTAGTGTTGTTTTGGTTTTATTAATTTTTGTTCTACGAAGGATGCGTCTGAGCTGAAGATGGCTATGGTTACCCTTGGCATGAGTGAGTGCAAAGATACCGAAATACAGTTTATGATTAAGGGTGTAGACAAAAACGGCAACGGGAAAGTTGATTTCGACGAGTTTCTGATCATTATGGGTGCAAAGATGGTATGGGTCTTGAAGCATACTCATTGGTCATAGCAGAACTTTTATATATATATATATATATATTCAATTGAAGTATACATGTTACTGTTAGCCTACGAAGGTTAAACCCGAAAATCCTTTCACGTAAGAGTGCAAATTTTACTTATAAGTTTCAAGATGTATATAATGTGTGCGCTTGATCTGTTTGGTGTTTCTCAGTTTAGTAGCTCAAGTGGTCTTGATTTGTATGTATAACGTACAATTAGAAACGATGCATATGTATGCTATCACTATGTGGATTCGTCCTTTGTATATACTGACTGGTATTTATGTTATTTGTAAGTGCAGACGGAAAAAGACTCAGTACATGATGTAATGCAAGCGTTCGATTTATTTGATGATGATCACACTGGTATGTATCTCAATTGTAATATGATTCCGCACACCCACATATGTTATGCTCCGCGAAATCTACAAAGATAATGTGTTGCTCACTTAGATATTCTCATAACTTTGTAGGAGCGTTTCGCATTCGAACACAAGTAGTACTTCGTAAGACGTGAACATATTTTCCACTCGTAACAGTTACCCTTCCATCAACCGTATTCCCTATCGCTATTCGTGTTTATTTGTATTTCGATGATGGGGTGAGTGTGCGAGGTGTGCATATGAGTGGCAGTCAAGTAAGTAGATGAATTTATGTATGTTGTTCCATTCATCATACGTCATCGGACAAGTATTCAAATTTCATGACCATACCACTTATATGTGTGTGCACGGCCCTTGTCTGAATGTCGATGTATGCTCGATTGATCAAATTTCAGGTAAGATAACGTTGCGAAACTTAAAAAGAGTGGCTCAAGAATTAGGAGAGCAAATGACTGACGATGAGCTGATGGTGAGTGACTGCTTTCAATTGCCATACTTGCGTACTGAAGCATGTGAATACCGTAGCAATTGTTTATTCCCTCCTCTCATTCCTTGCGTTTATATCTCACAGAATATGATCAAGGAGGCCGATACTGACAACGACGGTGAAGTTAGTCGTGACGACTTTCTTCAGATAATGCAGAAGGCTGGATTGTAATGTATTCTTCACATTCGCATATATACCATGATCACAAATATCGACAAGGGTGGGCGAATCTCACACATCATTTGACATGTATGTGTACATGGAATTCATGGAAGGTAGAATAGATGGGTAAGAGCCACTAGTCAACATAGTGACGAAGTTTAGAACCTAACATAAGATCATTGGACAGGCAGATTGATACTCGTTAATCAACACTTGCGCACACACACCTTACATACAACTTGACTGTATGGATGGGTGAGCCTGAACGCCCTGAGTACCTTTGAAGGAGCGCTGTCGTTGAGGTTTTCCGTATCATCTCAACATATATATGTCAATGTAATGTACTTTCTTGGGATCAAGTAGAAAGTATTGTTGGAACGAGGCTACATTATTGAGGGTAGGTATGTAAGGCCAGATTGTATTAGCTTACCATATCCTCGGAATAATGCATGGTCGCACTTTAAACGTACAGTGCAATCACATATACGCCTAACATGCTCTATATGTACATCTCTGGTGGTCGATATTCTAAAAATGGTGCAACATGGGATCGTGAGTCTGCCAGTAGCGCGATTGTCCGAGAGAGTACACCTCGTGCTCATCGTACAATGTGTCTTATCTTTTGTATATAGAGAAATATCTACGACTGAGTGAAATTACATAACACTTTTACACGTACCATGGTGGTACATGTTGATGAGCAAATTATTGGATGTATAATATATGCAGATTCTAAGTCGAAAGGAACTGATTAGTACTAAAAAATGGTCCATGTGTTGATGGTCGACATTGGAAGGCGCTCGTAGCCAATTGTCATCGTTTATGTGAAAATGAACTGGATGACGCATCAAAGTGAAGAATCACAAATTGTCGACATTGGGAGGCGCTCTTGTAACCAGTTGTCGTTGTTTGTTTGAAGAAGAACTGGATGTCACATCAAGCTGAAGAATCACAAATTGTCCTGGTCAATTACAAACCGTACTCAGTGCAGTATCTTAATATTTTACGATGCATGTGTTCAACTGTGGAAGATCGAGCTGAACCGGATGTTGTTCTCTTATTGTATACGTGAACAAATCCGACGTCAATGTATTTGCATAGCGCAATGCCCGAAAATAGTTATTTGTATATACCCTTTGGCATGATATATACCTATTGTTTGTGTTGATGATATCTAATTTGCATTGCGCACACATTCCAAAACTGAAGTCAAAACAACGTACTGTCAGCTTGTGATTCGTTGTTTAGCCACTTGCGTTTTTGTGGTTTGGTGATTCCCGTCGTTTTAACACTGTTGTATGCTTCACTCAATAAATACAAACAGCAATATTCTAAAAGAAAAATTTCCAAATACAAACAAAGCAATCTTCTATGGCATACCTATTGAGTATATAGGACGTTGATTGTTTGTATTGATGATATCTAATTTGCATTACGCACACATTCCAAAATTGAAGTCAAAACAACGTACTGTCAGGTTGTGTTTTGTTGTTTAGCCACTTGCGTTTTTGCGGTTTGGTGATTCCCGTCGTTTAAACACTGTATGCTTCACTCAATAAATACAAACAATGCAATAATCTAAAACAAAATTTCCGAATGTTCGTCAGTACAATTTCAACCATTGCTAAGTGGTTGATCGTAATGTATCATGTCGAAGTATCAACTGACAAATATCCGAATGTGTAGACATCATGAAAGACCAACGGAAAACGTAATGTATATGACTGTAGATTTCCGGTTGTCTTCATTCACACTTCCATACGCTGTAGATGATAACACTCATACAAATAAATTTTTGAAGTGCCTTTAGATATTAATGTTTTAATTTGTGTCTTCGTAAGTTTGTCTCTTGTTCAGTTTATTAAGTCAAACAGTACAGCAAGAGTATTCTTTACATTGTTGTATGTATTCCGTCTTCACAGCGGCATGGTTCATATAAGAAATCCACGGAATAGCACCTAAAATACTCTTTGAGTTTACCCATGTGCATCTTGTTAGAACCTAGGTGATCAAGATTAGTACTCTCGCATGATTTATTTTCATGGCTGCGACGAGTTCGCATTTCTGGAACCTTTCCCGCAAACCATCAGCGGTATATCAAGTTACTTCTTAACAATTGACCGAATATGTACGGTTTACTGAGGACAAAAACAAACCTAGGCAATCAATCTAGTTGGGGCGATAACCTTAACATTTGACGCTTGCTGTGAACAAATGCACAAGATGTACGGGTGTGTGTTATGTGTTGCAGCGATAGCAGTAACTAGACGATATTGCACGATGTTTAAAATATGATCCAGATTTCTTACGATAAGCAATTCTATAAATAGACCAAAGCAAAACAACAACATTTGCGACAAGCTGGTTTACTTCGTTTACACGCTGCATGCATATTACGTATATATACAGATTCCTTCCAACTACTATATTTCACTCATGCATCTTCCGTAGATATCATCTTTAACAATAGCACCGCATAACATGCAACAACAACAACATCAGGATCCTCTTATGGGGTGGTTCCAATACGTAGATACGGATAGATCAGGTCACATTGACCAGGATGAGGTATGCGAATGAGACAGCAAATGCTTTTCGGTTGTTTAGTGTACGTCGACATCTGTGTAACATGATACGCGTACGGTCGTGCGCTAAGTTTAACTTCCTTAAGTAGCATTTTTTTCAAGACATATTTGTTCAATCGTCTACGCATGCGTTGTTATACGTTAGGTAAGCATTTTAAGAGTAGAAAGAGTTCTGGTATTTGTGTGCAATGTATGCGTTTCAGATTTACACGGCAATGAGTGTCACAAATCTCAAAGTCCTCAAATCACGTCTAGAAACATATATATGTCACATTAAATCTGATTTTTTTGGTTTCACTTGTATTCTGCTCTCCCACTTCCTCTCTGGGAGTTTTTGTTTGATTTAAAGTCTTTACCGGTCGTCATGAAATTGAGTGTGCATCCGCTGTGAAAAATACACTCAAGCTGCATCTTCGTTTACACACTCACACAACAGCACAAACGTTGTCTCTATGAATCTTTCTTCACTTTTTTGTGAGTCTCACTAGAGGTTGGACATGAATAATGGAAAATCGAAGTACTTCGTAGTTTGATTACTTATTTATCGCATTTTTCTCGTTCGTACCTTGGCTGTGTTTCAAAATTCAGTTACAGAAAGCACTTACCCAGTCTGGAATCACTGGCAATTGGAAACCCTTCTCTGTCGAGACATGCAGGTATTTAAAATATGTACTCTGACAGGATTGTATACATACACAGCCGTATTTGACACAATTTTGTATTCTCATACTTACAAACATGCAAGCTAAACTGTATATGCACGGCTGTATTGCGCGCAGGACAATATGATCCATGTAGGACGCAGAACGGACACTAACATTGTACTCAATAGTCACGTGCTCACAGAGTCCTTCACATGTTCTTTTTTCACAGACTTATGATACAGATGTTGGACCGAGACAAGGTATACTGGTTTGTCACAGCTCTGTTTGACATGATCCAAAATATATACCCACATCAGATACAATATGACTAGATGGATATGTACAAGACCTCACCTGTAGGCATCGCACTAGTCTTATATTCCGTGTGCACGCTTAATTCATAAGTGCTTGTCTCATACTTGCGAACATGTGAGTAAGTACCTATACGCTTACGTTACGTTCACAAGTATTAAACATGATATGCACCCTTTAGCGTTCGGTGTACACGGAGTAGAACAAATTGGAATTATTACACTCACACATTTCCTTATTTTATGCTTTGTACAAATTTCATATTTTTTTTTGGTGAACTTGCTGTCTAACTTCGACGTAGAACGGAACTTTGGGGTTTGCTGAGGTGAGTGTATTACATGTTTATATAAGCAAGCCATGTCATGCATTCACATCGATTCGACATAGCCGAATGTCGATGCAATGTTTATGTATGACATTATGAGCCTAATGATTTCAGTATATTTTATGTCTTGTACGCTGCTTCATGTGACTTTCTGTGTTAGTTGCATAATCAGGTTTGCAGATTTAACACCAAGCGCCATACGTCGACTGTAGGTGTAGGTGGAATATTTCATTTTGGATTGAATTTCGAAATTTTTTGCTTCACCTAAAAGTGCACTACATATGCACATGTAGCATACAAACATATAGTAATACTTAGGACGACATACAGTTAACGGTCTCGTGAGCGACTGAATGTATTTATGTGCGCACCAAGAAGTGATTGAACAATGACATTAACAGAGACATTCACAGAGCGAGCCTCACTCGCACCACGCATTCAGTCTGTCAATACACTGATTCACAGTCCACTTTATAAACATGTAGTTTAAGGACCTGTGGAACATTCTGAACGGATGGAAACAGGTGTTTATGCAACACGATGCTGATCGTAGCGGGTTCATCGATACCAGGGAGCTTACACAGTGTGTTACTCAAATCGGCTACCGTGTGTCCCCTGCTGTCATTACCGCCATTGCTATGAGGTAATTATTATATAAGCAAATGTTGGCATAAAAATGCGCTAGTATGCATCGCTGCAAAGCACATGCATCATAATTTATCCTAGAAACAAATATACGTATATCTCTAGTAGATTTTACTTACGGACACTTCCCCGTGTACTTTTATTTATTGCAGATACTCTTCGAATGGTAGCAAGCAGATTCCCTTTGATGACTTTGTGTCTGCGATTGTGCGTATGCGCGCACTGACAGATGCCTTTATGGCTATGGACTCTCAACGCACAGGCACGGTATTAATGCCATATGACAAGTTTCTACATTTATGTTATATGTTCTAAGTTTTAGAAGTGAAAGGGAAATAAGATACACGCTGCCGTTGATAACATCATGACTGTTAGTTGTTAATGGTGTAAACGTTTAAGGTACACCTAATAAAAACTTAAGCGTCGTGAAAATGTTTGCTATATATCCAACAAAAAAGCCGAGAACGGATTATGGGTTAGTGGAAAGAAATTGACGTATTGAAGCAGCCCAGATTCCTTCAAACAGGCATGTGATAGAAAGCTTCTCAAGACGACTCTGTCCCTAACCTTAGTATTGTAATAACCTGCGATCTTCACATCACCGTCAGTAAACCTCTGTAGAGCCTACCTAACCTTCGCTCGAGTTCAATAAATCACCATAGACCCAAATAAAATCGTTCTTTGAACATCACCAGGAAAAACAAAACCACCAAAATTAGCAGTAAGTGGTACGCAGCACTCACACATCTGTTCTGTTCAGTTTCGACAAGCACACACTCCACTCACTTGTGACTCAAAGAGCACCCATGTGTGTAATGTTCTAATCGACATATGCACACACGCTCTCTCTCACTTTCTCTCTCTCACTCTCTCACACCACACAAAACTCAAGAGGATGTCTTTGTCCACACGTGATTTCTTACCTTGTACAACTGATCGCCTACTCTTACGGGCTTTCGCTACTTCCGACATAGATCAGTTTATTATCTATCGCCAAGACGAAGCGGTGGCCAAGTACCAGGGATGGTCACTACTAACTCGGGACGAAGCAATGAACTTTATTTGTGAAAACGCAAATATCGATGTTCTCAAACCTGACTCCTGGATGCAAATTGCCATTGCGCAAAGGGATACAGACGAACTTATTGGAGACATTGGATTGCATTTGTTGGAGGACCCTACTGCCATCGAGATTGGCTTCAGCATCACTCGTAGTGCTCAGGGGAAAGGGTATGGATTTGAAGCTGTCGACGGACTGCTAAAGATGTTGTTCAGTAAATATGCCATTGTTCGAGTACAAAGTACTACAGATATTCGCAACTTACCATCTTCCAAGCTTTTATTGAAATTAGGGATGAAGATTATTAAGACACACGAAGAAGTCGAGTTTAAGGGTGAAACGTGTGTTGAACAAACGTACGAAATGGTCAAAGAATAATTCTGTGTTAAATTCAAACTTGCTGCTTAAAGTATCTAAGAGCTGTTGGCTCGATTATTTCATTAGCGAATGCTGATTAAAAGTTATATTGTCCGTTGATAGTGGGCCTTATAGGAGGAACTTGATAACACTTTGCTACGTAAACATAAGAGAACACCACTATTAATAACGAACATTAATCGACTTGTGATTTTTTCAAGTTGGCTACAACGTATGTAGTATTCGTCAGTCCCTCTTCTGCGAGTTTTCAGCACGAAACCTCACGGCTTCAATTGTAAGTCATATGTCGTAACGACCTCTCCTGTGACAGACTGCTATGTGGAAGTTCCGTATGTTATTGTTTGGAAACATTCCAGGCATGCACATTTCCCCCTAACAAGATGTTTCCTTACTTTCCCTCAACAAGGAATCTACGTCTGACGATATATGGAAGTCGCAATTACTTCGCCAAGTTTTGGCGAAGCTGTTGAAGTTGAGAGTGTGTAGCTTACCTAGATGCAATGCTATGCACATATTTCAAAATTCTAAAAGTTCCATTGAATTTCCGTATATTGTTTTTGGAACTTGATGTCACTGTCGATCAATAAAGTAGTCTTGCAGTTCGCCGAGCAAGTTCTCGCTTTTAACATGCATTTTCGGTTCACTCTCCTTCGCATAATGTTCCGTAAATATCTGATAATACAGTCTGTGTCAAACTTAACTTTGACAATCGTAATACTACCGTTAGCTATTTAACAACTTATATAGTACTTCACCGAATGTACACAGCTGTGGGGGGGAAACATAATATTGTTCCATTCTGTTGTCGTTCTAAGATGTCAATGGAACACAGATACAGCCCCGCTCTGCAGATGTAACACAGTGAAATGAATGTATTGAATAAAAACATGATCAAAAAAGTAAAAGCAGTATAATGAACATTTTCACACGCGTTCACTTGTCGGTACATTCGTAAACGTCTAATACTAGTAAGTTCCATATATTTGTGATCAAGCAACACACGATATAGCATCTTCGTCCAAGCCCGTGTGATCAACTATATACTAAATGAACCTGACTATATGATTGCAACAAACAGAGTGCGTGCAATCTACTGTTATTAGAAACTTGACAGTGCTTTGGGTGCGTTTGAACGCCTTCAATTAATCTACGGCTTTTGTTTTCAATTAATAGATACATCTTGGCAATTTCATTATATATTCACTTCATTATATATTCATTTTGCACCTCAAGTATGCACAATCACAACGCACTGTATAATTTAAAGCTCCACTTCATCGCTTTATTATGCGTTGCATATTACTCTATACTTTTAGAGGAACTGCATTCATCGTATGCTTTCGTCTCATATATTAACAGGCGTGAAACCAATAGCAGTATATTGAATTTGAAGTATTCTGCTTGACAATTATAAGTACGCAACGCATCAGCATTAAGATCTACTACATTTAGTTTGGTTCTCCATTTGCCGAATATACATTTCCTAAATTTGAGAGGAGTTTAAATTAATTGGAACGGCTGAAGTACCATACTCTACATAGGGCCCACGTACAAACGGCTCCAGAAAGAGTACCTCAATGGCACGGGCTTAAAGGATTTTGTACACTAAGCGGGTCTCATGTGTACGTTTCCACTATAACATACTTCTAAATCAATGATGGTATTACACCACCATTCCAATTTACGCGTAAACCTGACCATTTTGTTCTAAGACAGGAAAGTATATCGCTTCCCATAGGGTGGTCATCATTGATCCAGCAGGCCTAGCAATACATAGCAACAATGCGTCAGTGAGACACAGTAATAAAATCGAAACTAATAAGTATCCAGTCGTATCACATATCACCTTACCATACTCGTGTGTATCATGCATGAACGTACAAATCTAACATACCTCTCCTTCAATTATAGATGGTATGCCTCCTGTTACTTTCACCAAAGGATTGCAGTGAACAACATTAAATTTGCTTGGAATGAGGGGCGTTGGTGCGTTCTGTAATA
This sequence comes from Creolimax fragrantissima, assembly GCA_033442365.1. Lineage (NCBI taxonomy): Eukaryota > Ichthyosporea > Ichthyophonida > Creolimax > Creolimax fragrantissima. Next base: position 2,386,752 of record JAWQFL010000003.1, read on the forward strand.
CAGCATGGACATGTGATAAGGCTATTAGTTCCAGAGTTGTGAACGAACAATATCATGAAACTCTCACAATCTCCCAAGATACGTACTCTAAACGTACGATTAACGTACGATTAATACGTACACTTACGTGTGTATTGTTTATATCTGCTTACAAGAATAGCTGTAAGCAAACACAACAAGTGTATATAAACGTACCGGATCAGCAGGTGCTATACGATTCAAGAAATCTGTTTTTAGAACAATGCCACTAGAATCTAGTGCTTGCACTTCGGCTACTAAACGATTATTGAAATCCACCAAGCTTTCGTTTGGGGTCCTAATTAAGAGATCAGGAGGAATGAGGGATGAGCGAGAGGTGGGGGGGGGGGGGGGGGGCTGTTGCAGAAACATGAAACTGCAGTGCGATTAATAGACTCGCGCCTGTTGATAAATATAGCTAGGTCACAAACCGAATACAACGACACTACCTTTTTACACTTTTAGATGCACCTTGGGCCACAACCATTTGCAACACAGGCATAAACTTATCCACTTCGATAAATCCATTGCCTTCCGTGTCGAACATGTTAAATATCCTTCCCGCAAGCCCATGAACTGTTTCAGGCGCTACTATAGTACTGTCAGTTGACACGAGCACCGTAAAGTGAGTCTCACTTCCCAACACCCACACAGGGTATCGAGGAGACTTCAGACAAGTACCGACCTACATTATTCGTGGATATATATTTGTACGGAGTAAGGGTTCATCCACGTTTGAATTTATAGAAATCTTGCGCAATGTATACGTGTACATGAATCAACTGACTTACATTCTGGTAGAAGAAGAGTGAACTCACTAATATGACATCAGCAAAATTTCATGTTGTCGAAGCAGCATGCGCAAACATTCAATCTCATACGCATTCCTACACGCATACATGAACATACTTTGCAGTAGTGGAGAGCCTCCATAACAGTTAGATAACCAATGTCCGACTGTGAAGTCATTCCTTGAAGAGAAAAACCCTCCCCCATGTCGATAGTACCGTCGAATAGATGGGATACACCACGCCCGTGTCTGATATACGTATGGTGACGGAAAGTTCCGGTTATGGGTGGAGCGCTAATAGCTATACGGAATCATAATCGTTCACCTTCGTGCACAACCGCAAGAAAAACACTTATGCAAAAACAACCGTACATTACACACACATCTGTATACTGAAAGTCCATTATTCCTTTACATTCGACGTGCAATTTTACCCTGCACATATAGGCGTACAATAGTGCCCGCCATATGGAGATGAGTAAAAGATCAACATCTTGAAACATTTACAAGAATATATAAATGTATACTGTTTACACTATCATACGTGCGTACACTGACAAACAACTCTATAAGCTTACAGAAACAAATTCAGGATTGATATACTGCCATGGCCATGATTATTTATAAGTGGCAGTCCGTTGTCCGTAACATCACCCATTTCTTCAAGGAACCGCTCTGGCTGCCGAGTTAATAATACCGAGTACAAAAGAAGTAAAACTGGAAAAAATGTGTGACAGGCATATATGCATGTGAGGATACTCGTGTTATCTGCGGTACATGGATTTATGTGTGAGCGATGGAAAAGTGTGCGAAATATGAGAACGTGCATGCAGAGATTTGAGGTGTGTTCATCTCCACCGAATAGTACTCTGTTGTAACAGTATTTTAATTCATCCTACTAGTTGGACTATTGTAAACGTGATTCAACTATGATGAGGGAAACTATCAACACAGTGTTTTCCTTCCCAATTGTATACTTTTCTCCGACCTTACATGCACATACCATGCACATAAATGACCTAAACATTGCATAGTAAAATATACTCAGTGCATACCTCCGTCTGCTTCGGTAAACTGCCGCAGACTAACTTCCACAAGTATGTGCAGCTCTGCCAAAGAATATACATACATGCAAGACAAACGATCGTGGAAGTCGTTCAAGTCCGACGAAGGAAAGCTCCCCTCTACCAAACACACTACGTACGGGTGCTCTTCACCATTGGTGGAAGAATGCCATGCTTGATGTAAAATGTTGCAAATTACACGTACTAGCAACTTGTTCGCAGCATCAGAGGTAACACGCATCCATTGAGGAATTCCATCTTGTTTAGTATTCTGATTTGTTATTATTGACTGTGCCATTAGATTGGAGTTAACGTATATTTCATCTTGATTTTCTACGTGTGGACATGCACTTTCGTCGGGAACAGGAGGTAGTGGTCGTTTGGGGGGAGGTGTGTCAATCTCCCTATTATAACTACCACTAGAAAGGTATGTAGCTGTGCTATTGTGTGTAGTATCATTATTAGCAGTTGTTCTACTATTATCGTACAGAAGCATCTTAAATACATGCGCTTGCACTGGTGCAACAACTGCGCAAGGTCCACCGCTTAATTGTGTGAGTGCACAAATGACATCCGATGTTTGCATGCACGACCTGCTCGCGTCCGTGACTGCTGACATAGGTGCTGATTTGAATTTGAATCCCTGTCTCCACCGATCCACTGCCTCGAGGGATGGGCGGAACCCGAAAACGATCTCTCTAAGCCTATCCACCATCTCTGCGCTGTGTGCACATAGCCATAAGTGGGTGTATGTGTCTTTCTGTATGTGCGTTGACGTTGTGGTTTTGACACTTATATTATGCATAGCCCATCTATGTATAGAGTGAGTTTAAGTGCCTGTAAACACAGTCGACCACCAAAAACCACCTCCGCAATTCGCAATGAATCGTTCAGTGTATAGACACGCTCCTGATAATCCCTGGGGATGTTGGTGCTGCGTGTGTTAAGTACTTTTATGCAAGCGCTCAGAATATGGGCGTAAAGCATGGTAACGCACAAATACCTAATGTCTATCTAGCTTTTATCTACGAACCAGAAAAACAAGCGTATCTTTTACAAACAGTTTTAGCAGTTTGGCCGTGTTCAAGAGTCTACATGGCATATGCTCTTAAAGAGTACCTATCCTCAAAGAACGGTAACAACAGTGCATAAATCCGTGTAATTTTTTTATACACCTTTTCCGCAACAGCCTGTTCACACCAGACCTCGTAACGCAAGATTCCGACTTACAAGCAACAAGAGGAATTATTAGACTAGTATATTCATTTATTTCCTAACTAGGCGGATAGATATGTAGATTGCTATTATGCAGTCGAAATGTATAATATATATGTTTCGTTCCCATAAGAATGAATGAACAATGTAAAGTATCTCAGACTCAAATATCAAAACTGGGGCAGAAACAGTAAGAACTGAGCAGTTAAATTATATCTACCACCCTTCGTATGATAACTCAACAAAGAAGCTATACAAGTATATTCGTGACCAAAATTTGTGCATAGCATATAGACGTGCAACTTCACCAAGATCATAAAGAAATATTCGTGACAGGCCGAATACTAATCCGAGCGACAGTATACGCTACCTTGTAAACCTCACTGTCCTTCTTGTACACATGAACATGATATAGAAGCCATACATTCTATACGATTTAGTTGCAAGCGCCATTATCTTCAATTCCAGCGTCCAGCGTTTGTGTTGAGGATACACCCAACTCAACACTATTAGGTAGACATGGCGATGGAAAAGAACTATTGTCTTTGTTCTTCTCAATGTCCGGTATTGAGTGGATAAGTAGCGGTAAATTCCAAAATGGTATTTGTGATGAAGTTGCCAGAGTAAAGTCGTAAGGCAATGGGTATCCAGAGGTTCCTCGGTTTGTGCAACCATCATTTAACAATGGAAAGAGCATTTGATCGGTATCGAATTGATCGACAATTCCAAAATCTGAAACAGTATTATCTGCTGGACAGTTTGTGCCGTCATCAGACGACTCTAGGGGTGACTGTATCTGGGTTGTTATAGTAGTTCGATCACAGTTTTGGGGGTTGCAACAATGACGAGAGACAACTGTTTTACTTTGCGCACCACTCTCCGCCTTTCCGACGTGGCCATTGTTGTCGTTACGGCATTCGTTTTGTGCTTCAGTTACAGATACTTGTCTATCCTTACTGTTTTCCTCGCCCGAGAGCTTTGAATCCCAGGACACACCCACCCCTTTATGCTTACATCGGAGATGTTGTACGAGAGATCTGCGTGCCTCGTATCTGTGTACACATCCTTCATGGGGGCAAATAAAAGTTCGCGACAACTCTGAAGATTTTCTCCTACGCCTAACAGGTCTCGGGCACATGCTAACGTTGGATTTCTTCTCAATGAAACTACTTCGACAAGAAGTTCGTGTGGGTGTGGACCCTACACTACCTCTTGAAGCCAATAGCAAGGGCTGCTTTTGTATATGTATAGCGTTAGCTCTAGGAAATATACTGGGTACGCCAAACTTCGGATCCATGCTTACGCTGCGCGCACATGGCATTTTTGTCGGCGCCCTAGCGTTCAATAAACTCGAACCAATAATTTGGTCAGGAGGTGGCTGATTTCCTAAGCAATATAATGGCTTCTGTTGTTTTGGTGTGTACATGAAACTATTGTGGGCGGTGGAGGGCATGCTCGCGATACCTCGCAGTATTCCGGGTGTAGAAAACTTCGTGGTCTGAAAGGGTGAAGCATTTGCATGCTGTTCTGGCATCGACACGGATGGAACACCCGACATAGACGGTATACTAGGCACGCCTAACACACTCCCGCCCAATATAGGTTCAGACTTCATAATTGAAAGTATAAAGAAGTGTACATATACAAGTGATACGTGTAAACAGGGATTAATTTCCTGTTTATCTGTTATTGTTGTAATAAGGTCAAGTCACCAAAATTCATTTACTTATTTCCGTACAGGTCATTTTCGTTCACTATATATACATTAATTATATACATTTGTACATGTCGCATACTATTGTGTATTCGATGGTATCTTGACAAAGCACAACGTGTTTTTTTGGCTGATACGAAAGAAATTATAACGACATCGAATACTGATTAAGAAAAGCTCAATAAAATATGAAATAGAAACAATGACACAGAATTTCACGGCCAATGGTCTACAAAATGTGATAGGTAGCACTTGTTTAGGACACATTAACAGCATTAGATCCTGTTACGGAAGGAGAGCTTAGTAATCCCACTCTTTCCTAGCTTTGCCCATGGAACAATTCGTCCCGAAAGAAAGAGCTGGAATGTCAAGTATCTATGAATAACGAACGGTACCATTCCAGTCTGGAATTAAACCGACGAAGTGAATATAAACGCGCAGCAAATGCTGTGTCTGAACTTACGACGAATCAAGTTTTAACCCGAATAGTGAGATGTATGGGGGTTAAATTTTCTATTTTCAGTAGCATCTGTATATTGTTTCCACTAGAGCGATGATCTCTGATCACGTGTATTGACCAGCGATATAAGAGAGTTTGTACGAGTGATTGTATGAAGATCTAGTTTTGTCATAAAAGACAACGACACAAAAATCAGCGTACATTCATGAACCCTATATGTGCATGTAAATCATGTGCACGTACATTTCTATGACTCCCGGTGCGAGAGGCCTTTAACTTACACTTCAATCGTATTAAACTGCATTTATGAGCCATGCCTTTACACATGTGGCCACGTAGTAGACTTGATACAATAAAAATTTATTATATATCCTGTGTACGAAACTTCGTGAACGAAAGCGAGAAGTACTCCCACTTTGCAATGTATTTCTTAATAGTGCAACAGTGTCTGCATCAGTGCGTGCTGTTAAGCGTGCCAGATAAGCTTTGCATAGTGGTCTCCTCTTCGAACGTCAAACACAAATATGGACGAAGACCGATATATATAATAAAAAATAAAGAAAATACATGTCAATTAATTAGTACCATGATATGCATTATTACGTTATTAAGATTATTATATTGTATGTACGATACTATATGTAAGCTATACAGTAAAGAGGCTTGAAAACATGCTGCACATGGACTTTCAACAAGGTCTAAGCATGGTGCACATAGACTTTCAACAAAGTCTACGAATACTTAATTGGTAAGTTTTGATCGTATATGTGTATGTGTACAAGTATATGAGCTTGTATTCACGGATGCGTTGTTGGGATATATATATACGTTATGGTTAATAGAAATACCATTCAAACTATCTTATGCGCATTGTTGTGTGGCAGCCACGTAGTATCTAGTACTTTTGACATATAAATTTACGCAAGAGTTATAAGGGATAGTTCTGGATTAATCATGACCTTCTCTATTATTACGGGTGTTTATCCACAGCAGGCAAGATTTTCTGAATATTCATGCATGTTTGCATTACGTTCAAAAACATGTTACCGCAAAAGCATTCTGACTGCGTTGACACGCGTTCGTTGCATATTTGACACGAAAGAAAACGTAAGAAATCGTACCTGATATGAGTAAATTTGATATGAAATGGTCGTTATTTTTGTGTGTATACGTAAGATACTGTCGATACGGTTATTCCATGTGTACCAGCTACTTACATGAATGCCAGTCTAGTAAAACACCCACACACCCATACACACTCACACATACACATACACACGCATGTGCACAGGTACACACGCACGAAAACAGGCACCGACAACATGCCGGGAACAGTAAGTGATGGACTGGTTGTAAAATCTGAGGTCGAACTGGATGATATAGAAGATATAGTTCGTGAAAGTGATGATTTTGAGGGAGGTGTTGGGAGAAGCATAGGAAAATATGTACTGCCGCGCGTACGTGCTACACGAACTAGGGTAAGTTTGCATTATAGTTTGAGCGATCACATGTCTACTGTAAATGAAGGACTGTGGTTGAACTGGGTTAGCTATGGTCTTGCATCTGTAGGAATGTGTGACCTGCGTGTATGTGGCGGTGAGACGTTGCATGTTTGCCATCCAATTCAAAAATGCCCAAACCGTCCACCGTATACTCCCTTCTGCCTAAGAAAAAGAGGGATATTATTCCATACCACGCTGGAATACACGATATTCAGTCTCATGTAATACGTAGTTGATTGTAGTCACCCTATTCTTAAGCTCGTTCATGTACATCAAATACCTAGGCATTTACATACGTTCATCATTCGAAACCGTATATTTGAATGCAACCGCTTCTTTGATGTTATTCATCACGGGTGATATCATGTGTTTTAGGAAAAAGCATCGGACCATGTACCGGGAACACAGTCCGTTTGGGTGAAGACTTGGGGTTGTGGCCATAACAACAGTGACGGCGAATACATGGCTGGACTGTTAGCAGCATATGGTGAGTGAATTTGGCACAGTCAAGGGCAGACTTCCGAGATCAGCCATCTTTTACCTGTTTTGTTGCGTATTTGTGCTTATGCAATTATATATACACAATTACTTACACATACAGGATATAACATTGTGAACAGTGGTGAGGCAGCGGCTCTATGGGTTCTTAATTCATGCACTGTGAAGAACCCCTCCGAACAGAGCTTACAAGGTGCTATTGCAAAAGCAAAAGAAACCGAAAAGCACGTAGTTATTGCTGGTTGCGTTTCGCAGGTGTGTATTGATACACTTTATGTTTACAACCATGAGAAGGCAATTGTGTACGGTTAAGGAAGCGCATGTACTTGCATATGTATTATTTGAATGTTTCTCTATATATCTGATATTGTTTTTGATGTGACACTCAACGTCGCAATTGTCGGCATTATGACGTAATTGTGGTGAAATCGCTGATCGTGATCTTTAATTGATACGTCGGAACATGAACATGCAAGTGTCCGTGGAGCAGAGCAAACATCAAAGATACGATAAGTGTTTCTTACCACGCACATGTACATAGACCCATAAATCAGTATTTACGATTTTTATCTTGTAATGGAACTAGGGTGCACCTGGAACATATCTTGGCTACTCAATTGTCGGTGTCCAGCAGATCGATCGCATAGTAGAAGTTGTGGAAGAAACACTCAAAGGCCATTCAGTGAGATTATTGAAAGAAAAGAAGCAGAAGAATATGAACAAAGAAGAAAATGTACCAAAGGGAGCTAATACGGCGAATGGCACGAATAGAAGAGCGGGTGGTGCGGCGCTTTCGTTGCCGAAGATTCGTAAAAATCCACTGATTGAAATTATTCCTATCAGCACGGGGTGTCTTAACCAGTGCACATATTGTAAGACCAAGCATGCCCGTGGAGTGCTTGGGTCCTACCCTGTGGATGAAATCGTCGATCGGGTTGTGGAAGTGTTGAAGGAGGGTGTTGTTGAGGTACTTGTCATGTACACGTAAACATATTCATACGTGTAATTTGATATGCACATGTGTTCATGTATGTGTGCTGGAAAAAATACTGTAAGATGATGTTACTTCAATGTATTGACAACTAGACCCGTAGTTACTATTCTCTCAGCGTGTGTTTCCACACTGAGTCACTCACACATATTCACACATTTACAAGCACACTCACAAATTCTGACTTTTTTCCATAGATTTGGCTCAGTTCCGAAGACACGGGTGCTTACGGCAAAGACATTGGGCGGACACTCCCTGAGCTGTTATGGGCTATAGTGGAAGTCATGCCAGAGGGCACCATGCTTCGTATTGGAATGACCAACCCGCCTTATATATTAGAACACAAAGAAGAGATGGCCAAAATTCTTATGCACCCACGTGTGTATAAGTTTCTACATATTCCCATCCAAGCTGCCAGTGACCGTGTGCTAGATGTGATGAAGCGCGAATACACGTGCGCAGATTTTGAAGTATGTGCCTATGCTTTAATTAGTTTTGTTTTCATGGATGATTCCGCAGTGTTCTTCGTTTTTCTTGTGTGAAGATGACTTTTATGTAGAATAGTGTGAAGAAGTTTCCACTATGTGTATGTACCCACGGCGAAGTTCATACACTTTGGCGATCTTGCTCTGTGAACGAGTTTTCTTAATAGAGATTCAAAAGTGCGTTTGTAAGAATATATATGTATACAGGTTTACATGTTTATGGAGATATGCTTATATACAAGACTACTTCTTGATGGATTGCTTTTTTTTCTCAAACAGGAGCTGACGTCCTTCCTTGTTGAGAACGTGCTTGGAATGACTGTCTCCACTGATATTATTTGCGGCTTCCCAACGGAGACTGCAGAGGAGTTTGAGGAAACCCTGGAACTGGTACGAAAATTTAAATTCCCTGTGCTCAATATATCAAAATTCTATCCCAGACCAGGTACCCCGGCTGCTAGAATGAAACGCGTCGACACTTCTGAGGTAAACTGAGATTATATAGATGTGCACAGACACACGTGCACGTGCACATGCATGATCAAGAGCATATTCGTATTTCGTATGCCGATTAAAGTACATCTAGATAGCGTATTGTATATATTAATTGCATGCATGTTCCAGTTTTTGCCCCACACGCGAAGCTACACTTTCTCTGTGTATGTTGCTTTTTTCTTTCACCACCAACAGGCTTGACAACATTGTGTGCATTATACAAGTACATATCAACGTTTACATGCTCAATACATGTCTTTTCTTATGTTCGTGTAGTGCAAACGAAGAAGTAAGGCGGCTACAGAACTGTTCAACTCCTATCAAATATACAAATCGGAAGAACGAGTGGGAACGACGTGTAAGGTTTTGGTTACTGATGTCTCTCACGACGGTAACTACTGGGTGGCTCATAACCAAAGCTTTGAGCAGGTATATGTGTGCGTATATGCGCACATGTTGTTCACACATTTCAGACTCAGTTGAGGTCTAAAGCGATGCGATGCATACATAGTGTCCACGCTGTTTGTTAGCTGGCATGTGTATGAATGATGTATGAATGAACGATGTGTTTATTCATTGAAGTATTGTTCTTTGTGAATCGTGTGACAGATTTTGATACCTAAGCACGATCAGTACCTGGGAAAGACGCTCAATGTATCTATCAAGGAATGTGGCAAGTTTTTCATGAAGGCCGATGTTCTGGAACACTCCGTTTGTCAGGTAAGCCGAGCAAGTATGAAAATATGCGTGTGTGTCAAGTATACTACTTTGAGGAAACATTCTCTGATATATCTATTGTTCTCTCCTTTTTTGTGTGTCGTGCTACACTAGTCACCATACGTGCCACCTCCGTTAGCACAAGGAACGGTAAGTGGAATGAGAATGGCTGAAGAGAAGGCGGAATCCGGAAGGCCGACGCTGAGTGCCTTGGCCGTAGCACTTATTGCTGTTGCTTTCATGTTAGGACTAAAATCAATACGGACCTTGTACGAGAGCTCGCTTGATGAAGGTTTTGAGGGAAGATGGTAGTCCTCTGTACATAACAAAATACAAATTATTCTTGGAACAAAACTTACTTGTTCTCCTCGTCTGTTTATTGAGGACTGCCATTTGATTTGGATTCCATGGAATACGTGGCATTACTTTAATTTTTGTTTACGGATACTTGAGAGAAAACAAAGATCTAGCAAATATGTTTTATTGGAAGTTCTATTGCATGCTTCGAACATCTGACATTTGCCTTTAAGCTACAGATGGAGAAGTTCAGTCTAACAATTGTAGGGAATATAACAAATATTTCAATAGATTTATATAGATGTTTCATGTCAGGAATGTCGCTACAACGAAATGTAACACGAAGCCAGAACTTGCACAGTATTTGCAGAAATTTATGTGAAACGTGAAGAATTGCTTGCAGCAAAGATCAACATTTTAACTGCCGTTCTATGCCCGTATTGAAAGCTCACCGGGTTTAGTATGCCATTAATATTTACGTATAGCGAATGCACTTCTTGTGTCTTGAACCATTGAGTTTTCAGTTACTCACTTTGGTGAGCAAGTTGCTAATTTCCCCCTTGTAATGGTCCTTCAGCTTATTACGTTGCAGTTTTAAACTAGCAGTAACCAGGCCGCTCTCGGGTAACCACGTGTCGGGACTGATATACAGCTTCTGAGGTGTCTCGAATTTCGCAAGCTTGCTGTTCTTTGCTTCCCGCTGGAGAGCTTCCAGCACTTCCGCAATGACTTTGGGGTCCTTGACCAGCTCGTTCCATTCCTTGTTGATATTATTCTTTTCAGCCCAATTACGAACGGATGGAGGAAGTACTGTGACGACAGCAACGCAGAAAGAGTGGAATGGGTCTGCATACACCATCAAATTGTCAATGTAGTTGGCAGCCTTGAGCATACTTTCGACCTTACCTAATGACACGTACTCGCCATGCTGTAACTTGACCAAATCCTTCTTTCGGTCGATAATCTGTAAAGTGCCGTTAGAGTGTATCTGACCAACGTCGCCTGTGTGGAACCAAACTTGACCGTTCTCATCTGTACGGAAGTCTTCGGCCGTTTTCTCGGGCATTAGATAATAACCACGAGCAACGCTGCCACCTGACAACAACACCTCACCACGCGGCATGCCAATGTTTGTATCATGCAAATCAGAAACCTTATAGTTACCTTCCTCCCAGTTCACGAGTTTAATGTCAACTACATTAAGTGGACCACCAACCTTGCCAAATGAATTGCGATCATTGACAGATGCGGCCGTTCCTGCTGAGCAAGTCTCGGTCAGGCCATAACCCTGAGTAACTGGTACCCCAAATACCACGTTTATGAACAACTGCGAATCAGCAGCGAGAGGAGCACCGCCGGAGAAGATCTGTTTAAGACGTCCGCCCAGGACAGACTTGATCTTGTTAAAGACTATAGCATCCCAGATAGGTGTAGTCTTGCCGTTAGCTAGAGCATTCTTTTTCGCGTTGAAAGCCATGTTGAAAAGCTTCTGCACCAGAGGGGACCCAGCAGCAACCTTTCCGGTGACTGCCTGACGAATGCGATCCATGATAGTAGGAACAGCAGCAAGGTAAGTAGGGCGCAATTCGCTGATATCTCCCTTGGATCCCGGCTTGATCTTGGGGGAATTGTCTGTTAGTGTTAGAGCTGTACCATAGCCAATTTTGCATCCATTCGAAAGCAAAAAGTTTTCAGCGCAAAGAGCTAAGATATGGGCCAGAGGCAAAAAGCCCATAAAACAATCCTCCTCGGATATACCTGATGGTAATAATTCACTGAAACCGACTAAAGATGTCACTATGTTGTTGTGCGTTAACATAACACCCTTGGGTAACCCTGTCGAACCTGAAGTGTACATAATTACAGCGATATCTTCGGGAGTAGGAGCCTGCAGTTCGATCTCAGTATTCTGGTTACCAATTGAGATGACTTCCTCAAATGCAGTCAAAGAAATACCTTCTGGCATCTCCAAGTCGTCGGGTAGTGCGCCATTGTAGATGATGCTCTTGAGTTTGCTGCAGTCTTTAGCGATCTTGGCAATGGTAGGGAGGAGTGCACCTTCAGTTATAACAGTTGAGGACTCGGTTTGATTGAAGCCGTATATAAGAGCCTGCTCACCGAGTGTTGCATAAATTGTTCCAACTACAATACTGGTCTGAAAGCAAGCGTGACAAGCAATCTGCCAGTCAGCCATGGTGTTCATAAAAATGCACACATTCGACTTGGGTTGAACACCTAGATGTCGAAGACCCTTCCCAAATGCAACGATACGATCGTTGGTTTCGCTGTATGTTATCCATTTGTACCGGCCATACACACATTTTTCCATCACTTTACCAGTTGTAGGATCCTTGATCTTCTCCGAAGATATCAACTGACGAGTACCTAAGCATGGTTGTTTGTTATACTTTTCCTGTGTGACATTCCAAGTTTCTGACATGGTGCGGGGAACCTTCTGACCCTCTGGAGTGTAAAGACCATCTGTTGATTTTGGGTTGCGAAATTGAATCCAGTCATCACCCTGGTCAATGATAACTCCATACTCTCCACCATAGGCTTTCGGTTGAGCAAGCATTTCGCAAATGTCGATGTGACAATGAATGTTCAGTTGGGGGAAAAATTTGTGCGTTAATGTAATCAGTTATGTATATATTTATATGAGTTTTGAAGAAGAAGTCTATAACATACTCAGTTCTGTCATTTGCTACTTTACTTGGATATCGTTCTTTCATGTATACGTAACGTTCGTACGTACTTTCTTACTTACTTATTTGCTTCCTTGAAACTTACTGAAAAACATTGATCGCTTCAAGTTTTGATACCGAATTCCGTCAACACCCCGTTTCAGTCGAGCATTTCAATGTCTGCATACCACACAATCTTTAAACTTGGGCACAAACTCAATGAACTGGGATCTTTTACTCTAAATTTATACTCCTTATCGATGTTTCATCTGTGATTGGTGAACTATTCTCAAGACCTCGGTTGATTGACCCATTCAAGCTACTTACTCGTAGAGTGAGTGCGTAAACAAAGCTCCCTAGAGATTATTGTGGTCTGATTCGGTAATGGACTTTACTTGTGGTTGGAAGAACAAGTAGAATCATTTGAAAACAGCATCCTTTTCAGCTTCACTGCGAATCGCGATGTCGATTGATGATCTATCTGTTCAGCAATCACATGTTTCGCTGAGACGCTGAGAATCGACATAGCAGTCCATTTTATTCACAGTACTGTCCTATGCTCATACTGTTCTTAGTGGACAGTTTTTCATATTGGTGACAATGCATTCGTTTTCATACGAACCGTTGCAGTGAACCGTCGACAAGTGACTAAGGCCATCATATCGTGTTCATTGAATGACCCAAAGTACGTACGTAACAAAGGTTTTTGTTTGTTATGTAATATATATCAATGTATGTATGTATGTCTTTACCCACCCCCCCATTCAGATAATTGTTCGTCATAGTCGATATGGGTCGAGTTTACTGTGTTTTATTGTTTTTGCACCAAATGACACGCACCTCGCAACCACGTAAATAGGTCAGGTCGGTCTTGCTTGACTTCACCATACTTTTCACAGTATAAATGATCGTGACGTCACTTTAGAGAAATCACAGGCATTTACTTTGTTTGCCATATATTTAACAAAGCACAGAAACTTAGTTGTCGTAGAGTTCACGTGGAACATCATCCGTGTGTATGCTAATGCACAACACACACATAAAAGTAGTTCCTGCTTCGACTATAATCAGGCAATTCAGACTATGAAGTGTTCAGAGTGATTCACTCACACTTGGTTTGAAGGAGCATCAGTGATGGAATTGGGGTCCAAAGAGTGAAGCCACCTGGAAGGGTGCTATCACTTTGAACCCACTATCCCATTATCGTGTACAGGAACAGTCTTGTACTTTTGGTTCATTCAATTGTGTGCCATACTTCTGTGTTTGACCTGTTCTTCATTTTATAAAATGTGAACGCTAGCAAACTGCCTGCATTTAATTTAAACGTTCAGATGCACCACAGTAGAATTTCTCGATAGTTCCAGATTAAACAAGCTATTACATATCTCAGACATCGATGGTGACAGAAAATGCATGTCACCATTAAAGATACCTTGAGCTACTGCAAGTGGTCTCACTACGTATAGAACCAAACTGATTCTCTTTTAATGTTTGTTTGTAATTAGAATGTAGTGCTGTTATATTGTAGAGCGCTATTTATTCATAGTAGGAGGCCATCAATACGCTCGACAAAATTATCATGCTGACGGTGGTCGACCTGAGACTTGGCTGGCAATACTCTCCTGTAAGTAATATACGGGAAATGTGAGCTCCTTAGCAAGGGACACGTGCACCCATGTGTACATTAATTGATGTGCTGCAGTGATAACCACAACACACTACGATGCACATAGCTTGATTCAACACATACATCTATATCTATACAACATCCTTTGTCAATAATTTCCATCATACCTGAAGAATGCGCTTCTGCTCTACATCGGAAAGAGTTGCGACTGATCGCAAGTCGTTGACAATGTCCTGAAATATATTAGAAATTTGAAGTATGCTTAACATTCAGAACTGTACAACTTTACACACACCGTCTCACAAAGATCACACGGTAAGATAAATGGGCGTCGAAAGTTTTAATAAATATAACATACTGTCATAGCAGTACCACATCAAACATATTAGAAAAACAAGTTCAGTAGTATGTCAACTCGGACAGATTCACACCTTAGTTTTGCCAAAGTAAACATCATTCAGGCCATGTCTCATGCGAATTTCTACGTCTTCAACCATGCCACCAATATTTGCAATATGTGTCTTGATACTGTTGATGGGAATAGTTTCTTCGGTCTATAGGCCAGTAGTCCAGAGAAAAACAGAATACAAGATATGAGAGAGGTGACGTATGTTCATGATGCACGTAATCTTCATACATATCAACTGTTATATATAACAACATACTTAGCTAAATTTAAGGTTCATCGGAATTTTTGGTATGCTACTAGGAGAATCCAGCATCTACATGAAATTTACATCAACATTCAGGCGAGTACCTCGTTTAAGTATTCATGAGAGCATCTACAGAACGAAATAATACATGAAGTACATACGATTTTGGTCATATTTCCACCCAGGTCCATAACACCAGACGCATCATTGGTAGTTTTCATCCATAGCATTATAGTTGAAGTCATCTTGTATGTAGCAATGTTTTTTTTATCAATAACATCAATCACGTGGATCGCATCCCAACAACCATGTACACCGCGAACTCCATCGCCGGCTATGTACGAGGAAGAGGTGTAGATTTGCGAGAGACTTGAGTTGCTTATGTAAGTACGGGTGAGAGGGATGTAACGTGCATTGATTTGTGTCTCTGTCCCTCTCTCTCAGTATAACTTGGGCATGCACATGCATATTTCAATGTTGTAGATTTTGACGATTCAGGGTGAGGAGTACGTAAAGATGTGCGTGTGTGCGTGGATTAGCTTAGTTATGCAAATCTTCATCATGGACATGGGTTTCCGATGGAGTAAAGCTTACAAACACAGTACTGTGAACATGGAGTGAATTATAGTGCAAGTGTATGTGTACGCGCGCGTGTGTGTGTGTGTGTGGAGTTTTGGTGTACAGCAACCAAGAGAAACAATGTAGATACACCAGAAAAACAGCACTTGTATACAACCCATACTCTAAATAAATATACACATACTTTTCTTTATCATAATGGCAGCTGCAAACCCGTCATCTGTGTCCCAGAAGTAGCACGAAGACACACCACCTTCATAGTATAGTTCTCGGTACGTGTCGAATGCTTGGTTGGCAGTGATCTCTAATTCACTACGTAACGACAATATAGGCAGTACGGTGAAGTGAATCTAGACTGTGTTTATGAGGCATTCTCTTACGACACGTGCGGTGGTTTAACGGAGGATAATTGATCAATGTGCAACTATAAAAATTACTGTCTCAATTCGTAAATTGATCAATCTTACAGTTTGTGCCATTTGTGAGTACTCATTTTAAGGGCAAGGTGGCTTAATATTTTTTGCACGTTTTTGCTTGTGGATAGATGTATGTGCTTACCGAACCTCAGGGGAAGGCTCGACACCATCAGCAAGTGGAGGGTCGTACGAATTTGACCATGGTGAACGGTATGACTCGCCGTCGCTATTATAATCACACAAGATGTACTGCTTGTTATATTCTTTATCTAGCGCGACCTTTAGGGGTCGATCTACTTGAGACAGGAGATCATCTGTAAGATCTGGTTGAAGATCTAACAATGCAGCAAGGTTATTCTCGATATTCTAAGAAACGAACAGAAAAGCATAGCAAAAGTAAGTATGTGTGGACAAGCGCAAGGTGACAAGTGCTGGGAGCAGAAAGGGACAGTTAGAAACAATACAGACCACGATTTCTACTCAAATATGTACAACTTCATGCGTCAGGACACATACATTCACCATTAAATACTTATAACAATCACCACTGTCTGACATCGACTGAGTGTGTATGTATGAAAAATGATTCTAAATTCCTAACTTCGCCAGCATGCGTATGTTGTGCGTGGGGCGTGTGCACGTACGCAATATTGCTTTGAAGTGTATTTATTGTTGTATTTCTAAGTGGGCCACACACGCGAGTGCAGATACATGTATATACAAAGCAATAGTACATGCGGTACCTGTGGGGGTAATCGCCGAAGTAAATCCAACGCCCGATCTAGTTGTTCTTCAGACATGATGGTTTATAGTTTTCGAACTTACCGAAGATATTTGGTGTGCATTTATGTGGAATACAATGTGTTGTTTGTTCGCTTGCAATTTCTCTAATCTTTTGTTTATTTTAGCATCCAAAAAAATGTCCCAAAAATGGCCTAAAAAAGGCCTATCCGATGCAGTAATATGCGTACACGAAAATATTTACTTCGCACCTCTCAGTTCAACATGATACACAATTTAATACCAAATATACAAAGAAATATGTCGGATGAATTATTTATCAACCAGACAAACATGATAGTATTTCCCTTACTTTTCAGACTACACTTACACAATGTTGGATATCCTACTTTTATGTTTCGGGGTAAACAGGAAACCCCAACTTCGCAGAGCGGTTTTTAGTGCTGACGGCCATAGTAGTAGCCTTCCAAATTCGTCCTTGTAACTTCATACAATCATAGACGTTCGTGCGGACTGTGGTCCAACCGGGACTTGCCTTATATAAGAACGGACGAAATAAACTCATCAACATCTCTTTCTATACTTACATTGACGGCGATATCTGCCTTTTGATGCATTTTTATTTTTATGACTGTATATTGTATTGACACCTGCACGTGGGTAAAACAAGGTGTGCACCGTATAGAACAGTCTATGTGACATTGTATATCATACGTGACTGAAGAATGTCTCACGAAATGTCGTAGCAAGTATACAACTACACAAAATGTTTGTTGTGCGGTGGTCGCTTAAATCCGAAGTTGTATATCATTACTATGTACAAACTAGCTACTTATCTATCACTGCTTGTACTGCAGTAAAACGGGTTTGCAGTAAGACCCAGTGAAGAACAATCTACGAGACAGCGAGCAATAAAATTCTTCTGGTGAACATTGACACATTGGCTCAACACCGCGTTGATTTGAAAGTATATCGTTCCCGCTAGTTTCTGCAACGGTTTGAAACAAAGTTGAAGTGTAACTCCACTTACCGTTCGCCCATCCTTATCAAAACTATATTTCTTGCACACGCCGTAAGGCGAATACAACTAAACACTACGTTGATACAATCAAACGCTGCGCTAATGCAATCAAACAGTACGCTAATACAATCAAAACTCTACGCTAATACTATCAAACTCTACGCTAATACCATCAAATTCTCCGCTAGTACAATCAAACTATACGCGAATACAATCAAACTATACGCGAATACAATCAAACATGTAATATACTTACTGACAATAGAGTCGAGGAGAAAGCAATGACTGAAAAAACTAAACCCTAATACGCCCGTATAATTAATTGCATTGGAGCCTTCAGTGTGTTTCCATGTCCAATGGTGACATTATTTTTAAAGTTCGGTTTCTGTTGCTCTGTGTTTTTGAAGTTTATTCAAAATTCGTAACTAAACAGACTTATTCAACAATGATTAGTACTATGGAGCTAAACAAAAATCAGAGATAAGCAATAGTAGTTTCGTATAACGAGAACACTGTGCCAATTGAAAACTTCTTTTCTTTTCAGCGAATTAAACATCTGAATCTAAGAATGATCCGTCAGACAAGAGTGTGGAACCTCACATCGAATCCCTGTGGACTGTATGGCGAATTGTTATTATCTTCGAGGAATGGATGACAGGTCCCGCTTTTCTTTCATAGCGGGACTGAAACACCTGGCCCTCTTGCCTCCTGGCTTGTCTGTCTATGCCTGGATAATGCGTGCCTACCTGCCTGCCTGCCTGCCTGACTGCCTGACTGCCTGCCTGACTGCCTACCTGACTGCCTACCTGACTGCCTGCCAGTCTGACTGATTGATTACCTGTTCTTCCTTCTCCATCCACAGAACAAAAGGACTAGGAAACCGCAAAAACAAAAAGACGACCCGGAAAGAAAAACCGAACGACAAAACGAAAAGAGAGAAGAAAAAAAAGAAAAACAACACGTAGCTTGGAAACCGGGAAAGCCTATATAATTTCATATCCAAACGCGTGAAAATTCAGAACGTTGCATCATACTATAATAGCACGCACGTACGTACGGCCGTAGACATAATAATATATAGAACACCATGTTGGCTCAACAATCATCTAACGCGGGTATCCCTGACACCGTCAGAACTATATGCTGTATTGGCGCCGGGTACGTCGGTGGCCCCACCATGGCAGTCATTGCATTCAAGTCACCTAATGTAAAGGTTATCGTTGTGGACCTTAACCAGGTAAGCTTCACGAGACAAATACTACTAGTCGTTCGCTAGAACGCATTTTCATTTCCCAATGCACAGAGATGTAAGAGTAAAGTTTAACTTTTTTATGTTCAACCGATGTTCATTCTTTTCCGTTTATTCTTTCCATTTAGGCCCGCATCGACGCATGGAATAGCGGCAAGCTACCCATTTACGAACCTGGACTTGAGGAGGTAGTAAAGGCCTGCCGTGGGAAGAATCTGTTCTTCACCACAAACGTCGACGAATCTATCAGCGAGGCAGACCTTGTGTTCGTCTCGGTCAACACACCAACGAAGACCTTCGGAATGGGTAAGGGTGCTGCTGCCGATCTTAAGTTTTTAGAGTCTGCGGCACGAAGAATCGCCGAGGTCTCCACCTCTGGAAAGATTGTGGTTGAAAAGTCTACCGTACCTGTCAAGTCCGCTGAGGCTATCCGAGCCATCCTTTCTGCCAACACCACGAATAACGTTCGTTTCACAATCTTGTCCAATCCCGAGTTTTTGGCTGAGGGTACTGCTATTTCCGACTTGATGTCACCCGACCGTGTGCTCATTGGTGGTGACGAAAATGAGGACGGCCAGACTGCCATCAAGGCTCTATCCGACGTATACAGTAACTGGGTTCCCAAGGAGCGTATTATTACCACAAATACCTGGTCAAGTGAATTGTCCAAGCTTGCGGCCAACGCGTTCCTTGCTCAGAGAATCTCTTCTATTAATTCTATCTCTGCTCTTTGCGAGGCCACCGGTGCAGACGTTGATGAAGTTGCCAACGCCATCGGTAAAGACACTCGTATCGGTTCCAAGTTCTTGAAAGCGAGTGTTGGATTCGGTGGATCTTGCTTCCAGAAGGATATTCTCAACTTGGTATATCTTTGCAAGACTTATAACTTGCACGAGGTTGCCGCGTATTGGCAGTCTGTTGTTGATATTAACGAATACCAGAAGATGCGTTTCTCCCTACACGTCGTTCGGTCATTATTCAACACCGTCACCAATAAGAAAATTGCCATCTTTGGATTTGCCTTTAAGAAGGATACCGGAGACACTCGTGAGTCAGCTTCCATTGATGTTATCAAGTACTTGATGGACGAGGGAGCCAACATTGCCATCTACGACCCCAAGGTAGAAGAATCTCAGATCGACTTGGACTTGCTTCCAGTTGGTGTTGACTCCAAGGCGGTCCAGAAAGTGCGCAGTTTGTACACTATTTACGACACCCCTTATGAAGCCGCCAAGGATGCCCATGCAGTTGTTGTGTGCACGGAGTGGGACGAATTCAAAACCTATGACTACCAGGTACGTATCAGTACTTGCAGTTGCGTCTGTTATATACACCTTTCAAAACCCCTGTGCGATCGATATCTGTGAAATATCACTCAAAATGATTTATATCCATTATTCTATTACAGAAAATTTACGATAGTATGTACAAACCCGCCTTCATGTTCGACGGACGCAAGATTCTCGACATTGAGCAAATGACACAAATTGGATTTAAGATGTCCGCTATTGGCAAGAAGCTCGATTAAATTACTCGGCCTGTACTCGCCTTTGTACTTAGAGACGACACCTATAATATATATCTCTTTAGTGTACTCGCGTTGAAACGTACGTGGGGAATTTCGAAGAAAGTAATATACGTTTTATATTCTTCGATCTAAGAATGCTTGTTGGACTCTGCGTTTCTATGTTTGATCACACGCTTTGTGTGTAGCGGTGGTGGGTTTGATGCGATGGAGATTATGAAGAATTTCAATATTATTATTTACCCATCAGAAAATAGATTATTTTCCCTGTCACTGGTAATTGTAGTTTCAGGAAAACTTTTATTTTTACCTTCAATCTTTCATTGCATTGCATTTAACACCTCTCATGTCTAAGTTCACGCGTCAAGCTTTTGCTACTCGATAACCGACACGGCTGAAGGACAGTATAAAGGTTTATTTCAAGTATTGCTTTGGGATATTTCAATTCATATTTTCAATGACCGTTGACAACAACACATAATTGTAGTCATAAGACGTAAGTGGCCGACCACCATGTCATTCACGTGTATTTTTATAATGGATTCCGTTGTAAACATTACAAGATTTCCCCAAGACGTTAATGGTAAATATCCCAGCACATTCTCGTGTATTTCGATTATGGATTCCGTTGTTAGCATTACAACATTCAGGTCTTGGATCAATCGTCATCTATCTATACAATCGTGTGTATTTTATTACGGATTCTGTTACAGCACTACAGATTTAGCAGCTAATGCTTGAAAGCGAAAAGATACAAGAACATTCAAGAGCACGTGGCATATCGAGCAGTTATTGTGGTCGAAAATAGTAGTAGCAAGCAGCCTATTGCTGCACACGGACACGATCTATATCTTCCCCCACTAATTAGTTCAAATCTGGAGGCTTTTTATAGTTTTTTATTGCTACATAAAAAAACCGAATAAAACCTCTTATTCGTTAGTATTTTATTCAAAATATTTTTCCTCTCGGCGCCGATTTTTCCCAGTCTATAAATAGATCCAAGATACAAGGAACTTTTCAGTGCAGCCAGTATGGACCAATGGGAACTGTGGACGTAATTCCTTACTTTTTTACTTTCTGCACAAACTCATTTAACATATATCAATGAATGAGCACGTCTATCATTACAGAATCAACTAGTCTGTACCACTCACTCACTTCTTTGGTAGCTTCACACAGAATTCTTAACTAAAGAGGTATGAGTGAGGATCATATAACCACGTTGGAGGCCATGGGCTTTCCGCGAAGCCAAGCGGTGCCCACATTAATTGCCGCTGTAAGTGATCTTGGGTAATAGACGATTTGAACACGTTCCTTTGTTAGACATCGAGTATTCGTTCACGTATCTGCACCTCTTTTCAGCTGAAGTAGTGAACATGTTTTAAGAAATTTCAGGTGAACAACAACATAGTGTGTCTTAGGATTTGCACTGGAGTTTGAAATTATTGGAATAGGATCGGAACTGTATCATCCATGAAGTGTTCTGGATGCAGGATTTTGTGGATGATCATGTGGACACGAGTGTAGCGGAGATTCAACTATGATATATGCAGAATTGTCGTACTCACCAAGCACACTACCATAGAATGTAATTTTAGTTTGAAGGAATGTGATTAAATCTTGTTAGGAGTTTTTTGGGTTAATCTTGTAGTACTCATTCCTTCCCAACCATTGTCTGTTTCCCAACTACAGAATAACGACATTAACCTGACAATATCGTTACTTGTGAGTGAAGGTAAGGATGCTCGTTTAATCTGGCTATGTGTTTAAATGACAATACCTAACTGATGGTACAACTGAAGTGCAGTTATTCCCAGAGGACATGAAATCCGACAAAATTGTACATTTGTCACACGCGTCTGTACATTATTCACACGCACATGCACTCAAACCTCGACACCCATAATTCCGGTTGACGTGAAGGTAATGTAAGCTCAGCATCTTCACAAAAGGAAAGGAGTAATGAGAAGAAAACAAAGTACGAGACTGCATTGGCATATCCATCGAAAGGTGAGTAAGGCTTTTGAATGATTTCTTATAATGTCTTTCCTATGTGTGTCAGGTTACACATGTATGTAAAATTCACTTCTATGATAAACTTGCATACATCAAGGAACTATATATACTTGAAACGTTGTCTTGGAGATTTCTTTTGAACATGACGTATGCACATCAACTTTTTAACGATATTATACTGTATGAATCTACAGAATAGTATCGAATGAAGAAAAGGTTAAACACATGGCAAGTAAGAACACAGATCAATCCGTATACCATAAATTAAACGTTCGTTTCAACACATGTATATGGAAAATCAATAATACGGTACATGCAGATACAGGAGGTATTCCTCCGCCCGAATACAAAGTTCATACACCTCCGAAGGTGTATGATTTTCAAGAAGGTCTTCCAACCTATGTAAAACAATTATACCAAACTCAGTATCCGGTGAATAATTTCGGTGAATCGTCTGCTAGTGACCCTTCTACCCCAACATACAAGGCTCAGCAAGTCGCTCTGCCACAATTTACACAGAGACCACGGTGTGTCGGTGTTGACTATTCTTTGGTGTGGATGTGGTGAGGTGTACCATTTAATTGTCTGCTCTTTCTATTCATGTCTCTCAACCTTATCCCTCACTGCGACACTTACACTTGCTCTCGTCACAAACACCTACACCCATACCTCACCTTTCCTATCAGGGAACGGAGTTGTGGAGCATGCTTTAACAGCATAAACTACGATGAGCGAGATATGTACTACGAAGGAGCGACGTACCACCTGCTTTGTTATAGCAAAAGAGTTACCCCGAAATGCGCTCACTGTCATGACGCCCTTCTGCCCGATACAAGAAAGGTTAGTAACTCACGTACGTATCGATGTGTCTGTAAGAGCGGAGTAAGTTGTAGTATATACTATGAAGGTATCTACTTGTAAATGTATATGTATAGCAAGCGGGATGTATGGTAAGCGTGTTGTGTTTATCATCGAATATGAGGAAACGCAGATATGTGAAGTATGTTCGAAAGCGTGACTTACGAGTACTTTTTAAGTGTTATATTGGCATACTCGATTCACGCGTGTTCGGCATAGAGTAGCGATGGCATTACAGTTATCGCTATTCATTTATTAACAGTATAATCACACTATTGGCCTTTTTATCCACATAGCATCGCAGCGGACAGTGGATATGGTTGGACGAGACATGCGGAAAGCGCGTACATGAGGTACGATCGCACACATACTTTACACTCGCACATCTTCAGCACGATTGAATCCATATCATCATACACACAAGCACTCCTTATAATTTTACATCACGTCTACCCATACTCTTGTACGCAACCTCGCAGGACCGACCAAAATGTGTCAACCTTGTATTTATTTTCAATACGCTAAATTCACGTACTGTCAAGGTGAACGAAAATGTATTAATATATGAGTATTATGTAGTGTAAATATTGTGGATATCTAGGTGATGAACCCACACTTGACAATCATGCTACACGTTAAGTAGCATGTTCGATATTCTCTTCTTTCTTATACCATAGATAATATGCTATAAAATCCCTAAAATCCTTCGCATGTCCAATACTCGCTCCTACACGGCAATCACACGACATTCACACGACATTCGTAGGAGTGTTATCGATTTGCTGGTCCGCGTTGTACACACTGCTTGGACGTTATTTGTGAGAACCCAGAAAAGAATATATCGGGAAGTTGGGTGTTTACTGATCCGCCGTCCAATACAAGAATGACTCACCTGGTATGTGTATTTTCCTGATGCAACAGCTTAAATAACTTACGAAGTATGTTCCTGTGTAAGAGTATTTCTTGTCAGTCCGTTGCAAAAGGTAAAAGAGAAGCAAACGAAACACACGTAGTATTGTCAATAACTGTTTAAAAGTGTATGCTTTTGGACAAGTTTGTTGTGCGTTCACAAAGCTACAAGTTATAGGTCTGGACCATATTGACAGCAATGTGCATTTACAAGTGTTAAATCATTTTTATCCTCTCCTTCTTATTCTCCTTTCTTTTGCCTAATGTAGGAATGCTGGTACAAAGTGAACAGACATAATGTGCTTGTACACAAATGAGTAAAGGCTATGCCCAATGCTATGTAGATTCCAAGCCAACCTTTATCGCCATCACCACGTTCAATCTTATCTACATCCATGTTGCGTATTGTATGTACTGACCACATTTTAGAATATAATTTAGTGACAACCCTAAAAACTGGTTGATTTAAGTACATAAATATAGATACCGACATCTATCTTGCGTTAGTATGTGATTGCGAATGTGTGTTCGATTATGAGAAGGCATCTGCGGTACTTGTGCAATTGACAACTCACAAGTAGGTATTAGGAAATCATGTGGTCGCTGTCAACAATGTACATATCCTGATTTATTCGACTCTCTTACTATTTTCAAAAGCATTCCTTGTATGCACCGATTCTCAGGGCACGTACAATGTGATATCTTATGTTAAATACAAAAGGCGTTCGATTATGGAGCCTTATGAAGCGCGCCCGAACAGTTCGACCGTTTCTACAAGATTTGTGCAAGTAAGAGATAGTGTACAAATATCCTCGTGACCAATTGTGTACATAATTTCCGGCCCGTTACTGTTGAAGTTCGTACGGGCCGATTTTTCGATTCAAGTTCAATTCCAGCGTTCTTTAACCAAGTAGTAGCGCTTGTCCGCTATCTAAACTCAAGGAATAGCACCATGCCAGCCAGGATAAAACTGACCGTAACCATACAAAGACACACATACGCAGCCAGTCAAGTATATTTCGGAGTCCTTTTAGGCCCTTAGTACGATGGAGGATAACCCCTGTTGCATGTTGCAGGTGGGTTAATACAACAACCATGTGCTTGTAAGCATACACTTATGATGTGTATTATAAGCGAATAAGTCATGAAATGCTCGATTCGAGAACAATGGTATAGAATAGATAATCTTAGAAACTATGAAACATATGTAAAACACCGCAAACTAAAATAGTTGTGAATCAAACAACTGTTGTTCTTAAGACAGATCTTACTTGACAGACGCTTCAACGAACGTGCGAAATACGACATACATACAATAAACGTACAAGTACATCTACTATTTAGCATACCCATGTGACTGTGATCTACTACCCACATTCCCCTGTGGTCGAATTCCTACTTTCATGTATGGCATCCCACCAAGTCCATGGGGAGGGCCAGAGCCTTGCGGTACATTGCCTACAATAAGTACAATCCAATACGCAACATATTAGTACAGGCAAGTGAGAACGTTTAATGCTAACCACACATGAGCATACGACATGACAAGTTCTGAATTAAGCTTTGTGGGCAGAGCAATATACTCTTCAAGAATTGCGTACTAGATTATAGGGATGTACTTCTATGTGCTTACATTTTTGTGTACACACAAACAGAATACAACACCACATCAAGAATTGAAAAGCACTATAACACAATCAGTATGCATGCAAGCACATACACACACCCATTGGGGTTCCTTCACCACGACGATCATCAGGTCGCATACGTTCATCCTAGTATCATTATCGCGGGAGACGGAGAGAAATGATACATTTTATAGTGAGAACAATCCCACAACATAGGAAATGTGAAGATATTTCGTTG
Organism: Creolimax fragrantissima; assembly: GCA_033442365.1. Taxonomy (NCBI): domain Eukaryota; class Ichthyosporea; order Ichthyophonida; genus Creolimax; species Creolimax fragrantissima. The sequence goes on from JAWQFL010000003.1 coordinate 2,413,142, forward strand.
TACAAATATGTAATATATCTTCAGTTCGGACTGTTGAACATAGGAGGCTGAGAGACCGATACGATACATACACGTAAAGAAAATAAAACATACTAATGCAACTGCATTTGCACATTGCTGTTTACGTCGCCAGAGTAGACTACGTAATGTGCACACGCATACACATTTACACGCAAAACAAGCCCAGCCGGCTGTTGCTGCTTACTTACCCCATACATAGAATACTGGCCATGATCCTGTCCTCCCTTACTAGAGAATGGCACACCTCCACCTGGCCCAGGACCTCCTTCCATGTCGTTACCATAACTACCACCCCCGCCACCCCCACCGCCTCTCTGTTGTTGTTGCTGGTACTGCCATTCGCCCTCATTTGCCATTTGCCCTTGTTGCATAGAAACTGGTCCTCCTTGTTGCCCTCCCATTGGCGAGTCTTCGTATCGATAGTTCGGATGGTGCATCTGAGGCGTGCCTTGCTGATGCCCACCTGACCCGCCATATGAGCGATCTCCTGGCCCCATCTGTGTAGCGAATCAATGCATGTATATATAGTAATATGTCTGAATAGTGAGAAATTCTCCTTGCGATAACCGGGGTAGTAGTCGGTTGAGTACTTGTGAATAACACAATTAAGGTTTCATGCACAACCCTGAACTCTTCAGCCCCAATCATGCAGAGGTGTGGTCATAATATGCACATATGCAACCAACGGAAGAAAACCATACTGAAAATCGTCATGTCTCATTGCAACCATAAAGGACAGATAGACAAACTACACACGATTCTATAAGATATATGTTCATGCGCATGCGTACTGACGGCAGGTAATGAAAAAAAAAAACAAATATCAAACAAACTATCACTATCCGTAAGAAACATTTTATAGAAACCTGCTTGCTCGTATTGAACCTCGCATATAAATGAACTAGCCATACGAGCACCCAAAGACAGATTCGAACGGACAAAGAATCCAACTAACAGAGAATGAACACCATTGTAAACTAATTTGCAGGAACATACGTAGTCGTATTGAACTCCGCTTACATGTTGGCCACTTTCGTGCTGCGAGTGTTTACTCATATTCTCATCATGGCGCATACCGCTACTCACACTACCGCCGCCTCCACCTCCACCGCCAGAGGCAACGCCTTTCATCATACCCATTCCCTGATTGGGTCCTCGGTCTGAATGCATACCCTGATACACAGATGTAAAGATATGAAATATATACAAGGGTCATAAGTACGGATGTGGATGCACGCATGGATGAACGGGCTAGTGGAGTTCTACTGTTTACTTTGTCCACCTCCAGAGGCATGATAAAATTACAGCCCCGCCCTTAACTTGCGTTTACTTTCGAATGTCCGACCCATCCAGCTGGGGATTATGGAGGAATGGGACAATTCAACTCGAGTATATCGCGTAAGAACATACATGTACGAGTATATATCATTGCACCAGTTTACCGAGGAATGTGCCCGAGATTATGCATATAACAGTTGTCCACGTTGATACAAAACACAGCATGGTCTGGCATTGAGCATTCAAACGATACGAAAGTCCCTATTTGCTTTCCAGAAGCACATTCAGCCCTACTGAAGATAGACTTCCCTCCCCTCTGACCCAGCTTCGAATACCTACCTATCCTCGCATCTTTAGTACATTAAAAAAACAAACAAATAAGCAGACAGGTACATTAGACAACCACACACCTTTGGTATCCCGTGTTGCTGTTCCATCCTTACCCACTCGTCCTGCATCCCTTGAGGAATATGTTGTCTCTGTTGCTGGGATTGAGAAGAAGGTGCTCCTCCCTGAGCTCCATTCTCATAGTCATTCATCCACCCACCCTGACCACCTGATTGTTTTCCTTGCTGCCCTGGTCCACCATGTTGTTGAGGGTGGTGACTACTCTTTTTTCCCTGCACTTGCATGTGCTGCTGTTGTACACTGCCGTTCGGATCGTCACCTCCACCACCTCCACGCCCACGTCCATAAGAACCTCCGCTCCCTCCTCCTTGGCCACCACCATGGTGTTGTTGTATGTGATGCATACTTCGTCCTTGTTGAGGTCCTCCATTAGGCTGCATTGGTCCCCCAGCCCCTACTCCGCCCTGTGACCCTCCCATTTGTTGGGCCCAAATGCGGTTGTGCATGTCTTGACTCATCCGACCTCTATTTGTAGGAGATGGTGGTCCTTGCCCTGAGTTCGAGCTTTCCCCCATCACCGGTGATCGCCCTTCATCTGGAGGTGGCTAGTAGTTACGTAAGCAAGAGGAACGTGTAAAACAGATTGATGGGATATGGGGGCAACACTCATTCGCAGAGCGTGTATGATCTAACATTATTAAGAGATACACGTCACAACCTACTCAAATATACATATATATATAATACTAACACGTAAACAAATATATAATAACAAACAAGCAAAAAAAAAAATCAAATCCTACCATTTTGTATAAAGAATTAATCATTGGTTTCTGGTCGAGCACCTCACTCTGGCGATACGACCCAGTCTCTTGCTGTTGTGGGGGGTTATAAATCATGTCTCTATCTCCTCTCGATAATTTTGAAGACTTGGAAGGATCATGTGCATGCATGCTTGGTGATACTCCGATGGTATGCCTTCATTGGTATAAGAGGGGAGACGGTGGGGGAGGGGGCATCAAATCAGATTTTTTATAACAGAACTATATATGCATACAAGCACATTACCAAGCATTCGGCAGCTTCACTACCGTTAACAACAGGCTCATTCTTCTACAATTTACGACCGGTAGTCGTAGCCATAACATATCGACATACGAATACACTTATCTACTAGTAAATTACAGTACAAGCATGTGCGCAAGCGTTTGTACACAAATTATCATTGAAACTGAAAAGTTGCTACGATTGCATAGATAACACAGACACACCTTTGAACAGGTTGCATGGACGACCTCCCCATCTGCTGCATTTGCGGAGCCTGGGACTGCTGTAACTGTGAATGCTGTCTCATCAACTGATGGTGTTGCTGTGGGGGGGCATTCTGTTGCTGCGAAGGATGTTGTTGGTGATTTTGGTTTTGATGTATCATCATGGGTGGCCCCTGACCTTGGCCTTGGCCACCCTGTGTGAAGGGTGGCGGCGGTAGACTATTCGTACCAGGATGTTGTTTCCGCCCAATCTGCATAGGCGAAGACGAAGGAGGCATTTGCTTGCCGTTAAGCGGGATATGCTGATTGTTAGAACTATTAGCCTGTAATTGTTGGTTTTGTTGCGGTGGTTGGTGTAACATTTGCTGCTGTTGTTGAGCAGCTATCTGTTGCATGGCTAGGTTCTTTTGGACGAGACCCTTCATGTCCTCCTTCTCCTTTTTACTCTTACGCCCACGCTTTTTCTTAACGGGCACATCGGTCGTTTTAACCGCAGCCCCAGGTTGAATCGTTGAATTTGACCCTCCAGCAGTTTTTAGGGCCTACAATATAGAATGAACAAACGGTACATATTACTGGCGAAAACGCATTGACGTGTACAACCTAATTTGTGGATATGTATTTTACTGTACACACTCAATGAGAGGTATACGCTTACCTTCTTAACCTGTGCTGGGCCAGCAGCCTTAGCGGCCTACAAACGGAAAGAAAATGCGAAATCAATGGACGCATATGGACGATCTATGTCCATACAAACACATCAAACAACACATTCGCAAACAGTACTAACACAAGGTATCAGAATTGAGTAAAAGGACAGATTGTTTCCGAACTTGATAGTATAAAATATGTATTCTGCAGCTTTGATCAACCACCAATATCGCGTATACACAAAGATTTGCATTTGATGATCAATAACCAATGCATAACTCGATAGACACATACCACTTGTATATCAGTACGACGACTACTACGCCCCTTCACGTGAACTGGTTTCGGTTGGGTTCGCAGAAGCACGGAGAAGCGAGAGACAGGGAGCTTCTCTAGTGCCCTTAAAAGATCGTCTTTGTGGATCAGCTGCGGGGGAAGCCCCCAGTTAATCGTGTTATTGTTTTTTACTCGAACGTACCTTGGTCCCTCTAAAGCGGCTGCATGTTGGGGGTAGAAATATACACATGGACGTGTGCATACGAATTTTTTCAAGTATCAGTACGACATAGATTTGCCATTTCTAAAACTCTACTGAAGTGGTGGTCTATAATGCTTGAAGACGTATAGTTGAGTGAACAAATACCTAGTACAGCTTTTTTATCATTTCTGACATCATTGTCATTCATGGTGTCATTCGTAGACACTTGGGCGACAGCTTGTGATTCTTGTAGTACCTCCACAGTCTCTTCATCTTGCTCCATCGTTTGGCTGATTTGACGTTTAAGTCTGTAGTCGTGACAGAAAAGAAGTATCATAAGAGGAGGAATACATTGAGAAACACTTGGTGATTACAAACTGTCCATATACAAGCACAACAAACAGACAAAATCGATAGTTTCTCCACATCCACATGAAGCAAGAATCTTCTTATCCCAGGCATCTCTGTCTTATTATGTATCGCAACAATATAAGGGAGACACTTACCCAGACATTGTCTCAGCAGCTTCTTGCTCCTTCGGGTCGCGCACTCTGAGTTTAACTACTACATTGCTATCTACCATATCAGTATCGACAACCTTCCTCGCTTCCTCGGCCATATCGCTACTCGCAACACCTCCAACATTCTTGGTCTCCTTCTTTTCACGTAAATCACCGTCGATTTTGGATGCGGGTGGGGATATCATATTCGTGATGTGTTCTTCCTCTCTCTCCAAAACTTCTGCATCCTGTACATGTACCTTACCACTGTCAGGTGAAATTTCTCTTGTTCGAGATTTCGATGGGGCTGATTCCTGGATATGACTCGTATTTTTCACCTTATTCTCCTCTTCGGTGAACACATTTGGTCTCGGTGGTACAGATATACCATCCATCAGCATTTCCTGGGTCTGTTGCAGCAATTGAACACTACTCTTGATAGTTGTGATAGACACGTTAGAAACTTTCACAACATCCTTTTCCGTGCACTGGCATATCAACACAAGAACTGCCGCAGCCAGACTGATGGGGCACTTGCCGGACACCACGTTCGCATCCAAAGCACGAGTACAGACAATTATAGAAGCATTATAAACATCCTCCGGAAGGCGTAGATTATTAAGGAACCGCTTAATGGTGTCCATTGACGACAGAGGCTCTGGATTTGGTAGGCCAAGCACTTCCGTGATATTTTTCTGCGTGTGCGCGAGCACCTTCAACGGCACACCAGATACCTGGCATATCTCCTTATAAGTACACGCGACACCCATTTTGCGCGCGGATATAAACATAACCGCTGCAAGGTTATCCATTGAATCCAATTTGATTGAATTATACCCACGTGCCCGTGATACAAGCTCAACACACGCAGCGACAGCCGATTCTCCAAACTGTTGTTGCTCAGCCCATGATTTCAACTTAATCACTGCTGAATTGTACACCTCGTCATTTGTACGACATTCAGTGCCGTCTGACTCGTTGATTTCCTTCTTGCTGATGATGGAATTACTCTCTGACGCTTTCGTAGCACTTGTACTGCTGTTACCACTACAGCTCTTCGATATATTACCTTTGCTAGGACTGGTGACATCTGCAGTCCCATTTGTACTCAAACAATCACCCTCATCTTCCCGGGTATCATCAACTGCGTCCGGGTTGTTCTTATCCGCACATACACTCTCAGTTTTCATACTAGCCTCTTTGTCCGAGGATTCGTTTTCACTCTCATTGTTGGATGAAAGACTACTACGTTGAACCGGTATACTTTTCTCCGCAGATGGTGATGCGGTTGGGGATGATGTAGACTCTTCTGGCGTCGTTGCCTTGATCATTTGTGAAGTAATCGGTGTGGAATCTTGGCTCCCTGCTTTGTCCTTCTCTCCCTTCTTCGGACTCGATGCACGAGTTACAGTAGACGTCGGAGTAACTGTTTTCTCTTCTCCCTTCTCAGATATGTCTCTCTTCAGGCCAGGTTTATTTGATGTGGTGGAATTAGAAGAAGAGTCGGCGGACGTGGTCTCACGATAGTTGATCCGAGCTACTTTACGAGCAGGTCCCTCGCACTCTTCATCGCCACGGTCGGCACGCTTCTCATCTTTCCGTTTCTCATCGCTCCGCTTTTCGTCTGTTCGCCTCTTATTGTGCATTTTATCGTCCTTAACAGTGTCATTCTTCTCTTCCTTGTTTTCATCTTTTTTCGACGTCGTCTGTTTAACATATGACATTTTTATCAGTGCACAAACACATAATACATCATCGCAAGAACGAAATCAAAACAAACATGAAAACAAGCTTACAGAACAAGAGTCACTGCATAACAAACGACGACAGCAATAGCGCAACAGAAACACGCAGAGACAATCACAGAAAGTATGTGTGTTTTTCCTTGGATTGATTTACGAGAAGAAGTGCAACAACGGGCTAAACTGCACTCAAAATCGAGAAGCACAAAAAAAGCTGCACGTCTGATGAAGGCAATACCACCAACGACGCTACATTCATAACGAAACTCGGCGAACATCAAATATTAGGTACACAACAAGACGTATGCCAAATCGAACGGTTGACGTGTAAGAAAATAACATAAACCATACTGGAGAGGTCGTCGATATTACGCGGCCCTTCTCCTTCGAAGAAGGTGAAATGGGTTTTCGGTCCTCCGCCATATTGGTGGAAACGCAGATAGTGTGTATATAGCTTTCTCCGTATATATGCTGTGGGCTGAACTATCCGTTTTACACTTTATATTAGAAGCAGTACATTCTGGCACACCTATTCTATCTATACTAGTTGCAACGTCGTCGCGTTCTTTACAACAAAAACACACGACGTTCTTCTATCGTTTGATTAGAATAAGCACGTAGGAACAGGGCACGCGTGGAAGGAATACAAGTAGATAGATTGGGTTTCTGTGAGCAATTCAGTGCTTGGTAGTTGGTACTTCTCAGTAATTTCCGAGTATGTGTGGGTGTGTATGAGAAGGGAGTGTATGTGAGTGTGTGAGTGTGTTGTGTATGTGTGTGTATATGCGCGGATGTGCAATAAATCGTTCACCCACGAAAGCCGGACGTGTGATTTCTAACCGAAACTTGAGGGTAAAAATATGATGGGTAAGGTGTACAGGCCGATGCGGTGGTGTGCGGGGTCGTGCACTTTCAGAGGTATTACTGTAGAGAGAGGAGAGAGAGAGAGAGAGAGCACAGAAAGTCCCGAATTTGAGTTGCGGGTATCAAGTTTTTTCGTCGCAAACTCGTTCGTATCTTTGTCGGTTGTGAACATCACTTGCATGCGAAACCCCAGTATGTGTTATTCATTCATTTCATTCCTCACTTTTATCCGACTCACTTTCCCATCGACTCTACACGATTAAACGACCGAGTATTGTTGTTTTTGGGTACACCAAAAAATCACTTGCGTTTCAACATTACCGATCGATCAAAAGCGAAAGAAATCAATCAGCTTAATCTGAATAGGTTATAGACATCTTTCTGCATGAGAATGAATAAATGACCCCTTGCTGAACGTAAATGATTGATTTACTGACTGACTGACTGACTGACTGACTGACAAACAAACTGACCGACAAACTGACGGTGACTTGATGACTGACTTGACTGACTTTACTTTGAAGAGAGAAGTTATTCTATATGATCTGCACTTTTCCGTGTGAATAATAAACACACAGAAGGTGTCATCCCTCTTACTACTTGGAAATATTCAACTCCTTTGGGAATGTGTATGCTTTGCTCCTCTCAGTATGTTAAATACGGCATCTAATGTTAGACATAACAAACCAGCGTTGTTGACTTGCGCCACTGACGTACAGTTTTAGTCATAAAGGGTTAAGGGAGGGGACTTTTGGCTGCTTCTGGGAGTGAAAATCTAATGATAAAATGCAAAATTTGTAAGATGGTGTGACTACTCGCATAGCACAATCACACACCGCAACGTAGAGCAATCGCTTCGCAGTTTAGGCCAAACCGTTATGAAGAAAACCAATAGTATTCGCCTGTCCAATTAAATTTGCCCTCAAATAAACGTAATATAATTGGCTCAACAAGCTCTATTTTTTATAAATTGTTCAATAACGAGGACTGCTCCTGTCTTCCGACCGAAGTTCCCTGCAGTTCCCATTGGCTATTATTACATTCAGCGCTTCAATATATTTTTTCTTCCTCCCCTGAAAAGTTTGAATGATCACTTAGTCCGAATTTCCCATTCGCTTCGCCCGTGGGCACAAAACTCTAACTCATACTGCTGGCTGCTGTCGTTTGTGATATATAACCCTAACACGACATAAAGACTTATACGTTTTCCCTTCAAGCCTACCAGTTTGTATGGAAATCGGTAAGGATAGAAAATACGTTAATCATAGTATTCCATGTTTCCTATCCGTGATATTCCAAGAAAACTGAATGTTCAAAAAAACTGTATTTTACGCATTCGAACATGCAATATCCGAGTCTGGTGGTGCACATGGGTACTATTCTGTCATCACTTTCCCCACTACACGACTCACACACACACGCACACACACCAACCACGCACCCACCCACACACAAACACACACACACACACATACACACACACGCACACGCAAACGCACACACACCCATACGAAAGAAAAGCACATACGAACAGCCAAATTATAAACAAACGTGCCCTTCAACTCGTACATGCAACCATACTCATACACTCCTAACACATAAAAAAGCTCTGGGTCCAGGCAGGTGGAGAGACGACGTGTGTTGATGTAAAACAGTATATATATTAAATTTCCATCTATAACTGAAATCAAAACACATAGAAAGAAGCACAATGAGTTTATTTGACGATTCGGACAATGAGACGGATATCTCGCTCACAAACGTTGACATTGGCGATTTGAAGGTGAACGAAAACTATGCGAAAAAATTTACATACCAAAAAGAGAGGGAGGAATTAGGTCGACTTAAGCAGAAATATGGAGCGGACGCTACATTGAGTGCGTCGGATAGTGATTCTGAATCCGAAGACGAAGATGCTGCTTTGCTTACGGCAAAGATGGACATGGATATATTTAGAACTATTTCTCTTATCAAAGCCAAAGATCCTTTAATTTATCAATCTGATGTAAAGTTGTTTGAAGAGCCCGAGGAGAAAAAGGACGATGACGAAAACAGCGACGAGAAAACAAGCGATGAGAACAGTGAAGGCGAAACTTTGAGGGAAAAAAAGAAGAAGCCTGAGAAAAAGATGACTCTCAAAGACTACGAGAGAAGAGAGCTGACGGAGAGGGGTGCTGAGAAGGCTTTTGGTGGTGATGAAAGTGATGAGGACGAGAAGTTCGAGGTATGTGTGTGCAGTTTCTGATATATGTCCAATTCTTTTCCCCTTGTTTGAGTGCCCATCATAATATAGTACTGAATACACCTTTTTGTGTAGGGTTGTGTACCTATGCTGCGTGTGAAGATCTTTGTTTTATGTGTCAATGTGTGTAATTTTTTAGCATAAAAAGTGTACATTCAATATCTCCGTCGATATATTGCTGTGATCCAAGTTTTTCAGTAGGTCCAGTATTTTAAACCAATGTTTGGATACCTAGACTCACTAGATAAATAATGTTTACGTAAATGTTGTGCAGATATGACCAATAAGGACCAGAATATCCATCTATCTATGCACATGCACGCACCAACGCGTAGTTTTATTCTGACAAACCAACAACATAAATAGGAGGTATCAAAGAGTAAGTCCTACGTCGAAGAGCTAGCCTCCATAAAGAATGAGTTCAAACTGGCTCATGAAAATGCAAGTAATGCAATCCATGAAAGCTCTGATGAAGATTCAGATGGTGATATGTTCGACGTGAAGGTAAAGTCCAAACAGGAAGAGGAGGATGAAAATGCGGACTATCTGGAGTGGTTGGCTGGACAGGAAAAAGAACTGAAAGGAAAGGATGCGAAGGCAATTTCTGAGACCGAGACGCTCAGGTGCAGTAAAATAAGCGGTGTATACAGCTTGAATACGTTCCTGTACTTCTATGTGTTTCCCAGTTTTGGTATAGAAATGCTATGTTTCTAGCATATTAACATTTGTAAGATGTATTCGCACAATTATATATTAACTTATGAGAATTTGCGTGCAGACGGTACTATACAGACCCAAACCTGGACAAGAACGAAAAATTCTTGAGAGATTACGTTTTGGGGCGGATGTGGGCTGGCGATCGAGAGAATGCGTATGCGAGTGTGGCGACAGACAGTACTGGAAAACTTGTTAACGACGATATCGATCAGAGTGAGGATGAGGCTGCTTTGGATGAAGCCGATCGGTATGTTCTCGTTCTCACTCGTTGTTGTAGTTACGCTTCATATGTGTACGTATGGAAACTTTTCTGCATGTCAGCGAAAATCGTCCTGGAACTTTCTTTCGTTGATCACATACATATTCTGAGTTGGTCATCGATTCACCGAATTTAGTTGGAGCAGCTATACGTCCATTTTCCCACTACGAGTGCAAACAACATTCAAATGCTAAATACAGATACATACATATATATTCCTTTTATGCGCCATGCATAGATTCGAAAAGAAAATTAATTTCCGATTTGAAGAGGAGGGTGGTTTTGATATCCTCTCACACCCCCGTCAGATCGGAGACAGCGTGCGGCAAAAAAATGACAAACGCAAACTTCAAAGAGAGGCCAAAAAAGCAAGAAAACAGGTCCAAAAAGAACAGAAAAAGGCAGAACTTCATCGCCTAAAAAACTTGAAGTCCGTCGAGATTCTTGAAAAGTTGCGCAAAATTAGAGAAATCACTGGGAACGATGACAGTATGTGCGTGTATACATATGTGCGGCTGTGTGGAATTCTAATGTTTTACATATTTGAGATTATGGCTGTACTTTCGGAGTATATGTGATAATATTGTGAGTATCTCTACTATACGGGCAATTTCCAATTTAATTTCTCGTTGCTTTACTTGTGTATTATCTGCATGTACAGTGGAGGTTGATATTAATGCCGATTTTGACCCTGAAGCCTACGATAAGGACATGGCTAGTGCGTTCGACGATGACTATTATGCAGCTGAGGTATGATGCGTCGGCAATCACAGAGACCCCACATACATATGTACATATGCGTACACTCTCAGTGTATGCGAACACTGATACAGACGAATGCAGATGCCGACATATTATGAATTCGCACGCATAGCTGTATATAGTAATACATTCCTTGCGCCGCACGCAATTGTTTGCTGTTATGCACATATATATGTACATCATAGTCTGCATGTGCGCTTGTATCACCTCATATGAATATCTGCGCATATATACGTACTCAGGACTTAGAAAAGCCAGTTTTCGAAAGCGACGATAATATCTCAATCGAGAATTGGAGTGAAGATGATATGGATAATGAAATAGATGCGATCGAGAACACAGCGGAAGCAGTAGTAATGGCTCCTCCTGTGGCAGATCAGATGACTGAGACTGAAGCGGGGAAGAAAAAGAAAAAGAAAAAGAAAAAGAAGACTATTGAAGCATGGGAAACTGAGACTTATAATGAATACGATGACGATTTTAATATGGATGCTGACTATGTGCCGGAGCCGGAACCTGAGGATACCACTGTTGACACGCAGCCCGCCCCTATGCAAGTACATGCATCAAGAATGGCAGCTGTCGCACCGGAAAGTAAGACACAGTTACCAATCACTGCCAGTAAAAAGTCAACAAAGAAACAGATGGCGAGGCTGCTCAAGCGGTTGGGTGACAAACCCGCCTTCGACCCAGAGAAACTCCCATTCGAGCAGTATCTTGAAGAGTATTACAAGCTGGACTTTGAGGACATTGTATGTTGTTTATTATAATACTTGTGCGTATGCTTTTGTGAATGTTCGATTTAATCCACCACGTAAGAATTTCTACCGGTTGTACGATCGGAATCAAGAATTCATTCGTGTACTTCTACAGATTGGTGATCAGCCAGTACGGTTCAAGTACCGCGAGGTAATTCCAAACGACTTCGGGCTTGGAACTGAAGAAATTCTTGCTGCCGACGACAAAGACTTAAACTCGTGGGTATCATTGCGAAAAGTTCAGAAGTATCAACCAGAGTATGTGTTTTTCATTTGTATAAGCATGATGCATTTAAAGGTGAAAAATATGGAGTAATGTTCATTTGAGTTCATTTCTGATTCAAATTCTCGCGCATCGTTTATCGCGCATCGTTTACCCTTCACAGTTCACATATGAAGAAGGAACTGTCCACGTATAAGAAGAAACCTGAATGGATGAAACGCAAGGTCCTGACAAGTGTATATGGAGAGCAGGCTCAGAGTAAGAAGGCCGTGGAAAAGGAGGACAAGTCGATGAAGAGGAAAAGGTCCAGCGGTGGAGAGAGGTTCGATCGTGATAAGTTCAACACTAATATGGTTGGAGAAGATCGCTTAGCTTCGTACGGTGTACAGAAGCGCTCCAAGAACAACCAGAAGCCCAAGAAGTAGATAGCATAGTGATAGCCTAATATTGAACAGGTGCTTGAAATTAGAAACTATCCGTATGTCCGTTCTATCACGCAAGGTAATATGTAAATAGTTGTGTAATAAAACAGAATAACGGATCGATATGTTCTACTGTCTGGTATGATTTGAACCATTTTATTTTACTCAGTTCGACATTATTTGTATATCATAACTGACTCGTGAGGCCGCAACACTCTTGACATCGCGTAAGTAGTTTAACACATCTCGTACTACAGCAAATTCTTCTGTACGCTATAGTATATGAACAAGTGCGGTCGTGGGTTTGTTGACTCATGAAGTACATTCTTTCAGTAGGTATTGTGGACTCTCAAATAGCTCTTAATATTTGTTGTACTCGCCAAATTCAGCATGTCCCATAGTGAATTTCATTTTAGTAGATTTATTAACAGTTGGTTATACTAAGTCGGCAGGTCGTTAAGGCAATTTCGAAAGTTTCCTGTCTTCACCATTTCAGTCCAACTGTTGATATATGTAGTAAGTGCTCAAAGCGATTTGAAAAATGGTATCAAATTGAGATAAAAATATAAATGTGTTCGTACTTGATTCCGATTTAATTGGTTCCGATGGGTAATCTACTACGTTACATACATTCATGTTCTAATTGAGAATATGCTTGCCCGAGCGGCAGTGTAGGCAACCACATTTTAGCACGTGTTCTACCACCGCAGAAGAGCATGCGTAACGGTTTGCTTATAGTTTGCTTATATGTGTGAACTATGGCACACGAATACGCATTGCCACGTAACAATTGTTTGTGGTGGAACCCGAAGTATATGGTATAGCACGTGCTGTCTACTATAACAACTAGATAGTACCTAAATCGAAAGATTTACTATTGGTTAGTTATACTTTTAGTAATTATACACACAAGGCGGGCATATTTTCTCATAGCATCACAAAAGCGATCCACAACGACAATACACGTGTTTTCACCTCATGATGCATATAATTAATTTTTAGCATCCTATTTTACGAACTTTATTACTTGACGTAGGAACATTCAGAACAGGGACCGTATTATTGGTGTATCTTCACCTGTCTTAAATGACTCAAATCTTTACACACATATAACAAGCTATTACTTTTGTGCCTGCTATTCCGTCGGAAAGATTTGCTTTGTTGCACACGTTCGTTGCTTACGTACATGTGCTTTTAGAGCGCTCGATAAACGAGGAGTCTCCAGTTGTCTTGATTACAATTACACAACACGCACGATTATTATTAGTTGTCTCTAATCTTTACGCGACAGGCGCTGTGGGTTTTGAACAATGAATTAATTGAATTTATATAATCAAACCAAAAACAAAACAATAACAAAGCAGACTTGTCTATAAATACTCATATAATATATACTTATTTATTTATATTGATATACCGTCATTAAGGTGTATGAATAAATAACCCAAATACCATCTATGGAATATTATTATTATTCAACATTTGAGAAACTAATGTCTGAAGGCTGTATGTATGGACTGTGAAATTAAACATCCAATCAACCCTACAAACGTGATATATTGAATGCTGTCATGCGGTACCCGATTTTCAAGAAGAATGTTTATGCCTAATAAAAGTCGAGCTGATTGATGATGAAATATAGGGCATATTAGTCTATGTTAATGGTGAGGGAGCAGGTGGATGGGCTGGTGGATGAGTGAGTGGGGTGGATGAGTGAGTGGGTGGATGGATGGGTGGATGGGTGGGTGAATGGGTGAATGGGTAGGCGGGCGGGCAGACACGTATAAACATTGGAAAAGGGGCCTCTCTGCCGTACCTATCCATCGACTCATCATTCTACAATGAGTCGGGACCAGGTGAATATTGTACTCACAGAGCCACAACGACCACACGGGTTTTGTTTTGAAATCGGCATATGAGCACCACATTGAGGATGATGGGTAAAACAGGTGCCCAGCAGGAGGTTAAATCATTCCCATTGGCTATAGTATGTAGAAAGTTTTTAGAATATTGAGAGTTCCGATTGGCTTAAACACACGAAAAAAAATCACGAGCTTCATGAAAGACGATTAAGATCTTTCTATTCGCTATACTCGATCGTTTTTACATCATCGATCCGAAAAATATTCGTGAGCACGTCTATTTAATAACCCCACACCACCGTGCCTTTTCCTAGTGGATCAGCTGGCAGTGCAAAATGAGATCAGAAAAGCCTTTTAGGGTTGTGCAAAAAAAATACTCAATTATGCCTGCCCGCCTGCCTGCCGGCCTGTCTGTCTGCCTGCACCTAACCTACCTGCCTGTGTGAGTGACTATTTGCCTGAATGACTGACTGACTGACTGACTGACTGACTGACTGACTGACTGACTGACTGACGACTGACTGACGGACGGACGGACGGACTGATGGCCTGATGACCAGAACTATCTGATGTCCTGACGGCCTGCCTGTTTTCCTGCTTGCCTGCTTGCCTACCGGCCTGTTCGTCAGCTGTTACGGCAGGTGTAAATGATGGGTGTGTGTATAAATACGCCGACTACGGCTCGCTCACAAAGTCTACAACGCTCTTCCAACATTACAAAGGGTAATAATAACCCTTAGAGAACATACTAGCTGTATTAGACTGGAAGCCCTCGTAAGCATATATTCGAAAATAATGGGCAACACACATCCTTCCGGCAGTAAAGCGACGGGCGAAGTCTTTCCTAGGTACGTAGTGCGAGAAAGCGTCTGCGGCATTCACAGTGAGGAGTATTACTCATATACCCGCCAGCAAAGAAGGAATCAACAAAATGCAGCACGCATACCTAGCATGGAAGCCGCACCTACATATACAATGGATTCAGTAAGGGGTGCTACGTTTAGACCATTAAGGCTATCAGACACGGCCTGCTTGGACTACACTGATATGGATGATCAAATAGGTGATGAACTAAGTAATAGATTTATGTTTAAGAGCCACGCGTATACACCTTGCCACTCGTGTTGAGGAAAATTCGTATACTAAGAAACGTAAATAGCCGCCATTCAACTGCGGGTGCCTGAATATATTAATTTCTTGCGAGACTGAAAGAGACTACCGAGAAGTCTTACCGTGTTGTTATTGCATGCGGTTCTCCTCGTCAGCAACATATAACCGATTGGTTTGCTACAACTATCGGACCAACGGAAGACCAACCACATTTAGCGTATCCCTAAAATATAGTTACATAACTACACATATTTGATTGTACCTACTAGTGGACAAGTCCTTAGTGACTTGTCATCTCAAATCAATGTACATATACTTCCGAGATATCGAAAGTGTTAAGCACGGCCACTGCTGCCAAAGTTAGCTGAGTATGAAGAGACGAAAGTAATCGAAATAAATATTTTGTCTCACTTTTCATGCTGCATATAGTTCATGCAGTTAAGTAAGAAGCAATCCAAAGAATGTTGTTTCTATTTTCAATACCATTTGGAGTAGGATAGTTTGGTACCACAACCAGAAACTCAAATATCAGATCTGTAGTTACGTGTAGTGTACCTCGGAATTATCGGACCTTATAACAATGAGTTGCTAAATGTTGGACTGAATTCCAATTCCGTTGCTCCCAAGTTTTATGAAGTTGTGAGCAGTGTTTTGTTCTTGCTTTTTCCTTCACATTTCATACACTTCCATAAAAGTTTTGTAAAAACATATACACGCTACTGTTCAGATTGATTGCACCTTCCAATATGAAGTGTTGTAGAATTGGATTTAATAAATAACGAGTGCAGAGAACACTCATTATTACAACGCTTAAGAAATTATAGTATTAACGATTATTCATCAGTTTTTAGTCGACAAAGGTGACTATTTCCTTCAAGCTCTGAGCTCTCTGTTTAAATTTTACGTGCATTCCCATCTCAGGTTGAAAAGTTGCCAATCGTTGTTTTCTGATTCCTACTTGTTCGGTTGTGGCGAAGCTCTATATGTATTTGTTATTGTACTTTGTATTTGTTCTTTCTGGGTATTTTCTCATGTATTATCTTTTTGCTCTTGTTGTCCGGAACAAAATGCCACCGGTACGGTTTGTCAATCCACTCTTTAGCATACGCAATGCCAATTCTTGGTGTTCGTATTACCTGACTAGAAGGAAACGGATCACCTTCTTCGATCCACAGATCATTAGTTGGCACTGCAGACTTACCTTTAAAGCGACTATCAATGTTGAGGGCCTTCGTTAGTCGTCCGGGACCAGAGGCGTGTTCAGTGCCTCTTATCAAAACTGCGGCCGGAAAGTTCTTTGGACCAGCAGTAACATTTAACATCCAATGCACGCCGTAACAGAGGTATACATACCAGCATCCACCAGGCTCAAACATGATCTCATTGCGGGGCGTCTTACCTTTATATGCGTGGCAGGCTTTGTCCTCTGGACCATCGTAAGCTTCCACTTCAGTAATGCGGGTACGGATTATTTGCCCAGAATCAGTCCGTCGACAAAGATGTTGACCCATAAGGTCAGCAGCAACCTTCAATGTCGGCCTCTCAAACCAGGACTGCGGAAGGGATTTCATGCTTCACATAGTGCAAGCACAAACAATGGACTGAAGTATCTGCCGTCGCACTACAGCTAACAAATTAGGTTCTAACGATAACCTACTGTACTTGACGTCAGTTCTTCTTTGTTCTAAGGGCATGAAAATCTGTACGGCATTTTAAACGTTGTCTTGGTGTGTTGCATTGTTGATTAAGTTCATCATCAAATAGATATGACTCATTCCTATATCGGTGACGTACCGTTGTTTGTGTGATTACTTAACTGTGTGGTTATGTTGTAAAGGATGAGCATTCACGTTCATCGTTGTGTGTGTACTCTGTGTGAGAGTACGCGTGTTAAAGACATATCGTTCACGTTGATAGTTGTGTGTACTTGTGTGAGAAATGAGCATTCAATTCACCATTGGTTACATGAGGGAGGTGTTACCACCTCATCGACAAGAAGGTACAACCTAATGAATGTGTTGGCTCCGACTATGTACTTTATTTTGTGTACGTTGAAATGTAAACATCCAAGTGCTATTATGTATGTTTCATCATTTAATGAACTTGTTGGAAACTCGACGCTTCTAGATTGGACTTAGTAAGAAGCAACTTGCTGAGTGCCAGAAAATTCTGAATGTGAACAGCTCAGTGAACTTGAAGTATGTTTTCATTTCTACTCGTTCATAGAACAGAATATTGAACAGTGCCATTCCAAGTTTTGTTGATTCATGCGGAAGTAAATTTATTGTACCAAGTACTGCGTTGATAGGCATTGCGGTAACGTTTCTTAATTGTTGTGCATGAAAGACTGAGAAACAATGAATCATGTCGGCTATTTATTCATTTTACACTTTGAGACCCATACGTGTTTTGCGCGTACATTTCCATCGTGAAGAATGAGAAATGCCTATATTCGTGAGAAGTTCTATATTGTTAGAGGCGCCATGCTGATATTTGACCAGCAAAAGATCTCTACGGCCAAGGCATCCACGTCAAGCTCTTGACTCAGCCTCACGTTCTTTTTACCTTGAAAAACTGTTCTCCGAAGACGAGGAAAAAGTGATTAAGCATAGAATAAATTACGGGTCTGTGACAATGTTTCCGAAAGATTTTCGTTTAGTCGTATATGTAATGAATACCTTCACAAGATTTGAAAAGAAGAAGCCATATGTGGCACACGTGAATGTGCGCTGTCGAATCCATTTAGGCAAGTCTTTCTGTACCTCTGTCTTCAGGTATCGATCGTCCACTAAAACAATCGAAGCATAATCGTCTTTGTGGCGAATAGCCCGTCCAATTGATTGGTTCACTGCGCGCATACAAAGGCTTGTATAGTACTGGCCACCGGCGTTGTGGTTCTATAACACAGTATGTGTGTAATTGAATGTGTAAGAATGAAATGCAAATCGCACAGGAGATATTAATCCCAAATTCAAATAATCCCCCAGATGACCACGCTGGTAATTATGAAAAGTTATATAGTATTGTCTACTGCTTTGTGCGATGTAGAAATGTCAATCATAAATGACCGGAGCGACCGAATAGAAGTGTTAAATTCACGATATACATGTGAAAGCGTTCTGTATACTCCTAGAATAATCGCAATATACGTATATGAAAATGTGACAGCGAAATCGAATAATTACCTTTGTCATGGAGTCGAGGTACCTCATTCTTTCAGACAATTCGGGAGATCTCTTGTTCGGAAAAGGAAGTCCAACCATGATCACACATCTTAATCGTAATAAACGAATCGTCATAGTAAGGACGGTAGAAAACTATAGATACAAAATGTAGCTAAACGAAGTAGTGCAAGTATAACAGTCACGTCCAACCTACAGCTCTATCACGATAAAAGTTGTGGCCGCTATTGTCAATACATTCTAATACGCTCCTAACTCACATACCTTCCCAATTCATCTTTGAAATTAATACCCTCACTCAACTTTCCACCTACAACACTTAACAAAAGAGCACCCCTGCTGGACGCGTGACTGGGATTGGCACGAGAATTACGTATACACATGGAGTAGTTATTTAATAGGTCGTCCAACTTTTGCTGGCTACCTCCTCTGTCCTCCCGTAATATCTATGTACAAAACCGAATGTAAAGTGTCATTCATAATGAAGGTATCTGTGAATATACATGCTTCGGAATTCTCACATAGAAAAGCCAAAAAAAAAGGTAACAGCATTCAATACAATATTAGTATAGTGTGAACATTCGTTTGGAACCAGTGGTAACATGTTTGACAACTTTTGTATGCATAATACGAGTGCTACCGTTTTCACGCCAGAAATGTCTTTGAGGGCGCCAGTGGACTGCCAGCGGTCGTGTACAATGGATGCGTAGTCATAAGAGGCGAAGAAGCACACAACACCGTCAGGTACGCGCTTACATGTTTGCAACACGAGTCTTCCAAGCTCGTCAATCTAGTTGACATACAATGACACCACTATTAGTACTTCATAAATGTGTGGATGTTGGTTGTGCTTCACATAATATGCCGTGCGCTCTATATCGTTGCAGAGACGTGCTAGACGGAAACCCCACAAAGATATACACACATCAACACACAGTATACAATCATACACCCACACATATACAGCAGCATACCATTTCTATCTTTTTACGATTCTCGAAAGTGAACGATAGTTTCTTGCCTGACGGACCAACTCCAACACACAGCGCGATAAGATTTTCAGGAGGAATGACGTGATCACAAGAAAATAAAGATATACCTAATTCACGGTCAGCAGCTGTGGGCATTGTATTGCCCTTTACCGAAGGATTACCGAAACACTCTTCTGTGCATATAAGTGTGAATATATGAATGACATGACATGGTGCTGGATGTTGTATGTATTAGTTCAGAACAATAACATGTCGTTAACAGGCTAGATTGGCAATAAGAGCAAGAAATTCACCTTGATTGTTCTTCTTAGGCACCACATGGCACACGTCGGTATTTCGCGTCGGCGATGTGCTTACGATTGAGGAATTGTCGTCTTCTCTAGTGATTTTCAACTGAGATTACAAGTCCCGTATGTACAAATACAGTTAATCTCAGTACAGATATGAATCTTGTATACCTAATAGACATACAAACAGGTATATGTATTATACTGGTCGACTCAAAGGTTGGGGTATCAAGAACATTTAGATACGCTCACGTTGATACTAATAACAATTAGAAACACAGTACCATATACTGTATGCGTATATGTCTCTAGAACCAGGATATACGAAAGCACGGATATGAAGTCCTAAGAAAAGAGAAAGGATAACTGAGATACCAATGATAGAATTACAGGCACAAAACATCCCATTTATTAAGCACATACGCGCCCTACGTTGTCATGGAAGTTCTTAAGATACACATGCTGGTTCCCATAATATGCATGACATTTGTACTCATCATTTCGAGCGAATCCAGATATATAACTCTACTTTATACACTTTACACTGGTGATTATGCATATATAAAAAACGAAACAAATAGATAGACAAACACCCTACCACCTTGTAATCAAATGCCTCAGGATCTACAAGCTGGTCAGCAAAGTCGTTATAAGGCGACATTGTGCCTCCGCATAAAATGACTGACCTCGCTTGTGAAAGCACGTCTGTGAATTTGTCTGCCGCCGAAAGCACCAGATACTTGATTCTAATCTTAGGTGCATCAGGCAGTGCAGGTTTGTCGCTAGATAATTGCTTATTGTTGTTTGGATTCAAATTCTGCTTTCTACTTATATTCATGTCCATGTTCCTTTTCGGATCACAATTGGGTGTGTATGTGGGGGTGGTGTGTATAGGTGTCTCACAAGTTATCATTATGCGACCATGCCGATCAATTCCTTGCAAGGCGGTTAAGAAATCAACTATCGGTTGCATCGCCGAGCCCTTGCGCGAAACCTCTGTTAAAACCAGTAGGGAATCAAGTTCAGTTTGTTAAACCAATTGTACACATCACGCACTCGATATTAACACAACAAAACCATGCGTGCACAGATACACTCACATGCATATGTTTACGCATATTTAAATACGCAATGAACCGTCACGCATACATACGTATATGTTCAAGACACTTATGCATGAATCGCCCTCACCTTCTCCGTCTAACATGGAAGCAGAGTCCATATGATCAACAAAGCCATGAAGCTGAACGAACAAAAAACGGAGCGAAAAATGAATGGTATATCTTTTCGTGCGAAATAAATCTTCTCTGCATGTACCCTTAAACTACAATTTACCTTGCGGACAAGCATTGCCTTGTCACAGTACTTGACGAGTTTAAACAGATTTATGTTATCAATGCCCAAGTCAAACACAAAGTCTGTCACAGACTGGATGTAGGAGGTTTTACCTGTGAGTTGAACAAGTTGAATGCTTGAGAGAGACAAAAATACTAAATTGAGAATATGTCAGCATATCAGCTATATTCGTATTCAACCGCACGTGTGAAACTATGTCAATCTTAGGTATGTATGAAGTTTTCAAGTAAACACTTTCATCAAAGTGTACGCATTTACCATTAGATTTCTCACCGAAATTGGTTTTGCTACTCGACGATGGGTCACGTAACGCTTTACTCAGTCTTTTAAGAATGAATAATATTTGTTGAATATAGATAGTATTCTTACGGCTCAGTCTAGACTTGTACCGTTCAAAATATCGCGTTAACTGCCCCTTTGCTCGAACAATCTGTTTGAAGGAAAAGTACATGGAATTTGGTTGCGCGTAGTGATGACCACTGTATTTTTGCAGGATAGGTTGCCACCCGCATCAACATATGAATGAATAAAGTATACGAAATTTTAAATTGATTGCGCACTAACATACCTCGACTTCGTCAATTGGAACAGAGTAGACGCTTGTGAGTGTATCGATTAGATTATGAGCTTCATCGATAATCACTATATTTTCTGACAAGTTAATTCCTGTGGCCTCTCGTGTAGCAGAGTGTAGAAGCATATTGTATGGTACGCAAACAATCTACTTGTGTTGGAGTGAAATCGGTTCGAAGAACGGAGGAAAGGTTGAATGTATGGTATGCTTACATTGATGCCACTATTATGTGGCATAAAAAATGTAGAACTTGCTGCATGCGGTAGATAATATAAGAAAAATTGCACGTTAAGTAATATAAAATTCAAAAGATGTATTTATAATCGTACCTCGGCCAAGGGTACAGATCGTCTTGCACCATAATATGGACACGTCTCCAAACTCGTTCCAAGTGTCACCAAATCTTCTATATCTCGGACTTGGTTCTGAAGGAACGCAAACACTTGTGTTAGAACTACACTTGACTGTGCAAGTCCGAGAAAGTGTAATGCAATGGCCACCAACGTATAAAGGTTGCAGCGAGTGGTGAAACCATGCTTGTTCGTGTTGATGTGTAAGTGTAAGCAACTGATTGAATAGTACAAATATTAAACTGGATGTCGGCGTATTAGTAACAGTGTACTTACATGAATACGATATACAAATTCCTTCGACTTCTTGTGATTGTAGTACATGCAACCTTTTTGCTTTCTTCCTTTCTTGCTTTTACCTGAATATTACGTACGTACTTGTTAGTAGATTGATGGCAGTCGACTTGAGAATACTTCAACATGAATGCAGACGTAAAGGACAAGAACCCATTTATATCGAAATGCGCATCATGGTGCAAGTACGTCAATATTTGTCGGGCACAAATTCACACCTCGCTGATCTTTCAGTTCCAAACACCGATCATTAATACGGCTTTGAGTGCCAAGTGCCTTAACTTCATGATTGATACACATTTGTTGTCGAGAAGCAAGCGATGTCACTCCAACCTCATCGCCATATGGACTCTGCTTAAGCTGTTGTTTGTCGGTGAGTGGATTTCAACAAGCATATAAGTTTTCGTTGTAGCTAATGGCTAATTGTATACGAGATAAACGTACACTCAAACTTATACATATGCACATATACAGCTTACCTCACCGACAAACTGGGAAATTTGAGAATGCGTTCGGCTACAGTATATAATCTTAGGTGTTCTGCTTTGGATTTGGGAAAAATCTTCTGCATTACTGTCTTCTGATTCACTATCACTGCAGTTTAAATTCCTTCTCTTTATCTCGCTCGACTCTTCATCGCAACTCTCGTAGTCCACCATCAATTCCTTGTCAAGCACTGCGACAGCGGATGCGTCGAAAGCTTTGTATGTGATACATTGGTATAAGTAGAATATATTGCATATGGATGGACAAAAGACACAGCTATGACACAGTTAATATGTGTACACATATATGTTTAGTCTGGCGTACCTATCTCGTTTATTTTATTTGTAGCAGACGAACTTATACTTTCAAATCCCATCGCAGAATGGCTTGAGTTGTGGTGGCTCTTGTGTCGCTTTGAAAATGAACCGAACTGTGATCGAAATGTATCGGCGAACAAAGACTTGACTGGAGAAGCGCGTTGAGGTACAAATTCACTGACCCAGTCAAGCTCTGCGTGTGCGTCAGGAAGGAGAATAATTCTTAGACTAAACAA
Source organism: Creolimax fragrantissima (assembly GCA_033442365.1). Lineage (NCBI taxonomy): Eukaryota > Ichthyosporea > Ichthyophonida > Creolimax > Creolimax fragrantissima. Next base: position 2,436,724 of record JAWQFL010000003.1, read on the forward strand.
TTTAATCCACCTCAGCACATTTTCTATGCGTACAGACCTGCAACCTATACTTGCAATTTGTAATAATATATCCATAAAACTTTGCATACGGGCAAAATACTAACCATCGGTCACCGATGGGATCACAGGTTCAAGCACTGGCCGAGTGTGGTGCGCTTTCAACCAGGCCAGTGCCCCACATATGAGACTCATTGATTTGCCCTGAATATAGGGGATATGGGAGGCGTGTATTAGCACATAGTGAACCTGTTCTGCATTGAGCCGGTCACAAAGCGAATGAATCATACTGTAACTACAAGTGTACTTGTGAGAATTAATGTGATCAGTTGTATGAAATCATATTACATCTCCAAAGCACTTCACCTAAACTCCCCGGTCTACATAATATAAAGTTCATTAGACATAACGATTAAGTATGAAATTCCATAACAACTAATCTATTCTCACGCACTCGAATATGCGAACTTCTGTCATTGTACGTAACACATACACGTATAAACTACATCACATAGTTTATAAATATAAACACTAATTGTACTGCGATTCCAACGAATCAATGTCTGAACATTGTCGCCCAGCACAATGGATGTTCATCACTTTTATAGTAGCACAATCTTCAAATTTGTTCATTTATATGATATCCTAATGGGCACATAAATATACTGCAAGCAATTTGTATACGCATTGATTAGAAATGAAATATCTACCGTTCCAGTGGGGCTCTCAAATATGCCCATGTCCCCTCTTTCAATACATTCGAACAAGTGCCGCATAAAGTCACGCTGTTGCTTATATGCAATGAACGGGAAAGGAAACTCTGAAGGGGGATGTATACGATCTTCTGTACAACACGCGGTAGCTTCACTGGCACACTTGCTAGGCTGACTACGAATGGCCATAATTGCTCGTCTGCGTGTTTGCAAGTTGATAGTACGTCTTGTGTGTTGTACGCATTGGAAATAAATCCTACTTTACCACCGTTTACACTGTGATCGGTACACACACAGGTACACGCACACGTGCCACACACAAACACACGCACGCGAGAATGTACTGTATACGTTGTACGTGTTGTTCAAAGTGCTGCATATATATATAATGGGGTTTTTAGAGTTTAATAATTAATTGAGAGTCAGTGAGTTTAATATACAAAAAAAGAGTTAAAAAGCATGCCTGAAAGAAAACACGCCTGAATGACACAAACACACCTGACAAATGAAAATCGGTAACACGAAATTTGGCGGGGACTTCCACATCACATACATGATGAATAACCCCAAACATTGGTTGTTTCATTCCAACGTACACTTTGTGACTTCCAATAACGACGATGTGGAAGTAATACATAATGTTCAAGCATGTTCATTTGCGTTTTTAGTTATTTATTGCGTTAACTCTTAACTGTTTCTTTTATATCCTATCTTTTTTCTATCCTATCTTTTTTTCTGCCGCATGTGAAGTTAGACAGCAAGTAAATATATGGTCAGCCTCAGCTCGAGCCATAGCCGTGTCATAGTGGAGAAGAGAATCATTGGATATTTCGACATCTTCAGGTTGGACGAAAGTCAGTTCTGTCGACGTAAGTTTTTCCTGGTAGATTTACGTAGAACACGCCATTGTCGTATATTTAATTGCTATCAAAGAGCTTAACAATACTTTGACAACTTCAAATGTCTACTTGCTATGTAAAGAAAATGAAGCACTAATATATGTATTTCGTGCGCATAACAGTATATCCATATAGTTTATAAAGATTCCGTACCATGATGTTGGCCCTATAGGTTTTTGCGGTATGGGAGCGGCAACAAAACTCTGTAAATTTCTATAGAGATCAGTCAACATGTCTTCATTTGATGAGCCGTACATCTGGCGAGAGTGCACAACTTCAAAATGACAAACAACGGTATCGCACAGTTATGACTTTGCTTTCTTTGGGTTCAGTTTTCTACAAATATACTTTTCCTAATGTTGACACTCATATGCATATATTTGTTGATTACACCTCTAATTTTTGACGTCTTCAGATATTGTTTCGTATTCACGATGAGAGTAACCTACTAACCAGATAGATAGAAAATCTCTCAGTTAAGAGAATCACACTGTCCAAAACAAGCATCTCCTTGAGCCATTCCTTTCGAGACTTCTCTCATTCATCCTATTCCTCACTACACATTTATGTTAATCATTTCGCTACCACAAGTAGGAAAACTGTTGTCGCAGAATTCTAAACGTAAATGAAGAAATTTCACAACTTTGGCATTAAAGTTTGTGGAAATACTTTTGCTGATGTAACAAATCAGATAAAAATTGTAGAATGGACTTTCTTGAGCAGTACGACTTTCTTGACCTGTACACATGAACAACTCGCTCACACACATACACACGCGCACCCACACTCACATCCACAATGACGCCCAACGCCCCGATAGCTTGCCTCCTGGTTAATTGTATGAACTACTGTCTTTTTCAAAGTTATACTATTTAATTTTCGTATTCCGTGTAAAGGAACGTTGCATAGCCGCTATCACTTGGAACTGTTGTTATTTTAAAACGTCTAGTATAAAGAAGCCATTTTTGTTCATTCTTTGCAAAGCAACGACAAAGCTTCCTCTTTCTCCTTACATTCTGGCTTAGATCAATGATTATATGACAAAAGTATGGATCACAAAAATCTCTGTCTCATGGCTGCTAATGGTTTACCGACTAAAAGATTATACCCACACAGTAGTGGCGTGTATAGTAAATCACCTACATATATACAAACCATTCGAACACAAATCATTCGAATACAAATCATTCGAATACAAATCATTCGATTACTATACACGCCACTACTGTGTGGGTATAAACATTTTAGTCGGTATTCCATTAGCAGCCATGAGAAAGAGATTTTGTGATCCATACTTCTATCATGTAATCATTAGTCTAAGCCAGAATGTAAGGAGAGAGAAAACTTAAGCCTTGCTTTGGAATTACTATGCACGCCACTGTGTAGTTATAGATCTTTTAATTGGTATATCAGTCGCAGCCATGAGAAAGAGATTTTTGTGATCCATTCTTTCATCATACTCGGAAAGAATTGCGGGTTCTTGATCAGTCACTTCATTTACCAATAAAACCACACGCTTAACACTTGTTTTCAGACGTTTGAGTCTGCTAATTTTTGTGTCACCAATATTTCCGTGAGACACACATACGCACACCCAATTGTGATATTTCCGGCTCACTCACCAAAGAAATGATCCAACCCATTTCTCACACGCCGTTCTCGCAACTGGCCATAGACGTGAACTGAGTATAGAGTCGTTTGATTACGAACTAATAACATGCAGTGAATCTCTTTGCTTACTATGAGCTAATATTTAATGATTGCAACCAAGTATTTTGTCGAGTATTCCTATGGTGTGAATTTGACGACCCATCCACATCGCGCAAGTACACAAATATTTTTCGGCGCGAACTCTTTGCACGAGCGCGTCTTTCTTCGTCCCTTCATCTGTTTCAGTTTTAGTGCTGGATGACGGGCAAACTTGACCTTTATTCGACTCCGGAGAGATACTACCATTCAATATCTGTTGTTACGGAAGTGTATTATACACGAATGGCTATGAAGCGTTCACGTATGTGACTATACATAAAACGCATGACAAATGAGTTTGCGATTTGCAAACTGTTAATATATATTACATCTGTGTATTCCATGCCGAGAAAGAGAAACATACGAGTGTTTTGAACTCAAATCCAAAGTCTCACATGACGTACACTTGTAGTCACATGCAGAACGAGTAAACACCTAGAGCTGCTGAAAATACTAGGGTTACTACTACTTTCAACAGAATTGCAAGTCATACACTTGGAAACATGGATGTACGTACCAAGTGCCACAAGCCACACACGCATAGCATGAAGGACAACTAAACGCGTTGTAGTTCATATCTCGAGATACGTAAATAGTAATAGTATGAACCACATATAAACCCGTTGCAATACATACGCACAATCGAATTATACCTGTCTCTCCACAAACTAAGTAGCACCGATAATAGTCAATGAAGCAAGCTTAAAAGTAGAACTGCTGGAACGGGGTAGTACCAGATCTTCGTTCGCGAGCTCCATTTGCGGTACTTTTCCTTCCTTCTTATCTTCGGTCTCCAACAGTCCTAACGTCTCATAGGCTGACTTGCTTTAACTAATTCCCTCCCCAGTACAGTGAAAACACCAGAAAGAGTACTTATATTGTCTGCGTTTGTGTTCCTGAAAGCATGTTCCATTAAATAACAACCCTCCACAGTCTTCACACGGAATCAGAGTCGGCTAGGGCCTTCACCCTCGTCTTCCTCTTCAGAACAAAAAAAACCGCAGTAGTAGCATGCATGAGTTGGCTTCCTTGATGTTCTGGTGCAGCGATCAATTACATCAATTGATGAAGATTTCTTACTATGGAACCTACTGGACAACATGAATTGCAGCGAAGTCGTACTAAACAAAGTCGTACACAAGAAGAAAAACTAGCCAACCAAGTCAGAAAAGCGGACCGATCAAACAGTGTAATTAATGCTTTTAGGTGAACGAGCTATGGAATTGACGAACGCTTGACTCAGGGGGGAACAAGGTTAGATTATTTAGCCCAAGACCTTTATATCCGTATTCAGCAGGTATAGTTCTGCCTGTCACATGATGACTTCAGGGAAACACACTACGTTCCGTTTCACGTCTGTATGTCTGTCTTGAAATGATCATACGTTAAAAAAACAAAACAACTGTGTGCCGTTTCTCCGTGACGGAGCGCACGGTGTTATGCACGGTTTCTTTGTACGAATACTCTCCTTTGTACATGGGGTCTGTAGGGCATATGTTTAACGGCTTGAGCTTTTTTATTAAATCTTCCCGCCAGCTTACGGCAGAATTCCTCGTTGAAGATGAATAATTGCAATCAACTATCCCAGCATGATATAGTTTCAAAAGATTAACCGCGCCTTCCGGCGTAGGAAAATACAGCCATGGAATTCGGGTGCTCACATCCTATGGAAACGTACTTTTATAACACCAATGCGTTGGGTTGTTATGATGTCGGCTTGACAGTACTGACCAGTTTCAAAACAATGAAATTACAGACTATGGAAACGAGTTTAGAACGTGGACTAGCTATAGCCAGTACGAACAACTAGTCACGTGCTGGAACTGATTTTCAACCCAACAGCAAGAAAGATATACTAGTCACAGAGAGTAGTCATGTTTCAGCGAGTTAAGAATGTACTCCGAGATCATTCGTATCCACGATCGTAAAACGCGCGAATAATCTGACATGTTTGTTAGCCATTTCTAGATATCGCCACCACTATTATTGCAGTGCGTTTTCCAATACCACCACCACTACACTGCATTATTCTACTACAACGACTGCATTACCTCTGCGACTACGACTACAGCAGTACTTACTCCTGCTATTACAAGAAGCATTTTTTCCACCACCACTCAACACCACTACAGCCACTACGTGTACAACTACTATTGCAGTACTTCTACCAACAACCTCTACGACCATCACTACCACACTTGTGAGTCTTGATAAAATTGCTTTATTGCACCGACGCAAACTGTGTCTCAAACTGTCCTCGAAATGAGGGAATGTTCGTTCATATTTCAATACATATGCCACAAGAGAGGGCAAGGCTGTTGATGTTCCAAACTATATGCCCATCTATATTCTGTACATGCTCTATGGATCCTCACACATCTCATGGTAGTTCGTATCACCACATACGTAAGTGCAGCAAGGTTCAGTGTCAGAGCACAAGCTAAATAGTTTACTGCACCCAAGCATATCTGTTGCGGTAGTCATGGCCATTACGACGAGGAAGAGTCCACGAGCGGTGTTCATATAGCAATGTGAAGTAGTATTAGTCCTTATAGTGCTAGTTCAAAACCCGACTTCAATCGTGCTCGGTGCATTGAAAACGGGAGTGTTGTTAATTGTACACTTAAATATCTGTCTTTATTGTTGGGAAATGCATAAAGTATTTGTCTTTATCATTTCGTACACAAATCGGGTGACACTTGTGTGGTTGGTTTCTACTGATGATATTCTGAGTAGTATTGATCATATTCTTGTACATTGAGAAACAGAATTTGAAAATATCGAATCTACGGAACCTTTTTCCACTTCAATCTTCAAAGTTCTCATTTGAATAATTGCTACCACCACCAAGATCTGCACTAAAGGCCGTTTCACCGAAGCGTACGCTCTAGGCTTCTTCACAACCTTCACGCCCTCCTACTCGTCAAAGCTTCGCATTTGCCCTGACGGTGAAGTGACTGTTGATCGAAAACGAACACAGCAGTTTCGATTTCACCTAGTTTGGATACATGAGCAGTTGAATGTACGCAACGGTCCATGCAAATATTTCGTGTTTTTGGGTTTGTACTAAATACGCTATAAGTTTTACTGAACAATCATGATTCAATCTCGTGATCTCAAGATATGCTACCATCACTGGATGGGACATTCAGGTGATATGTTGAACATTCTAGTATGTGACAATTAATGAATGCTTTGAATGAGCCATTCGCAGTTTCACAGTATAGAGTACATTAAAAGTCGGTGTTTTCTAGGTTACTACTTTTAAGACATATACCAAACTCGCAAATATTAGTCCCATTGCTACTGCCGCGCCCGTCCACATTGACCCGACAAAAATAATTTAACGGAACCATCCATCTCCCAACCGTTCCAAACCGATGATAAATGCAAGACAATAGATAATTGCTCAGTGTAAGTCAAACGGACACAACTATGCGTTGGTAACTGTTTCTGGTTTTAATAGTCATGACAAATCGTGTTTATAATTATGTACTTCCTTCTATTAAGAGCACACTAATATGCAAAAGATGCTTGAGGTTATACGGGATGTTGATGTGAATCTGTTTTGAACTTGGGCGGTATCATATCTGTTATGACAGCATCTATTCTTTGATCTGACCGGATTAAAATCCCATTTGGCAATGCGTCTTGCCTCATCTATGAGTTGGAAGAACAAAAAATAGAATAGGGTTTGACATGTCACATACTATATCGTGCATTCAACTTCACGAATAGACTAGCGAAGCATGACACATATTTCACGTTTTTACATGTTTGTACTCGTTCTTGGGTGAAAACTTCATCCACAAATAAAAAACTGAAATTCAACATAAAAAGCAGGGGTACCGGTTTCATTGACCATGGTTGGAGAAGAGACCCTTTCATTCGCTTATAATATGTCTTATCGTCTCATCAGCAGCACTAAGACGGAAAGTACAAGTTTCCTGCTTGGCGAAAAAGTAAAATGTTGAAACGATATATTCTACGATACAATCGAACCACACTGAGTATGTATATTATGGATAAAATATAACAACAAAGATACCACTTGCTCTTCGGTTGTTGAAACGGGTTGGTTGGTGGCCCATGCGAGACCAAAGGACGAATAGGGTCGACGAATAGTGTATGCCAGCACAAAATTGTAGTAGAGTAGAATGAAGTAAGTAATGATTGGACTAATAGTTATCGTTGGGCTTTTGTTTTATACTAGTCCGCAATTTTCGAAGCATAAAAGTAGCGAGTACTTAATCTATTGCTTAAAACTTTCAGGCCTAGTGTTTTGGTTTTTTTTTCAAAAGCGTGATCTACATGCATATTGTAGACTATCTCAAACCCTTCCGTTTATCATTCGATCTTGGTAGACATCAGTGGATTTTTGACGTTGTATATAAACAAAGAGGTGACCCGTTTAAAAATCACTTGTACGTGTTATTACATAGCAAGTTGGACAGTACATCCGGCAGTACAGAACTGTACTTCCATAGAGAAACTTGATTCAATGCTAAAGATTTTCAAGACTAGAGTATTCGGCAACAATGCCAAGAGCAACGAACAGATGGTAGGGCGGGGGGAACACGACAGTATTGTCAATATGGGGGCACCTAATGATAGAGACATGAAGAAGTATGCCAACAATAATTCTCAGATTACTGTGGATGTAAGCTTTAACTCACACCAAGTCTTTAACATTGACACGGATGATTCAAGTGAAACTTATCAATCCAGTGGTGCAAGCTCTCTTGCGTCGACTCCATCGGTGTCTATGAGCCGATATAGCAGTAGTGAGTCGTACAACCGACGACGGTCAGTAGATATAAGCAAGTCATTCACACATGAGTACCGTAACTCTACTGCCGCCACAGAATACACCATCATCCGAACATTAAACGTTGGTTCAACAGCAAAAGTACAGTTGGCCTATCACGAGGAGTCCGACAGACATGTTGCTTTGAAGATTATGGCAAAAAGCAAGCACGAGATGAAGTACATGAATCGAGAGGTGTCTATACACAAACAGCTAAATCAAATCTGCAAGTTGCAGAACATGTCGCACCAGCATATCGCAGAGATCTACGAGGTTATTGAGACTCCTCATCACTTTGTCGTTGTCATGGAGTACCTGGCTGGTGGTGATTTGTTTGATCTTGTCCCTCCGAATGTTGGATGCTCAGAAATCCAGGCTCTTGGTTACCTAAGGCAAATAACCACTGCAGTGGCGCATCTACATAGATCCGGGGTAGTTCATCGTGATTTAAAACCAGAAAACTGCGTCTCGAATGGCAAAGGCATAATTAAACTCATCGATTATGGAGCTGCAACTGATGTAACGGGGGCGACGACATCAGCGGGTACAATTCCCTATATGGCACCAGAGATGTTCGACAAGGCCAACGCAAGTTCGTGGAATCTAAAAGCTATTGACGTCTGGGCGGTGGGAGTTCTTTTCTTCACATTATTGACAGGACGTTTCCCATGGGCAGTAGCGGTTGAGGAGAGAAGTCCAGAGTACAAACTATTCGTAGAAAACACGTTGTGTCATCGTTATCCATGGAACAGTATATCGACAGGGTCGAGGAGGATTATTTCTAGTGCACTGAACATGAACGCATCCGAACGACTGACCATTGACGAGCTTAAGACAGTGATTGAGGAAAGGTTGTATACACTGCAACATCAAGTACCAGCTATGGCTTAGATATTCAGCTATTGCTTACATATTGCCACGTCAGAAATTTAGGGAGTTTGTAAACTCGAGTCATATATTATGCTATGTACAGTAAAATTCAAGAGTAAATATAACATTATGTGCTCTAAAATAAAGTCCAAATAATAGAGATACTTCTTATGCTACTAAAACATCTTTAGGTAGACAAGTATTGTACGCTTTTGAGTGAACAATCAAGAAGACATAACTACAAACATAGGAGCTAACAATTTATATAATATTTACAAACCCACCATGAGGATTCATCCTACAATTGATGACGTACCCACCGTCTTATCATTACATATTTACTTGGCGAATAGTCGAGAAGGCCGGCCCTGGCGTTTGTGACCAGCACTCGATGCACCGTATGCAATTCTATTGTTTCTCTGCTCAAGCATTTTCTTCTTAAAGTCTTTTACCTCATCAGTAATCTTGCCCCCACGATGCCCTTTCGTTTTCTTTCCACTCACTTGATCCGCCACAGCAATTGTGAAGGCACCATTCTGTATCACAGACTGCCCCATCACATTATCGTACACAAACTTCGTCTTCTTACCTTCCTTCCTTCGTTTTCTCTCCGGTTCTTCACTTTCCTCACGAGGAATATTTTCTTCCATAGCCTCTTCTTCAATCTCGGTAGCCATGGACTTCAAGAAGTCAAGTGGCAAGCGAGCCTGAACTTTTGCATCCTTTTTCAATCTTTGGTCCTCAATCCTTTCCTTACGCTTTCGGAGTTCACTCTCTTGCCGAGCCTTTGCCTCCTCGACAGCAGAAATTCGAGCTTCTTCAGTTTCCTCCGCCATCTGTTGAGCGCTCTTGAACCCAACAGATTCAGGCATTTCATCTTCATCATCCTCTACTTCCTCGATCGCTTCCACTGTTTTAGGTAGAATCACGCTGGGGTCAAAGTCATCGTCATCCCCAAAAACAATCTTCTTGGACTTTGCTACCAGAGTATTCAACTTTGGCTTTGTCTCTTCATCGGTCGAAGAGCTTTTCGCAGCCTCCTCAACAGGAGAATCCGATTCATTAAGATTATCTTCTATATTCTCCTCGTTCTCCTCGGATATCGATAGTGCAGAAGTAGCTTGTGTAGTAACGTTGTCTACGGACGAAGTGGGTGTCTTTGATTTACCAGGGGTAGACCTGGCTGACTTAGATCGAGAGGACGTTTCAGATGAATCAATCAAGGGTGTACTTTGCGCCGAAAAGAATTTCGGGGATTTGTTATTAGAAGGTGTGGAATGCGCAGAGTGTCTAGCAGATGAAGTGGGTGTAGACTGAGGATTCTTTGATTGTTTGGCAGATCCCCTAACTGGTGTGGGTTCTCTGAATTGCGACTTATCTATCACTTCGACGGGAGTAGCGAATTCATCACCTTCTCCATCAAAAACTAAGGATTTCATGGGTGTTTGCTGAGGTGGATCAACAATACTGCTTTGCTGTTCAATTGCATTGTCCACTATGTCGTCTACTGGAGTCGGCGGGAGATTCTTCCTCGAGCGTGTGCGTGGTGTTCGAGCTGCCGACATGGTTTTACTTGCCGACATACTTTTCGTCGCACTGGCCTTGGCGTGAGCAGAGCTCACGACTGGATTTTTGGTCGGCGTTTTTCTCACACCCTGTACATGACTCGCTGGAGAAGTAGAAGACAAGGACGGTCTTCTGACGTTTCGAGTACTCACCATGAGGTCAAATAGTTACTAGAAAGAACAAACGGTATTATGTACTGCTATATTTTGCGATGCCAGAGAGAGAAAAAATCAACCTTGTTCTTGCGTCCAAGTGATGGGCAAGCAACGTTTAATGTTATGTGTCGCTTGCTACTAGCCATATTGATCGCATTGTTGTTGTGTGTGTACAACGATACCCACATCGGTACACGTGCGGATTAAGGACGGCCTGATCATGTACTACACATCAGTCGGTAGGTTGGTGGGTCGATGGGTCGGTGTGGGTCGGTGTGGGTCGGTATGGGTTGGTGTGGGTCGGATGTGGGTCGGATGTGGGTCGGATGTGGGTCGGTGTGGGTCGGTGTGGGTCGGTGTGGGTCGGTGTGGGTCGGTGAGTCTCAAGTTGGTAGGTTGGTGGGTCGGTGGGTTGATTAGTCGGTCGGTAGGTCGGTGGGTTGGTCGTTCAGTCGGTGGGCCAAGACCGTCATCGAAATGCCATAAATAAATTTTAACATGCGTTAATGCATTTGTACCGGCCGTTTGGTGTGAAGTAAACCTGCAACAGTAATTGTGTACTATATATTCCGATTTTTTGTTTTTAGACCCTTTTTAAGACCTAATATTAAGGCCTGAATACCCTACCCTCCTCCCCTTTTACCCACTTGTTTTTGTTTGTGGATCAAGACCTACCTCACGAAAGGGAGAACCCAGGCCTTCACCCGAACTATATTTCAAACTGGAAATGGGCCTAACTAAAGGCCTAAAAAAAAAGTTCCTCACCAGAGCCCCCATCCAGCCCCGCTTAGCCAAGGGGTTTTGAATATATTGGATGGACTCGAAAGAAACGCCAAACTATACTTTAAAGCTCAAACAAAGCTCAAACATCACTTTCAGTGCCCATACGGCGTGCCATCCTCATGTTAAGTAGCAAATGCGTTCGCTTACCCGTACACTCACGCATGAACACACACACACACACACACACACACACGCACACACACACACACACACATATATATATATATACGAACGCACCTTTGCACTATTGCAACCTGCGTCCATAGGTACGTTTTCTTTGATGATATCGGTTCTGTACGTTTTTGAGGTTTTTACATTGGACACTTGATGTAACTGCCAAAAAAGCGGTTTCAAGGGCTTGTCATAGACATGCTGAAAAACAGACTGGTTTTGCTTACAGCTCTCTATCGTGGTTGTTGGACGGGTGTACGCAGATAAGAAAGCTATGGAGGGTGTACGCTCCTAATCTCCTTTCATTGACACGCCTACATTTTTATGTACTGTGCACACACCATGTCTAATCCTCTACTAAAACAAGCTGGAAGCAGGTTTAAGCTTACAAACGTAAAGGAACACGCATTGCACCATGGAAAAGACGTAGAAACGGAAGAGTCTACATTAGAACATCTGCCTCATGCTAATTCTGATGATACTCAGGTGCAACCAAACGAACCAGCTAAAGGTCAACATGCACCAACCCCCGAGGAACACACCGCACAAGCGCAGGCCGAGAAAGATCAAGCATACACTCAAGAACATGGGTCACTGCGAATACTGCCGTCGCCAATACGCAAGACTCCCACTCCGACTTCGGTATTGGATAGGGCAAAGCGAATAACAACAGGCTCACCTAAACAATTTTCCTCGCACTTTGTAGATTTATCACAGAACACTACTATAAACACAAACACTCAGGGCAATGAGTCTACACAACATAACTATGTACATCAACACATGTTTGCACCTATTAACCAGGTTGTTTCTAATGTGAAAGACGCTGCCATTCTTGCCACGTCAACAACTAAGAGCTTAAGTGGCACTGGGTCCTTGCCTAGTTTCTCTAATCCGTCGTCCAACATTGCACTGCAGGAGGTAGCACAACAGGGCGTAATAGCAGCAAGAATGGCATCAGACCCCACGCATTTATTGTGTGACAATCCTCCTGCTGGGACAAAACCTAGTCGGTTCACAATATACGACCCTGCCGTAGTAAGTTCCGCTAGTATACCCCGGCCCACAACTGTAATCGCGGCACCTGAGCCCATATCAGTGATGTCGGCTGTTGTTCTCCCGTCACGGGAACGGATGGACGTAGAATACAATAGGGGGAGATTTAAGGTGAAGGACACACATCCGGAGGGTGTCTTGGCTCAAGCAAATGGTGGAGTAGGAGTAGGAGGTGTGCATAGTGGAAGTGGTTTAGTATCTGGAGGTGCATTAACGCCTACAACACCACCCACGCGGCTGCGACCACAGTCTGTGATTCAGCAGCAGCCCAACGAACCGAATATATATAGCAGTTCACCACCGCCTGAACAACAGTCTACTCCACAGCAACAAGAAATGTTATCACTATCGCGTCGAACATCACTCACTCATCCATCTACCATGGTACAGGTAATGCACCACCCTGGGCTCATATATCACCAGTCTACTAGTCCTCAGCACTCGGTCATGTACATACAATCTCCACACCAAGTGATGTACTCACCTGCTACCGGGTCTTCCCCCGTGATGAGAGGGAGTGAAGAACCACCGCACCGAGTATTCCATGAGGGAACAACGCCTCCTGCCCCTGTGGATAGTATAAACGAAGTGGAGCAGCAAGAGATGATGATGCACATGTACCATCAGGTTCCCCCTCAGCCTGGGTACGTGTATGAACAACAAGATAGTAGTAGCCGCAAATATGCTGCAGTGCCAGCAGTACCGAATTACAGGCGTGTCGCTCAGACTGGGCTTGACGGTTTGAAGAAGGTGAGAAAAAGTAATGTGGAACAGCAGAAAATGCTGAAGAAACTCATCGAGTTCCATCGCCCTGGAATGGGTGTTATTTCATCTTCTACGTTTATGGAAAAACTGGTATGCCCGAGTTACTGATGTGACAAATCGTTAACACCTACTGTTCAGTGGCATTAACTGTATAACCTTTGTTGTGTGTTTGGTTGAAGCGTGTGCGATTTTGGTTGCATTCATGATATACTTGTATATTCTCGAATCGTCAAGTGTCCCAGTCAATAACTCGTCAAGTACCCCAGTCAATACTCCAATCAATGGTTATTAGTGTCGTCCGTCCCACACGAACTACCTCAATATGTCTGAGCGCCTTCCTATATATTAGTACGTCGAATGATACTTTTCATATGCACATAACATAAACAGGAAAACATGAAGGAAAAATTTATTGCGCTCAACAAAGAGAACGAGCTGCTTCTTGAGGAAAACAAAGGCTTACGGCAAGAGTGCGAAAAATTGGGTATAGAGACACCAGAACCATATACTACAGCAGTTCAACCAGATGAGATCCCAGAACCAAAGATTGTACAGGCACCACAGACTAACGAACAATTCCAGCCCATTATGATGTCGTCCATGTATGGAGCACATATTCCCATGCCCGTGGATCAAGCTACCTATCAAGCCGAGCCAGGGGAGACCATGCCGTCGTCAGACTTGCAGGCACACTTGGATTTCGGTGCTAGTTACTCACAGTACGCCAATCCCTACTCGCACAGTATTTTCAATCCACACACTCAGCAAAGTACCGATCCAAGTATGCACTATGAGGGTTTCGCACCACAGGATGTCCCGTTTCAATATCAATCATCGAAATTGCCTACGGTCGCGGCTAGTGTAAGCTCAGGTGTGAATGTTGAACAGTTTGGCGATTGTGCGCCTGGGGGTGTGATTGCTGGTAGAAACCCAGGTATGACGGGTGACATGAGTACTGAAATGAGTGCAAGCAAGGATATCCATGTGCCAGGGATGTCAGGTCTTGAAAATAGCATGATGGGTATGACTCTTTTGCAACATCACCCTGATGAATATAGTACACAACCCCATCATGTCCACTCGCTTCCTCAGGAAATGTATCCCGTTAACCCACACATGGTGTCAATAGCCCCGACCGGATACGACATTGGGACACCAATGTACTCTGGGCCCAATGCCATGTATCCAAACAATCTGTACTTTCCTCAGACACAAGTGACTTCCCACTGGACTGTTTCAAACCAACCAGTGATGCATACACGCACCACGCCAATCAACATTCACGGAATGGCTCAGCCGACTTCATTGAATCAACATCCTTTACCAATACAATCTACTCTACATACTCAGGCCCTTGCTCAGGCCCAGGCTCAGGCTCAGGCCCAGGCCCAGGCTCAGGCTCAGGCTCAGGCCCAGGCTCATGCTCAGGCCCAGGCCAATCAACTTCAGGCCCATACTCAGTATGTACAAGCTCAGTTACAATCACAAGCACAGGCATACAAGCAATCTAATGCTATGGCGCAGCAGCAATCTAGTACTATGGTACAACAGCAGCAGTCAGCACAAACGCATTCAACATTAGCCCACGGAAAAGTTCAATCACAACAAGGACAGGCCCAGTCCCAGGCAGGGGCCCAGGCTCATTTACAACATGGACAAGTGCAGATACCATCTCAACCTCTGTCACATCAACAGTTAAAGCAACAAGGTAAAGGTAGTCAGAGCACAATGGCGAATGCAAACTCGGGGTCAGTGTCCATCCACAGTGGGCGATCTTCGTTAACTTCACTTCAGCAATCGCAGACTATTGTGCACCAGAACCCACAGCTTGGTTCAATGCATGGAGCACAGTCACCCATGATGGCTGGTAATAAAAAAACGGCTATACAAAAGATGCAAATGAATGCTTATGCACAGGCACAGGCACAAACCCTTGAGAAAAATATGGAGCAAATCAAGGGCCAACAACCGCAGTTTAAACCAGTAACTACCATGGGTCAGATTCAGGGTCAGGCCAATAGTCAAGCGCCACAACAAACACAGTTAAAACCTGGTAAGAACAAGTCGGTCCCGCCCCCAGCAACTCAGAAACAACAACCCATGCAAGGCCCAATATCAGGACAGGGCGTGTACGTACAACAACCGAAACCGCCGCCCACGACCACAGAAAAGAAGGGGGAGAAGAAAGGAACAGGCCAAGGGCAACAAATTAAGCCGAAGGTAGGACCGTCTAGTAATAACAAGTCTAGTAAACAACTGCCAGGAGGAAATCCGCAACAAGCACGTCCGTTGCCACAGTCGAGATCGCACACCCCACCATTAGTGCAAACCCCACAAACGCCTCCAGTACAATCAGGCCCGTCTATCTAGACGGTTGACTGCGTGAGGTGGTTTAGTGACGTACATATACGCGCATCTGCGTCACATTGCAAAATGTACGCACACGAAGGCACACGATGACATTTATACCACCATCATTCTTGTTGTATGGACGGTTGTGCTGTAGTCAGCTAGGGTTATGTTTGAGTGGCATACGTTGGTTTTAGTTTGGTGTATCGTACGGGCGTAATTTCAAAAGCAACTTGTGATTGCGTGGCACCAACTTGATTACAACACAGTGCCCGCCCATTGGGACTTGCACCATGTAAGGTTTTAGTGCGACTAAAATATTATCCGAACAAACTGCTCGCAACCATAGACTGCCTTTATCCTTGATGTGAGTCTTGCCACCTTGAGCAAATATCAGTGGATATGCTCAGATATTAGCGCACGTGCTGACGATATCCATTGACACGGCGCTATCAACACTTATGCTGTTGATAGAATGCAGGAGAATGCGTGTATATAATCGAGAAGTACCTTTAGACGTCAGGGTGAATATAAATGTATAAAGTTCTTTGACCATGAGAGTAAAAAACTGTGTTTGTGATGTATAACATCTAACCAACCGTACTGCGGATAAGGGTACTTGTCCTGCTCAACTGGAGATACACATTTACTGCTACACAAGCTTTCGCTAGAGTTGCAGCCCGTTTTGATTTGTTACTAAGGCTATATATATTAGTAGTGAGTACGTAAGTGCGTACCAGTCAGAAACTATGTGCGACCTGTATAAGTTCGTCGTGATGAAAGTACAATGTTTCAGTGTATACCGTTGCAAATGATAAGCAGAAGGTCGCTCCGTCGTTGGATACTGTCTATTTATACTACCAAGTACAGACAGTCGTTTAAAGATAATAATACTCACGGTACGTTCAAGGGGAACTTTGGGTGTTCAGTGGGGTACATACATTCTATTGAGATGTGCCAGTGACAAGTCTCAGATGTTGAAGAAATACTTCAGATTATGCGACCATCATTCAACATGGCAGTAAAAGTATAGTTGGATGATACAGGAAATCTTCCATTACATTATTTAATTCATGGGTCGACCACGCAGCGTAAGATATCACAAAAATTGAGCATGACGGAACGTATGGTCAATTTAATATTTGAATCTATTAATATCAAGATATTGAGCTCATACTGGCGAAATAGTTTTATCATGCCAAAAAGTACATCGAATCTCGTCTTGTAGTTTTAATAAACAATAAACAACAATCCTAGTTGCTGATGAGCAGCAATATGTACAGAATTAACTACGCCAATACTTGTCTTGTTGCCATGTAGGAGCGGTCATCGTGGACATACCATGGCGAAAGCCGCAAAGCATTGATCACACATTTACAGCTACTCCCTACCTTGTCGGAGCAAGAAAATCTTATAAGCCGCTTCTTCAGACTGAGGGTACACTTCTATTTGGGATATCTAGTACTTCATCCTCAGGCTGTGCCGTCAGATATGTAATTAGCGGGACCATCTATTGACGAAAACTTCGAATTCTCAGCATTGTCAATAAATCAATGCACATTTGCTCCAGCCAGACGCAAACAAATGAGGATACAATGTTTCGCTTGAATACAGGATTCTTTTATGCATATTTAGCATTGATGCCATGTAGGAAGTGCTTATCCAACGATACCAACTGTGATCACATGTATAAAATATCAATATGAGTACACAAACCCACCCCTTGCACGATTATATTTATACATATCAGAGGTAAACTGGAATATGTGCATGTTAAATGTTTAGAAAGACTGTCAGAGGTGCATCCCATAGTTCTAAGAAATACAGATAGTTTAATCACAGATAATGATTGAAAACTTTGTGCCTATGTGGTATTTACTCGTCTCTTACACGATGCCACGCTCGTCACTATATCACTTGTTCTAAGAGACTCAGAAGTTGCGTATATCCTCTCACATATAGTCGGTATTACCGTACGATTTTTCTGGTTGTACCTTGTAGGTACCAAAATGGTACTGTTGTTGTAGAATAAATATCATGCTTGAAGAACAGAGACACTTCACACCGAAAACAGCGCCATAGTCTCGGCATAGTTGGCAGTGACCTCTCGTGCTATTGGTGTGAGGGGAGCTATAGGACTTCGTCTTGTAGTATTAATCGCAGTTGGACAACTTGCCATGCTGTTTCGATTGTTCGCATGACGACTGTTGTGTCGACGGGAAGGGCGTTTACTGAATGATATAGAGGATTTGGGTACGTAAATATGAGTTTGACGTTCTTTGAGCGAATATATCCCACAAGCACACAAACACATCCCGCTCCCCCCCTCCCCTCCCAAACGTATGTGCTGATACCTAGGGAGAGAGTTGATTTTATTATTTTGCATGCAGCTATGATTTGCTTGCTTACACAAACACGCAATCGGTGTTAGTTAGGGGAAAATAATGAAGCAGATATACTTATCAATCCCCGTATGCATGTCTTGATATATTGCGATCATAGTAAGTGATGCAATTTTGAAGAAAAATAAATTATTTGCCTTTTGTACCGCCCTCATTGTCTATCTTTAACTGAAAGAGCTATCCCGCAGAGGGTATCGACCACGATAAATGCACAGCAATCTCAAGTATATTTATACATCCACATAACGAGAGTGTGTGAGACATTATTAGTCGCAGTCACTTTGAGAAAGTATACCCAACTCCACACCATCCTCATAATAGGACGCACAAAGGAAAACAAAGCAAGTAACAGCCTTTTTATACACAAAAACATATCTTTACCCTTAAATAAAGTAAGCGCGTAAAACATAATGAATCCACCATGATCGAAATTATTTAATACACGCAACCAAATACACAAGAACACTCAAAAATACAAAGACAAACTATGAGACAGATAATAAACATATCGCATGATCGCTCACACTTCTAAAATATACAGAGTGGGACCTACCTTTTCGCCTCCTCGATAGCAATAACTTCGTAGAAAGTCGTACCAGTCTCCAGTCCAAAGGGGTTATACGAATCATGCCCAGCTAGGAACTTTTCTATGTAGACTACACGTCCCACAAACGCAGACACACATTTGGGGTCCAGATCATAGTCTGCCACACACGATGCATGCAAGTAGAAGTGGGGCTGATCGATATTGAATGCAAACCAACCACCAGATGTCAGAGGGATAAATAATACTAACGTGTCAACCTCAAAATCACGTACGCTAAGCTTGTCACTTTCTGTAGCTCCTAAACTTCTTTCTGTTTCTTTAACAATCTCGCCGTCTACATCTGGCAATGTGAGATCAGTCTCAACACTGCTCGATTGTGTCAACCCATCAGCATATCCATATACATGTACACAGGTGCATGTACTCGCATTTAATTGACCGTGCACACAGGTACACTCCTTTTCATCGCCATGATCACTTGAATGTACCAGTGTACTACGGGTTGCGCAATCTGTTAGTGTATGTGAGCTTGTGTTGATACCACTTTCTTCATATTGTGTTGTGTGTGTGTTATTTTGATGGACGTTTGCTTCACTGTCAAATTGCTCCAATCGCATAAGCACAGCATTGATTATATCAGTCAGCGGGATTGTGTTTCCTACACGTAAAAGTGTATCTATTGCATCTCTACTACGAGTAATCTCACCTCTTATATCTACACCACCTTTATACGTACTCATAGTCATTGACCCAGCAGACTGTTTCATGCGCACGCTTGACTTTGATTGTTCGGATGAGTTGATAATGTCTCCAAAGTTGGATCCTGTAGCTAATTCGCTTCTCCGATTCGTATGCGTGTGAGATGGGGATATGGACACTGGAATGGATGCTGACTGGTACGCCATCTGAGGTGTAGTACTAACCCATCGTATCAGATATCGATCAAGATTTATAGACTCAACAACTTTCGCACCATCGCTCTCATCTCCAGGCCTTTTTGTTCTAATGTTCGAACTCATACTCAAACGATCTTCCACATGCGTATTGCTGGCATTGTCATGCATTCTACACCACTCAACTACATCCCCACTCACACCAACACCCGCTGCACATGCCAATACAGCCATCGCCCCACAGTACACAGACAACGCATCCTGAAGCCGATACGCATACGCACGTATCATATGCAATTGTTTGCTAAGTTTCAAATTATCCTTTTCTCGGCGTACACATTGTGCATTCAAACATATTCTTGTGTCTTCACCAGTATTTGTTAAGGGTGATGAAGGCGACGTGCTATGTCGAAAGAAGTTGATAGTGGCATTAGCTTCTTCTAGTAATATGCGCAATGCACCCAGCTCTGCCTCATATGTGTGATTGTCTTTCTCACAATGAGCCTTACTAATTTGGCCGTAGATGTCCGTAGTATCACTTATTCTTGTCTGCGCGCCCACACTTGATATCTCATTCGTGATAGTATTTTGGGTTTCCTTGGTACATGTAATCGAATTTGAGGTATGTGATACTTGGGT
Source organism: Creolimax fragrantissima (assembly GCA_033442365.1). Taxonomy (NCBI): domain Eukaryota; class Ichthyosporea; order Ichthyophonida; genus Creolimax; species Creolimax fragrantissima. The sequence goes on from JAWQFL010000003.1 coordinate 2,457,085, forward strand.
AGATGTCTGTATGTTAGTTGATACGCTAGGGGAGCTATCATCACACGGAGTTGCACTGGATTCCAACCGCCGGTATAGATACATATTTCTTCTCAAATTAACACTTTCTACATTCTCAACGGTGCCCTCTACAGCAGTACCTACAAATTCAACACGATCATCCACAGACGCGCTATTACTTGCACTCGCACACTCCCCCCGTTCCGTGTTTGATTTCTCCGAAAATTGCGCATCTATCTTAGTGTTCTTTGCCCTCAGCTCTAAAAGTTCCAATCTGAGTTGTGCAATGAGTTGCTCTCGAGTGCGCAGCTTCTCACGAAGTTCTTGAGCTTCCTGTTCTCGACTTGTAGCTATACTGGATAAACTGGAAATGCGTTCTAATAATACAGCCATCTCGCTACATGCCTCTGTGTGAATGTGTGCTTGTACATTTGAACTCGAGTGCGATGTTGGTATAGTATGTACATCACTCTCACACTCGTCATGTTCAACTATACGTGTACTGGCCAAGCCAACACCCAGGCAATGGGCGCGATTCAGATTGTCTGGACTGACCGGTACATCCACCCGTACGCTCTCATCCATACTTATATACCCACCTACACCCACATCTCGCTTCAGTCGAGAAAATGTATTGGTATCGTCCAAATCTGTGCAAATAGCATTACACACCTCTTCCTCGTCAAGAACAGATTGAGACATATCATCACTCATACTTCCGGTTCTATTCTGACCCATGCCTGCACCCACACGGTTATCCATGGCTTCACTGATGTTTGTGAGAGCATGCGCTCCTGGATGTATACGTGTTTGTGTGGTGTGTAGGAGATTATGATGTTGATTTTCAAAACCAACGCTTTTCAGTGCGTGAACATTGGTACCTCCACTGTCACTACTGAATGCTTCCGCTGCATCTAGGTACGAATCATTCGCACTCCAACCATGAATATCAGGTGTTAGCTTTTGCACATTTGTACGTGTCTGTACATTTGTACGCCTGTTGTTTGCGTGTGTGATGCGTAATGTATCGTCTTGTGCCTCAGCACCCGCGCGCATACTCGCCAGGCATTCCTTCAACAGATCCACATATGGTGTGGCATGTATACCAAACTTCTCTAACCTTTGCTGCAAGGTTACGATATCGTCCCAGGTGAAAAACAATGACCAAAGTACTGGTGAGAGATTTCTCCCCCCTCCAGTGCCCTCACCCACAACCCCGCCCCCACTCCAACTATTTACCATACTCACACTCGCATTACTAGACGCATCCATGCCATGGTAGCCAGTGATGCGTATAGGTATTGTTGCATCAGTCAGTAATTGCATGAGTGGGCTTGGTACGATATCGTCGTGCGCGTCATCAAACTCCTGTCGTCTCCGGAGTTCAACACATGACTTTTGTGCGATCATCGCAGAAATTGCCTCCTACATATTGAATTATATTGTAATCGGGTGTACTCATAGATTATACATGTGTGGGACAGTGTGAGTACGTATATATGTGTTTTATGTGAGTACGTATATATGTGTTTTATGTGAGTACGGAAACATATATGCAGCTCAGTCACCTGAAGTGAAGTTTGTCTCATATACACACATGAACAAGTACTCTTTGGAAAGGCGAACTTCACAGCTGTACTATAAATCAACTTCCATGTGTGAAAATGTCTGCTCGTGCGATGTAAACGCACAGAATCGGTTAAGCATATAAAAAACAATATGTTTTTGCGGGAATACAGAAAGTTCATACTTTCATACATGCGTATGGCTTTTTGTGGATCGATACATACCTGTGAGTAGGTGTTAACGAAATGCTGGCGAGTAACAGCCTCTGGAAGTACTTGTAGGATGGATATCAGTTGAGTAGGTATGAAAGAGAGTTCCTCTATGGTCTTCATCATATGCTGTTGTACGAGTGGAAAGGTTTCCAGGAGTTTTCTTGAGCAGACTTGTCTATCGGTATATTTGAGTAAGTGAGGTAAATATAGATTGAGCGTTACGACTATGTGTGTTACGTCAACATGTATAGGTCAATATATGCAACGTAATCGTAGGTATGCATACGTATATTTGTTAGCACTGTCTGTAACATGATCTGAAGTATATATTGTGAAATCTATGAAAGGATTTTGACTGGTCATTTAAGCAGCATTGTGAGGTAGGGTCTACTGTTTGAGCGCGATATATATGCATAGACTGTGCACAACCACATCGCGTATTGCGTATAAAACTACAGACGTAGATCTTATCATATCTATATATAATGCAAACACATATTTCCGTACATGACAGCTAGCTAGTCCACATCGTAAATGTACAGCGTCTCTCCATATATCAACTAATCCAGTGACTCCATCACGTTCACACCAGTGCTATTTTAATCACAACATATTGTCACCAACACTAGATGAAGCATACGTATATCCCATACAAGACTTACGTGGTTTGAGTCGTTACGCCACCACACTCGCATAACAACTATATGTGATTCACATGCAATAAGTATATAACCCCATTTTTAAAAAAGCGTATGTACACACCTTAATGTACGATTATAGCCGACTATAGTTCTAAAATACGTGTGTACTGCCACACTCAGATCTACGTTATGATCTTTGTATGTCTCTACAAATTGAGACAACTTCCGGTCGTTCCCGGCCATATCAACTAAAATGTTTTGACGTCTGTTCAACGCACTATGAAGATCATCCAATCGTGCGGGTGCATTTGAAGTGGCCAACATCGTGCCAGCAGGTATGACCGCAAAAATCGGTCTAAGTGCAACGTTCCGAACTTGCTTCATTAGCCCTTCCTGAAGTGACACGAGAACATTCATGTTGTCGATTCGTTCTCGCAGGGTGGCAACTGTTGCGAGAAGAGGGTCTAGGTTTCCATTTAGCTGGGAACGCCACTGTGCGGTGTATATACATGGAGGGGGTTAAATGCACGTCGCGAGCTTGCGCAGATGTATACGAACACGTGTTAAATTCGCATGAAGCTGAATATTTGCATGGGTGTGAGGTTAAAAGCTAAGAGACGGCACGTATAGACATGAGAACGAGACATACAATTTTTACTTGTGCATATTATATGCCAGATTTCGAGGAACCGTTACAGATGTATATGAGAATGTGTGGAAATGTGTATAGATAAATCCTAAATCCTAACTTCCAACTGAGCTGTGAACTATCATACTTGTATCTCTGTGTCACCAAGACAAATGACTAAAGCGTTCTTAGAAAATATACACTGTTTATGTGACACGTACCACAAACATTATAGGTTAAGGTATACGTAATTTGACTATGGCAGTCACAAACACGTACTAGTGCTACTAGTACCGCAATGATTACTACATAGCATACATAAACTGGTACATACAATCGTTGGATCTGGAAACTTGTCCCTCGCCTTCCCGTAACGGTTCACCATACCCGATCTCTTGGATGCGGCCATTCTCAAACGGGCCTCCATATCTTGTATATCTTGCGTATGAATCACACATAGAGATTCGATACTATTCTCAGCCAACGGTTCCATATCCGGAAATTGCAGTGGACTATATGTGCCATTTAGACTGTGACCGCTTTCACCACTGTTACTATTGCTATCGTTGCCATACATATCCATTAGGAAGTTGATTAGAAAACGCTAAACAAAAACTAGTACACCTAGCAAAGAAAACGACGTAAACAAGTGTAAGCACCTTATATACCTTTCACTGTATATTGTGATACTTTCCTGCAAAGATTGTGCGGGTGGAGAAGGCACACTGTGAATTACATTGAACGGGTGTGACGTATATACAATCTTCAGCATCTGAACTGTCTGGTCGATACGCTCGAGTTCTGTCGTACTGTACGTAAGCATCCTGTCGTATTCGTTTACGAATCTAAGAACGAATAGAGAACAGGGTAGGGAGAACACATGGTTGTGAGAAAGGGCATTTGGTTGGAGTGGTATTGGTATTTGTCACTACCGGATACGATAGTGGATGTTTCCGAGTTCTGTTCTTGTAAGCAAGTGCAGATTTGTATTTAGGAACGCTCATGTTGCGTAATATGAGCATGACTAATAACTTTCATATCTTTCTGAATTACTGCAGGACGACTTACTGCCGTGCTACCTCATTTGTTTGACGTAAAAACACGTATGCCTTTCCGTTTATGTACTTCATTTTCACCAAATAGTAACCTCACATTTACATTCCAGATCACATATTCGTTTATGCTGGACTAGTTATAATATATGTAAACAACGATCTACGCGTAGGATTGATCAAGGGCAACCATGATGTTACCATAGCTCTATCCACGTACATCTCGCGTTGCTATACTCGAGGTATATTCACCATTCGTATACAAATCGCACATATGGCTGTACGTATTTACCTACCAAATCGACAATGCGTCGCATCCTGCATGTATATGCATGGAACTACAGAACTCTATCACTACGTGCTCGTACGAATATAATACGATTCTCCATACATATCAGTATAAATCAAATCCGCTAACACAAATGTTCCAAATCTTAACAATACGCACCTATATAGTACATGTACATACTGAATTTCAAGCTCGTCGCATGCTGTAAGAACCTGATCACGAGCTGACATAAGACCTATACACTGTAGTTCTATTCCTCGTACATATGCTTTACAGCTATCCATCTTTGTATGTGCGAGTGAGAGCATCTCATCTGCCAGTCGATCCTGCATTTTCAAATGGAATTGTGAATGAGAAATCTCACTACAATCAACAATATATTGAACGATTGCATATGTAAATGAGCTTTTATATACCAGACCTCGTACACATAGTTAAACTTCTTCATCAGTTTCATCAAGACACTCCGCTTCTGTTATACTCAAGTTCGTACATGTGTGTAACTGTTTACTGGTTCTACCAAATCATACACAATCCCACGCACGTACGAATATATGTATATACAAGTACCTGTTCACTTGCTTCATCTAGACACTCGGCTTGAGTCTCACCCAACCACGGTTTTAAAGTAACATCCAGAGCTGGCCTTGATGCCTCCATGAAACATTGAATATCTGGTGGCGGGGGTTCCGTGGACCTGATTGTAGACTCGTCAAACAAAAACAAATCCATGACGGTAGAAAATGTGCCCTCCCCACGTTCAATGGAGTTTCCACTAGCGATCACGCCCCCTTTTTGACCTATTTACAGGGACGGTTGTCGAAGATAGTATAGGTAGATCGAAATATGATCGGGACGGAGACAGTTGCAATTTTTTACGAGTTTCTATGTTCATGACAGCATAGTGAACATGGATGTACACACAAATGTATTAATCGTGCAGTGGCTACGTGACTACAGCACAGTTGCAAGTCAACGCTGGATTGGATCAACACAAACTGATACCTTTGAGCTTTAGCTCGTTCCAATTCTTTACGGAAAAGCCATTTGGAAGTAGAAGTACAATATTCTGAGACTCGACGCCTGAACTAAGAGATAGTAAGTCTACCAGCGGCGGGCTGTCAGTTCCACCATTGGCATTGCTGGTGATGGGAATTTAAGGGGATGTTCGTGTGACTTGCAAGTATAACTGAACTATTCGATATAAACATCGTCCTTGAAAGGGGAAAAGTTTTAGCTAATGGATTGCATGTATACGTTGTATGTTGAGAGTGGAAAGAGTGTTTCCCGCACTCACCGACTTGTTATACTAGGAAGCAAGCACGTGTGTATGTGCGCGGGTATGTGTTTACGTATGTATATACCTATATATGTATGTATATATGTATGTTAGCATGTGTGTAGATGTACGTGTGTACGTATGTATGCATGTCTGTGTGTGTGTAAGTGTATGAGTTTGTGCATCTGTGTTAACGCATCTACGTCGTTTAAATGATTCCTACATACAGGGAGAACCTGGCACCGGTGTTGACAACGCAGACACGAAGATAGTAACTCTCCATGTCGGCGTGTTTACACTTGACGTCAAAAGAGTTTAGTTCACGACTATGTCAAAACGAAAGCCTATTCCCATCCTATCCAACGCCTAAACCAGAGTGGGTTTCGTAACGATTTCACGCATGCAGTGTTAAAACAGACAAAACCGTAAGGGGTAGGGGGTATGCCATGAGAACACTGTAGACTCGAGGGAAACACGTTATGTGGAGAGGACCTAAATGACAGAATAACGTGGTTAATCTTGCAAGTAACTTGTATATATGATTATAAAATGTGTTTGTTAATGATATGTATACGTATTGTACATGGGGATGAAGGTAATAAAACATAAACAAGTCAGCTAGGTTTTTGCTTTAGATAAAAAAAATCAAGCATACATACATACACATATACATATACACATATATATACTTTACACACGAATATATATACACATACATGCAAACTAGGAGTAAAGCGACCATGCAGGCGAATGAATAACCGTGAAGTAACCATATTTGGAGTAGAGAAATCCTACAGGCGAATAAATAAGCGTGTCCAACTTTTTCTTGACTATCAGTGGGTGATTATATGAGGTCGATCCAATGGATGGGTATCGTTGATCCTCTATTCGTAAAAGGTTAGCCAATCCAACAGTGATTATCACAAACGAAAATTGTATTTGCTGCCCTACCTCCATCGACACGATAACCGAAGCGTTGAGCCGTGTGTGTGTGTTGGTGTGTGTGAGTGAGTGTGGGTGTGCGTGTGCGAGTGTGTGGTTGAGTGGATGTTCAATGTCTTTGTGTTTGTGTGTGTGACGCAACAGCATAACCGCCACACCCGCCAGCCCATGAATAAAACTCTCTGAAAGGGAATAAAGAAATGGGTTTAAGAAAGCAAGGAACGACATTACCTGTTACTTGCACAGACTTACCCCTAGTTTATACATTACACTAGTGTAGTTGCTGGGCGAACCTGTTCAGAGCTAGTAAAGTAGCACAAGAAAAGTAAGTAGCACAAGAAACATTCCTCTCACGCACGGTGGGTGCAATTGTTGCAATGCTTGATAGCAGAAACTTTCTTGTATGACTCATTAATTTTACGTTTATGACTCATTTTGGTTTCACCACAAAGCTCTGACTGCGGCTTGGCATCCCCTTCATAAAAATCTGTTAAATTTTGCCTTCCAGATATTTATTTTTGCCGTTATAATACTTCTCAATTCTCATTAGTAATTGAGAAATACAACTTGCCACGGCTGTGTGTCTTTCCAGCCCATAATGAGTGCAATACTATGTACTGTAAACAACCCCTAATGTAGCAGTGCGTTATTTCATTCATTACTATGAAATTGTTCGAATAGTAAGGTGTATTGTTTTAAAGCGACTGAAACCAAGTAAATTTAACATGCACACACGGCCACGACACCTCGCTCATCGCCATGACCGTTTCTTCATATTTCCGAGAGTCAGGCTGGGGTTGAGTCTCTTTGTATCAGATAAATATAGCTTTCAGAATCAAATGCGAAGACTAGATTTCTTTTCGACCATCCCATATTATTTCTGAAAATACCAAGCATTGAGAGCTGACAATGCAGAAGACTTACTGGGTGAGTATTTATTTGATGAAAATAGGCAATCCTAGTGTTTTGAACATTATAAATTGCACCAGGCTCGTCCGGCAACACTCTATTTTCCATTCCTTATGTGCGGGCATTTCGGTGAAATCTATGTCGATCTCGTAAGGTGCTCATAATTGTTTATGCGCAACTAGGATTATCATTCTCAACAACTATCGGTCCAGGGAAGCATACCGACTAGTGGTACGTTTACTTGCATTTCAACATACAACAATTTCTGGCTCTGGCGCCTTTACTGTTGGGGAATGTCTGACTATGATTATTTGTTTCATCTTTAGCGTCATATGCTAGAGGTCTCTCGCAGAGCATAAAGCAAACGGCCGACCTCTGCTTTGACCGGGGTACAACAAAACGTCACCAGAGTCGAGCATACACTCATTCGAAGGTCAAGGCGGTGGCTGGTCGCTTGGCGCCACATATCGATCGTAGTGTTCTTGTTTCAGTTCTGCTATACGGACTTGCTATTGCGATGTAGTTAGATTACATCTCAATGGTACTATATGACAAACAACCCTCAGTAGTGATGCATAGTATTTTCTCGTCTGTCAACCACGTTCATCGTGCATCACACAAGTCAAAATCCTGAGATATCGTGTTTCGTATGCAATGGCAGTAGAAACAAAACATTATTTAAACATCTGAAACAGTCCACCGAACGTACGGGTCTTGAAACACACAAACACATACATATAGCACACCCGCGGATATCAATAGAACCAAACGATCCGCTACTTCAAACACTACCATGCTTGTCTCGTAGAAAAGTCAAAAGCAGAAGCTTTCTGGCCAACACTTTCACAAGTAAGACACTCGTAGGAAAAAATTGACTGTATATGAAATATGAAAATATACAATATACGTTTTGTATATGAAGTCAAACAGTTAAAGCGATAGATAGCATCATTTGGGACTATAAGTTAACGTATGTCCATTGTAAGCAAACGAGCGTCTTGTGAACTTACGATAACAACGAGACGTAGTTTATTAACCTGGGATTTCTTGTACCATTAGATTTTTGTCCAACAGGCTATACCACTTTCTTGTTTGTTGGCAAACTGTCCAATGTGCCTGGGTTTTTGTCAGGACATGCATTCATGCACCGATTTCGAGCATATATATTCGGAGTGTGATGAGTTCAACTGGTGCAGGGACAGTACAAACCGCTCATGGACAAGAATGAAAACTGGTTGTGCGATAACATGCATACAGCACGTAAGGGACAGCACAACTATTTACATTACTCAACCACTGACTAATAATACTCGCACAACATGTACGGAGGTCATCTACATGAAAATGCTGGTTGATTTGGTGCTATTTCCCACAACGAACTTCACAGACCGAGGCGTCTGTTGACCCGTTTCCATTGACCAATAAAAGCGCATCGATTACAATGAACCAGCACACGCCGTAAGGAAGGAAATCACCGTAGAGATGCTTTGTTGTACTTAGTCCCCCTCTCTCTGCAATTAATCACATCTCAGTACAGCTGCGCTACATACATTCATTACATGCAGTACACACATCAGCATCACTTATTAGTTCCATAAGATACATAGTATGTACATGCAGATTAGTATTTTTTCGTACTTACAAGCTGGAAAGGTGTGTGTAGTTGGAAAACCCTCAAAATCATGGACAGTGAAGGTGACGACAAGCTTTGGCTTACTTTCTCTCGCGGTGAAGCTGATCCTGAACTAATGCCAATTTACTACGATAACGATGCAAGTATGTGATTTTGTGCATGTACATATATGAGTGCATATTTTTGGGTAAGTGGGTTTTGTTTACATGTAGTGTAGTGTAGGTTGACTTCTAGGCCAATATAAGAGGAACACTTGTGTACACTATAAAGGCATACAATTATTTGCTCTATGTACGTCGAGAAGTGTATTATCGTTGACACTATGATACTTTTCAAGTGCATAACATGGAACTGTGTTGTGGTCTTTTTGTAGCCATTGTTATACTCAACACTATGGTTGCTATATACGCTGAGTACTATGAAATTTACAAGTGCGCCATACTGAAGAGCTTATTTTTTTTACTGATAAGCACTTACTGCTGTGAAATGTGGAACACCACATAGTATTCGCACATTTTGAAAAGGAACAATCATAATTTGTTCTTCTCGTAATACCAGATATATAATCACACTTCAATTCCATTCAATTCAATTTCTGCACAAACATGCGCGAGATGAACACACACACACACACACACACACACACA
>JAWQFL010000003.1:2467774-2524473 GCA_033442365.1 Creolimax fragrantissima
ACCCACACCCACCCACGCACACCCACTCACGCACCCACCCACGCGCACACGTACATACGCACACACGCACACACGCACACACGCGCACACGCACTCTCACACGCACTCTCACACTCACACGCACACACGCACTCGGACACACGCACTCTCACTGTCACATGCACACACGCACACTCACACACTCGCACACTCACACACTCGCACACACGCACTCTCACTCTCACATGCACACACGCACACTCACACACTCGCACACACTCGCACACTCACACACACTCGCACACACTCACACACTCGCACGCACTCGCACACTCACACACACTCGCACACACTCGCACACACTCACACACTCGCACACACTCACACACTCGCACTCACACACACGTACACACGCACACACGCACACTCACACACTCACACACACACACATGCACACGCACACGCACGAGCACATACATACGCACACGTACACGTACAGGAAACCCACGCACACGCACACGCACACGCACACGCACACGCACACGCACACGTACACGTACACGTATACGTATACGTACACGAAACCCACGCACACACACACATCCACACACACACATACACACAAATGAATGTATTTACATACACGATATAGTTTGGAGGTCTAGCCGGTATATATACATTGTAGACTACATGACTCATGTATGTGCCTCGTAGCGTACGCCCATGTTTATAAGTGATTCCATTAAGACACACATATGCGTATATGTGCCAAGTTAAGGCTTGAGGTGTAAAGGGGAAACCGCTTGTTTATCTAGTATTGTAACTAGTGATGAGTGTTTGTTTTATTCACATGCAATGTCCATTCAACGATCCAAAATTTTATCTAGCATTCAAAAGTGACATACATTTTGGTGGTACTGTACACTCATGTATAATAATATATTCAACCTCAGTGGCTCAAATTTATACATACATGTATTGGCTCAAATTTATACATACATGTATAAATGATACTGCGTTGTCAATCAAGAAGCACATATTCATCCATGCACCTATTTAACCAAATACAGTCGACGGGTTCATTCATTGCAAGTTGAGAGAACCTGTAAGTGATTCTGATCAGGAACTGGCTGTGAGCTTGGTATGCCGTGTAGTTGATGACTCATTCACACTTGGCGAGGAGCTCTTTTCTACACGGCAGGTCGTCTTTCACGGCGGGACGTTGGAGGGTACGTTGTATTAATGTACGCGTTCATATTTTGTACAGTTTATAGTCGTTGAAAACATGGTTCACGTTGTTGGTAGATAATATACATAGGATTTCTTGTTTTGTGCGGAATATGTTCATTCCGATGATGGGTAAATGTAGAGGTAATTGTTATACATATATATATATATATGGTTGTGTTGATATGCCCTATGCATTAACATAGTATATTGGTGTGTCTAGAGGAATTTATTTTCGTATGCAACCTTATAGAGAATACAAACCAGCCAGAACTAATTGTTATTCCACAAGTACATTTGTGAGTGTATATAATGCAATGCTCGCCCTTTTTTGTATTGTTGGTCATTGGTCTTTTTCTCTTTCCAATTTTGACTTCTTAGAGGCTTCTACTGCTCGAATACACTAGTTTGCATTTCATACAATACTTGATATAGTTACATATACATTCTACCGTACGGTGCTGTTTTAGACGAGGAGTACACTGTCTTCTATGCCATACTATCGTGACATTAGATCTTATGTTAAACTGCTAATAAATCTACGCAAAATCACTCAGTTTGATTTACTTGTACTGCTTAAAGCAAATGTAACACAAGTTCCATTTTTTAAAGGCCTGTGTTGATGACATTTTTATTCATTTATTATAATGTGATGCTTAAAAAAATATCATTGTACAGTTGGTACACACAAGTTTGCTTTTTCATTCCATGTGCCGTTCAATAAACTGCCACCTTCGTTGATATTTGAGAACCAAGCACGAATCCAGTGGGCAGTTGTTGGTCACTACTACCAGGGTTCATGTGTTGAGGTATGCATTCTGAGGGATGAACAAATAGATTAACTAGCGTGCACGTTGGGTTGAATGTGCGCACTATGCATACACCTGAGTATTCGGACCACCATCGTTTATATATTGAAGGTATATACAAACCATTTGATCTTGTACTTTCTTTCACGTTCAAAGGTGACTGCTTGTTTGCGAGAAGTGCAAAAACAAACTCTTTTCTTCGGAAGCCCTGAACTGCGACCAATTTCTCACTACACAAAGAAACTGTTCCGTGGTGGCACCATTGCCATAAAAGCAGAACTGGACAAAGCTGTGTATATCACTGGTGAGGTATGCTTGGTGTGTACTGTTTCTATATAGAAAAATGAATACATCATGGTTTGGACTTGTGCTCATGCAAATTATTCAATTGTACGGAAGTTACATAAACACATAATATCATACTTACATGCATCGTGCATGCATATATCAATGAAGTGTACGTAAGTTTATTTGTCAACTGTTTGTCTACACTAGGATATAAAGATAAAGATTCAAATACAAACATCATTCGCTAACCAAGTTAAAAGCGTCGACTTGTGTGCTAAACAGAACAAGGTATGCAAGCTATCATTTGTTGCACTGTGTATATTATTATCATGCATGTACATACGAACTAGAGCTGATACCATAAAAGGTATGTGTGTACGTGTGTGTAGTCATGCATGTAAATTTTGCTGCATTTTTATGATTACGTGAATGTGTATGCACTTATGTACACATTCACTAGCAGATGCGATTGCAGGCGATATAGTTTGTAGAAGCTCGTAAGTTGTGTATTCTTCCAAAGTGACTTGCTAAGGCATGCTAATTTTAGTTCTGCGCCCCATCTATATTTTTATATTACACGCGCAATTTCATTTGCATGAACATACATTTATTGTTCTTCATGGAAAGCATCATTGGAACTACAAAAAGCAGGTATACTATTGAACTGTATACACATATACATACGTACTTACCTATACACGTGTGCATATATACTTCTATACTAATCTAGGTGTTGGTAGGCAAGGGAAAATTGTCTTGTATATATAACAAAGAAGGAGCATCAGTTGTTCTTGATGCAGCTCGGGCAAAGATATCCTCGTCTACAAATACGAAATCGACATGGGAAAAGTCCGTTGTGTTGAAGCCAAACGTGGATCTGCCGAATGAACATAAGCGGTTCACACGTTCCCGGAAAGTGAGTACGAGTTAACTTGGAGTTCGTTTAATTAACTTGGAATCAGTTGAAGTGTATATTTACATTATTATACCATGTCATTCGTTTTTAGTTCTTGACATAACACTAGATATATGAAGTTTACACGTACTCACGAAGCACTTGGTCGCTTTGTGTGACAATCCATAGTGTATATGTATAATATGCAACGAAGAGAGAGTGCCGGTGCCAGTCGAGCGACGATAACTATAGCATGGCATAATCATTATATAGATTCAGGCTTCTGCAGACTAGGGGCTATTCTCTGCTGCTCATATTGCGTGTATCAAAGATGTGGCTGCATGTATATATGTATATGCGTGTATTCTATAATATATGTTCGCGTAGGAAAATCCATGTGGTTTGACTCCAACCGGGACAAAAGACAGCCATATACACATATGCCAATGGATAAATTTAAGGGGATTTACAAAATTCAGTGAATACATTGCTGTGTAATTACCACAATCACTTTTTCTACAAAGATTGGGCTTTTGAATAGACATACACAATCACAGGGTTGACAGCGATATACTAATACTTGTATATTATTTTATGTACCTATACTAACAACACTGTTCTAACTCGCAGCAAATGGTTGTTAAATCCGAGCAATCCATTGGTCTATGCCCGACTACTTTGTACTTTTGTCACGACGAGTGTGGAGACGAGATCCTGTCTGTGCAAGTCACCTATGAAGTGGAGCTCAAAGTCAAGTTAAACGGCATGAACAAGAACTTAATGGTACAAGTCTATAAAGACCATTGTATATACGATTTCTGTATACAGTCGTGTAAATTTATGCTGCACGCACACCCTATGTAGTATGTCTATACTTACCAGCACTTCCACCAATACCACTACACACCACAGATGCGACTTCCGTGCATCATAAGTGACGATATATTCGCAAACACTGGCCTGTCCGATACAGTAAATACAACAGACAGGGAAGGCGCGGAGAGGGTGCTGTACTTTTATCATCTCAAACCACCTCAAAACAAACCACCAACCTACGAGAGACTCAATCAAGAGAGCGTCGAGTCAGAGGCTTCTAGCAGTTCACATATGGGTATATAGTATACAAGTACAGAACATATTTGAATGATTGTGTCTTACGATGTTGTATCAGTATGTGTACATGCTTGGCTGTCAAATATATCACACTTGCATATGCTCTTCTATGTCCGCAACATCAGTGGACGTTTGTTTTGTGGTTATAGCACTGCAAGTTTGATCTGGCGGATATGCGAATAATAATAGAGTTTTCCACCTCAATCACCGTAGAACTAACAACCCATGCCCGGGACAGTAAACCAAGCCAGCATAGAGTGAAATACATACAAGACGACTCGTTCAGGTAGATAACAGGTATGGGTATTACTGTGCATTCCGGTTTCAATATGGAGGGAAAGTGTGGATACTCAATTGCTGTATCACAACAATTATTGCCCAAAACGTCTCTCTCATACGTTCAGTGTATTGTTTTAACTCTTCTTGTAGAAATTGATCTGTTGGCCACACCCATTCGTCTTGCTCGATTGCCACCTACATACTCACGAGTTCAGATCACACCCTCAAAGATTAATTGAACGGTTTGGAAAAGATGGTTGTTTTAAACCATTCGTCTGTGTCCTGGGCTTAGCAAAACGTTGCCATGAACAACTTTTGCGCAAACTCATGTGTACGCATCGCAAAATTTTATGGAGTTCGGTATTAACCTTCACCGTTGAAAATATAGTTAGCCTAAATAGCAAAAACAATGTATATACATTTTAATTGAACATAATCGTAGTATCATCTTATTTTAATTATCAACGACTATATAATTCTGTTAAGTTTATTAGTTTATTTACCGTCCGTCCCATTGTCAGACCATTGACATTTTCCATGTCAGCACCTGCTCAAGTACAACCACAGAACCTCAAGTTAACTCCCCACTGTTCTGGCTTGAGGATGACGTCTATGATTTCTCGTCACGAATTACACGACTTCTCAACTACCTAACCAGAGAAAGCTGGAAAGCTCACTATAAATGAATGACCGAAACAAAATTTTTTTAAGAAATATTCATAGTTCTGGATTAACTCTTATCACTACACTCTTCGTCTTGCTTACTAACAGAGAGTAAGTAATGCTTTATGGCAATGCTGTAAAGCGGAATTATTAACTCGTGAAGCAACAAGCAATATGATTGCATGTATCCAAATTTTGGTGTAATATTAGGCATCAGATGCATTTATTAGCATCAATACGGAGAATCTTTGGATCAGCACCATAATTTTTACACTGTACGAAATTGGCTAGAATATTCTTTCAATCCAAGTGATGAAACTGTTTATATATTTAAATAATTAACTGAAACTTTATCCAGGTATGGAGTGATAAGTGCACAAAATTTAATAACGTGAGAGGTGTTGTAAATATCTCCAAAAGACGTTGGTGAGATTATAATAGATGATATCCTTAGCATACTAGCAAATGAAATGTGGACTTCTATGAATGTATTTACACGCGAAGTAAATTGTAAGCAATGATATGCAAACACCCTTGTAACAAACTCTTAATCTATTTTTACTATAACCATATACTGCCAGCATGAACAGTTTATGGAGCTCTTGGGTGAATGCCTTTTTTTACATGCTAATTAGAGTGCCCATCATTCCCAAACTACCGAAGGTTCGGTATACTTTTGGGGCAAGTGTAACCTGGTTCTTGTATTTTTGTATGCTTGTATGTACATACACCCCAAAAACAGGGCAAAAGTTTTCCCAAGTATTCATGCTTTTGTCGTCCAGTATATCAAACCAATCCTTAATGCGTGATCTAATACAATCCATAACAACCGTCAGGCTATACACACAATATGCCACCGTATGAAAACCTCACAGGATCGTCCAATGTATGGGATCTTTAATTCGGTTTGTTTAATCCCCAATTTAAAACTGAATTCAAGTATGTTTCACTGTAGTTTACGTTGAAGCCATTTCAACACACAAATCGTCGACAGTCAAATACGGTTGTTAACCACTGTATGCAATAATATCACTGTGTAGGTACTCCCCTTACTGCACTTAAAAACCATGAGCTACCCAGTCACTGAGTTTAAAATTGATTAGTGCGAACTGTGGTGAGCCAAATACTCTATTTTTAGCGGGTGTTTTATGATGATCCATCCATTCATCGAGGGATTTTAACCAGTTAAAGCTGTATCTTAAGATAACTATTTAAATTGCTGTCATCTCGCCTGAATGTCTCCCCCAAGACCCGCGTAGTATTTTGAAAGAACGTATAACAGTAAGCTCTGTGAAACATCTATATATAAATGCATATATTCGTTGATGTCTCGGTATTAGTTTTGATCTGTCGTTAATACTACTATATTGCGTATCTCACAACCAACAGCAACAACTATGCTACAAACGCGCCGTTCTACGCATGTACATTTGAAAAAACTGAACACAAATTTTGTATTGTCCGAATCAAGCTTCGACGAGATGGTGGGGATTAAGGTATGTATGTATCTGTCAATAGTTGTAGACATGTATGACTATCCCAAACCCAAAAAATAGGGATGCGCGCTCGATAGAAGGAGGACTATATGTGATACGTACACATTTACTTTCATCATATTTCAAGCGAAATTTACCTTACTCGGTCTTGCACAGATGGTGTCGGTGGAGACTGTTTTCAAACCACCGAAGCTACTACAACAGCATGACTTTGAGCAAAGAACGTTCTTCGGGAGGCGTTCTTTTTCGAGAAGGACACAAGACGTTGCGCGCTCTCCCACGCTTGGACACGGACAGTCCAAGACACCTATTGTAACCGTTGTCTTAGACAGACAAAACACAGAGGAGAAATATGGCATGCTCCTTATAATGAATAGCGGCAAAGTTTACAATTTATTATCATATGAATTCTCTCCCGCATGGAGGGCACAAGTTTATGGTGATTCAGATGGTATAGGGTTCGGCGATGAGATAGTCAGTGTGAATGGCGTACCCGTTGGGAAAATTCCGCATAGTATGGACGGTGTTGTAGAGGAGATGTATCGAGGTATGTAGTAGGATCATTGCGGGAGGATTTCATGTCCATGCAATAGCGTAAAAAAATTGCAATTTAATATGTTGAAACAAAGTATTTCCTTCCTTTCGTTTCTCACGTAGAGAAAAAGTGCGTGCTAACGATTCAACGGCAGTCCGTGGTTGAAACGAAATATCTTAACATAGAATTGTGGAAGAAGAAACGGGAAAGAAGTTTGACCACTTTGGGAATCAAGCACGTAAAAAATCAAATCATAAGTATAGAGGACAATTCACCGGCAAAAGAAGCTGGAATCCCACGAAATTCATATATTGTAAAGATTGGGTGCACATACACGGTGGGAATGAATGATATTCAAATGCTTGAGGTATTGGAGAACATTAAAATTAAGGCGGAAGGTATGTCTCCACAATGGGCTAGGAGACTGACAGGAGTATCATCTAAACCAGAGAGAGTTCCTGTAACATATATGGATGCACATATGTACTCTGCATTAACAACCACCGTCAACGTAAAGAGGTTAGGCCAGGAACTCCGGGCTGCTGACCAAGCCAGATTGTTGCCACGATGATGTAGAAGGTGAAAGAAATTAAATATTAGTCTCATAAAGTAACTGATTATACTATCTGTTGTCTTGATAAATATAATCTAAATAGCATGAACAAACACTTGGCTATTCTTCGATCGCAGTGGCGAAATACAGGAACGTATTTGACAATGTAAGTAATTTATCCTACTACATTGTGTTATGTACACACTTCGCTAAAAACAGCTGAATTACAAATGGAAACGAAGAAAAGACAACATCTTACAATTTTCTACTTTCATCTATAGCGTGATATTATTACTTTAATCCAAACGCTACCGTGTACTCCATAGTATTTCAATGCAACGCTCGTTATTCAACACTTACTCGTATGTAAGCAGATACATACATAGAAGAAACTGAAATTGGAGGGTTCAATTATATTCGGGATGCGTATTTGGATTATTCATCTTCGGCTCGTATGATTTCGTGATACGTAGTATTGTACCTTACAAAATGGAATATCAAGGATTTGGTACATTATGGTCTAGATCATACATATGGAGGTGGCACTCACGGACCAAACAATGGATCTCACACTGCCTTGTAGCTAATAATACGTATAAGTTGCTCGTTGCTGGCCGGCGTGGAATTATGCTACTAGGAACATGCCACACAGATCGAGTTAATCGGACAAAGAGTTGAATCCGTCGTTTGTCTTCTCCGGTCAACCTTTTGTTGGTTCTTATCTCTTTCCGAATACAAGCCGATACCCACGTTCTGTTTACTTCGGGGCGACAGCTGATGATCAAATATATGGCAAATACGTTAGTGCTGACATTCTAAAAAACGTCTTTCAATACAAATGGGGTGCAAGACCAGACGTCAAACAGCAATCCCACGAGAATACGTCCAACTGGAAGCGCATTATGCACAAAATAAATCAACATTTACGTGGATAATCCACTTTTGAATGTACATTGATAATTTTGAATGTATATTGACGTATTACACAACGAGCTTACGTGTATTTAGTCCATGAATTAATAATTTTAACAGTACAAATGAAAATAGAATTTTGATAGTGCAAATGTGCTGATCAATGTTCTGTTCATATTTTTCCATCGGTCGATTAGTCGTTTTTACCATGTCATTCTTGTGGTCAACGCGATACCATAAGGGCGGTCCAAATACAAACTATAAAGTCTGTGTGATCTTGTCACCATCCCTTCCATGAAACAACAAACGATAAAAATAAACATTCCGTGTAATACTTACCTTTAGCGTCGCATGATACGATTTTCACGGTATCTGCGAATTCAGATATATTGTCGGTCTTGAACGTTGTATTAACCAATACAAAGGACCACACAAAGTCACAATAATTGTATGTGTGCAGATCACCTTTGAAATTACATTTGCTCTTAACTCTAGACGTTAGTTCATAGTTGATGGCCTTGTCAAAAGCAAGCATAACCTAGAGCATACAGAGAACCAAAAGAAAGAGTCGGCGTAAGCATAAATCGGACAATTAGAAACGTATGTTAAGAAAATTCTGTGGGCACATAACGGTCTCTTCACATTCTCAGTATAAGCAACAACGTAGTACGTGTCATGTAATGCGATTAGACTATTCGAATGTTATTTTCAACTTGGGTGTAAGATCCATATATAACGCCACCATACGAATACGTCGTTTCCCAGTCACTCTTAACAGTGATATTTTCTAGAGCACGTATTGTATATCCACGTAGACTTTACCAACGATCATTGCCATTCGTGTAGGTACGTTTCTCAAAGATAAGAAAAGCACAAACGTCTGATTTGTATATTCCATGTACAAGTGCGCGATGTTTGTGCCAAATAATAAGCAGAACTGGTGCAATGAACCCATTATTTGAACGAGCACAACCTTCATCTGCATTGTGGCTGTGATATGGTCAGACATAACGAGTTCGTCGAGTGTATCGGACAGTGACAGACCCAGAGTACTCTTACGGTACAACTCGTAGTTTCTTTCACTCATTATTAATCGTTCAAAACCAAGACTCAAGTGCGCGAGACACCCTTTAGTTCCTTACTATTTAAATCCAGGTTTATAGAGCTTGTAGAGGACTATGCTTTTGGACGCACTACCGTGTAACCCATGTTTTATCTTTATATCTTGAAAGAACATCCGAAGGGTTCATAAAAGTTCGGTACTTATCGTGGTTGCGGTCTTCTCCATGTTACAAGAAGCAAAAACAGTTCGGAACAAATTCGACGATGTACACAAAACGACGATATCGATTATATTTGCAAACAGACAAACACGAACAATGGTGTGTACAAACGTCTGTGCTACGCACGTATGTGTGTATACATCATGTATATGTATGTTTATATGCAGCCTATACCTTGTCTTTATTCAAATATGTAATCGAATTTCCATTCCCGTGATATTTGGATGTACATGTGAACACCATGTGCTTGTACCACAACAGTATCCTAAACTTTCTAACACATTCAGATTATATTCATACATTTACCCCGCAATAAATTGTTTTATCCGTAGTTTTATCTGATTAAACTCCGTCTTCATGTTCCTTCTATGCGCATATACAGACGTTACCCATATTCTTTGAGAAGCTATTGATCAGAACACCTGGGCTAGTCGCAGTTGTTCTCACTGATCGTGATGGTGTTATTCTTGAGCAAGGTATATATGAGGCACCTTTTTGATTTAGTGTTGGTATGTATGACGATTGTGGCTAAGTTTGGAAGAAAAATTACGAAAGCAGTATGTCGGCATGCCTCAGGCAAGCAGTATTCACAGCATGCGAGCATTATTAAGCGTGAGCAATACATAGCCTCGGCATTGTGCACGTACAAGCTGTTACAAGATATTATACAAAATAGTGTTCTCTCGGTTGTGTATTGCTGTCTTTTCTTTGTAAAGTTCGATACCTGAAATTAATGGATTTTCTGGTTGCGCGTGTCCCATAAAGAGCACGTTTCCCGTTCAAACCGACCCGTTGTTTTGATATACTAATTGTCAACCACAATGACCAACAGTTGTTCCAGGCTAGGTTTCTTTGGTCACACTCACGCTGGATTATTCTGTATATTGTTCAATTTTCTTGATTCCTTTGTTTCTGTGGTGCATGTGCATGATCATATCATATATATCTCAGTCAGAACTGGCTTACCCGACACCTCGTTGACACCAGGAATGCTTTCAGCCCTCTCTATTACTTCCGAGCAGGTACTGTTTCGTCCTTCTCAGTGCTTTGTACATGTCACACAAACTATGCTTCATGTAGAGCACACTCATATATGTATAGTATACGTAATAGCGTGTACCAGTGGCTGTCGTTTTTGCTTCATGTATAAAGTGTTTCAGTGTTTGAACCCGCATGCACTTGTTGTAATATTCTGACAACGTTAAATTGTCTCCGTTCGATTAGGCGGGCAAGCTAGGATGTGGGCGAAATAAACGGGCAGCGGCTTTATATAGGTACTTCATAGTCTCGTTAGTAATTGGTATTCATATATACACGTGATCACACAATAATTACGTCAATTATAGCCGTCTTGTCGAATGTTCCTCACCCCCAGCATACATACATTCCTGTTGATGCACTTTTTGTTATAGACGCAAGCACTTATGCTCATACCCCAATCGTCTTATATCTATCACGTTATGTTCTGTAGTGATTTTCAAGTAGTGCACTTCAACTTGCTGCCGTTAATTGTATCTCTGTTTGCTACGTCGGACGCAAACACTGGTATGTATATGATTGTGATTTTGTAATTTTTTTATTTCATACTCCATATTGAGGTTTATAACATACGTATGTATGTATTATCTTACACGGACTACATCGACAGCGGATTACACTTGTGCATGTATTCATAAAGTAGTTTATATATATACTGCCAATAACAAGTTTTGAGAAGTGTTTGTTGCCTTTGCAATCATATACCGAGTTAGATTCCTCCGTTTACACTGCCAAATGTGTTTCTAAAATAGTAGCATTTAGTTTTACCTTGCATCGCATAGCATCGCGAAAGTCATATCTCTTGTATGCAAATCTCTGCATATCTACGGATCGACTTATTCTCACCTGATATTATGAACGTTATTTGTCAATAGGTGTGCTAATGGATCTTGAAGACGAGATCGCTGCGGTAGTCTCTCAGTTTGAACCTGTAACATATCTCCAAGGAATGTAATATGTATCTAAGTAGAAGAACGTGACACGGGATCTATGGATGTACTCTTTGCCAGTTCGTGAGAAAGGGAAGTTAATGTAAATATTGAATAAATTCGCTTTGTTGTAAATATCTTATTTATTGCAGGGTATATGTGATACAGCACCGCATCATCAATCACCTGCTTCTGGCAATGCGCCCTTTACTTATTTCTTACTTAAATGCACTTATCTGTTACTCAAATTATTTCTTACTATCCATACTTTTCCGAGTGGCTACGCAGGTATACGAACATATTTGTAGCCTGGGTATTCACGATTACGTTTACGTTCGTGAATGACAAGTTTTGGTATTCGTTCAATTCAATTAATGTGGTTCATGGAAAAATGATCCCTTACATTTGCTTATATCGTCTGTAGACGCTACTCACGCTATCATGAAGTTCATTATACGTACAATTCGAAACGTAGTCTACACACCTAAAGCCAACTTTACCTCCATACAAGTGTTCGTTGTGCGAATGTAAATTTGCTTGAAGCATATATATTACCATTCCGTCTGTTATCTTTTCGGTTTATTGTTTTGGACGAAACATGGTGACAACTAGTGTTCCTCTCATATGCTAGACTTACTTTCATATGCAACATACTGAAAGTCTACACATCCAGCAAATAGTAGATTAATAAAAGTATGTGTTTGCAATAGTACAGCGTCACAAAGGAAAGTAGATGCAGTATGTTCGTAACTGTCGGCTGTGTTTACTCACCTCATTATGATATTTCTGTCTGTCATTTTGAAATTACGAGTGGATATTGCATATTTAGCTAACAATGTACAATTGTGTTATGTCATACGAAAACACTATATTAGTCGCAATGGCGTCATGAACATTAATATTTCCAAATATATGAGAGACGACATAGATTCATGCGCATAAACATATATCTATGAGTATGTAAAAGCTATATTTCGCGTTCGTTGAGGGGTGACAGTTGCATAAACAATTTTGGGGAAATCTGCTTGGGTGTTGCTCGTGAGTTGTACACATAGAAGTAACACACAGAAAACGTAGAATTTTAGGTATACGTTTGCTCATCATGCTACTTGTCGTCCTGCTCTGGGATGGGGAGCACTGTCAACAGGTCAAACTTGCAGGTAGGGCAGGTGGTGCTTTGTTGAAGCCATTTATCGATGCATAGTGTGTGATACTCATGGTGGCAAGGTAGCTGACGAATGCTTTCGTTCACTTTTTCAACTTCCAAACATATAGCACACACTTCTTCGACCTGCGCATATGAAGGAATTACAGCGGTCAAATATTCGTACGGGGTGAACACATACACCAAAAATTGGCTTAAAGGATACGAACGTTCATACATACCATAACATACGATAACAGCATACACGAACAATCGCCTATATACCTCTGGTTTTGATTCAAAAGTTCTACACGGAAAGCTTCTGACAATACTTTCCGCGGTTCCTTTACACTTGTTTGCGGACGGTGCGTCATCCAAAGCGAGAAGCATTTCGTAATCTACGTATTCATAATGGTTGTAATATAGATAGTCGTTAGAATGCCTCTCGCTTCTTGTGTGTGATAGATAACGGGAACACTACCGATGTTGTGAAGAGTTGCAGTTTTCACAATTGATTGCTGAACAACATTCCCACCTACACCGGATTTTACAACCATGCTGCAAGTATGTTGACAAGCCGTAACACAAGTGTCGGTCCTGCAGCCCGAGTGATTTACTCAATCTTTAGTAGCTAAATTACACATGAATCGAAACTCCTCACCTTTACGTAGATGGTTTGCAGACATACGATTAAGAAGAACAGATAGTCTATCGACAACGTTTATCTACACATACCGTTCTCGTTGAAATCTCTGTCGATGAAACTTAACCTTAAATTCACTGGGTCTACGTTCGGGTGCAGCCATGAGCCTATCCTGTAAGCAAATCTATTTCGCATCAGGCTGTTTCCATACACACATCAAGCGTAAACAAGCATGAAAGTACTGTATGTCAGTGTGAACTGTCAAGTAAAGATGCGCGGCAAAATAGATATTGAAATTTTTGCGCGAGCTTTGTAAATACTTTGTGCTCACACTTTTAGCTCAGTGTATACTCATGTGGACTGCAATACCGATGTTTTTGACATGAAATAACAATATATATATAGTGTACACGAATTAGATATCTCTAGTTATACCTGGCACCAACTATGATGAATACCCAAAACCACACTGAGGACAGTACGAACTGGATTGGCAGAGAGAGAACCAAAATAAAGAACAGAGCCGCGGGTAAGAATCGGATTCCAAAATAACATCCTAACACTGCTTGGCGTACTACCTGCAGTATTTGAAACACAACAATCATATCACCACCGAAGAACAAAAAAATTGTTACAAAAATACAACAGTATAACAGACATGGACGTGAGAAGATTAACGTCTTGCATAATAGACAGGCATGGGCGAAGAGTACTAGTCAACACGTCAAACTATACACGAAAAACAAATAGTCGACTTACATCAATATCTGCGATTTGACGATCGCGGGTGGTAGTAGGACCCGGCATGCTCGAAGACATTCTACTACTATGGGAGCTTCGAAAATATAGAAGCAAATCTAAACGGGTACCCTAGCCAATGACAATTCGTGCTTCACTTGAATTGAACTTCAACTTTGTCTCTGATTTACCGGTAAAAAGGATCTCTTCTCAAGAAGCGAGAACGTATGTGATCACGAATATATATGTGTATATATATTACACTTGTTGTATGTAAGTATGGAAAGGTGTTAGCACCTAGGTCTGCAGTTGTAATCTAAGTTTTGAAGATATGCTGACGATAT
This sequence comes from Creolimax fragrantissima, assembly GCA_033442365.1. Taxonomy (NCBI): domain Eukaryota; class Ichthyosporea; order Ichthyophonida; genus Creolimax; species Creolimax fragrantissima. The sequence continues at coordinate 2,482,643 of JAWQFL010000003.1, forward strand.
GAGAGAACGCCATGCAAAAATAATATGTATAGTTGTATACTAATTACCGTTGTTGTATGTAATCATGGAAAGGTATTATTACCTAGGTCTGTAGTTGTAATCTAAGTTTTGTAGATATGCAGGCGATATGAGAGAAAGCCGTGCAACAATGTGCTCATTTACATGAGAGTGCGTATATACAGCTATAAAATCAACATTCACACTTACAAGGGAGAATATTGCATGTACATTAGGTCCAACGAACTGGGATCTCTGGCAATAAACTACATTCGTGGTCTTCGGAATGCGTGAGAATGCGTTGTTCAGATATACGGAGAATTGTATACAACGAATACAAAGAGTTTGAACGTGCGCGGTGGTACTGTCATTTATGTCCGAGAGGAATGCAATGAAACGCACGCGCGGTGTGTGTATGCTTGGCAATGATTAAAGAAAGACTCGAGCATAGAACCCATACGATTGAATTGTGTTAGTTATTATATGGGGAGAGTGGAAGGAGCTGTGTGTATGCTTCAATAAAGAAGCGTCTTTGTGCCAATGCGTAATGTTTGACCACCAAAAAAAAAAGCTGAGTGAGTGACTGAGTGTGTATATATGGTGTATGTGGGTGCTGGTCTCCAATTAATTAAGTTTTTAGTTTTGGTATATTTATAATTTAGTTAACAGTTTACCTTGAATTGAGTTTCAAGTATGGGAAACTTTGCGGTTTAGGGCGGTTTCCTTTTTTTCTTCTTCTTCGAAATTTCGGCCTTTTCATTAGCTGATTAACAGGGCAATCCTCATTTACGTAACGTAACAATGATTTATAAAAAAAACGTAGTCAAAACCACGGATTCTGTCCATCCGTCCGTCCGTGAATTGAATGACTTGATTGTGGTGGGCGGTGGGTAGACGTTTCTAAAAAAGGCAGTTGTCAGTATGTTTTAAGTCCGTTTTGGGTCCGTTTTGGGTCCGTCCGTACTTACGTTTGTATATGTATATATATATATTATGTGTATGTATATATGTGCGTACGTGGGAGAAGCCACCCCCCACCACAAGAATACATAGGAAAACCAACGCTTTTCTCTGTCTGTCTGTTGCTTTTGCTGTCTGGTGAAGATACCCACCACATCGACACGTAAGGAACCCTGTCTGTCTGTTGCTTTTACTGCCTGGTGAAGGCACCCACGGCATCCACACACACACCTTACTAATAATTCTATCTGCTTTCTGTTGGCTGATTGGAGAGGCGGCGGAGGGAATGCACGCACACACACTAAAGACCAGTTTGTTTGGTTAACAGCTTCCTGTCTTCTTCGTTTGTTCTGATGGGGATTGGGATATGAAAGCACTCACACACTATCCGTGTTAACAGCCTTCTATCTTCATTGTGTTTTCTAATGGGGATTGGACTGGGAAGACACGATCGCTGTGTGAGAGTGGGCACGACAAGTAATGCATCAATGACTAATCTTCCATGTCGCTCTCTTATTGTACATTCATGAATTGTACTGAACTGCAGTCTGAACATTCGCATTAGTATCTGTACATGATCCATGTCACGAGTGCAATCACTGTAGAGTTTCATGTGATTCACAGTTACAATTAATCTATTGAGACATTTAACTACTTGAATGTGTGGAGTAATAGTATACAAGTTACTCGGTCTGTTTTGAGTGTGAAGGTGTACGCACCTCTAATCGAACAACATAGTGCATGAATTCCAAGTAATAGCCCTCCGCTCAGTATCAGCCCTACCAAGCAACCGTTGTCATGCAAACGCAGTTTATCCCGTTCACTATTATAGGCCTTCGTCCGCGTGTAGTTGCGCCATACTCTCACACTCACCGGCACGAGAATGCTCCAAAGTGGAGTAAGCGCGCAGTTGTGTTTCGAGCACAGAGTGATTCTCTTTAGAGGGTTGAGCTGCAAGTACAAAAAATGGAGTCGATCATAGCATTGCTTTATTCCGTAACAGGAGAAAACTCTCTTACAACTGATGCGACTGTGCATTTATTTTCCGTGGCAATGATACTCGTAGCCATACCCACTGCAATAATACTTCTGTTTTACATTCCCGCGCCATATGGTCGGTACACTGAAGCCACAGGTTGGGGAGTACTATGCACTCCCAGGGTGGCGTGGACATTACAAGAGTGTCCAACACTAATTTGGGTGGCTTACGGGCTGACATACGGCCATGAAGCTCAGCTAAAAGCCCCAAATCTAATTTTGCTTGGCTTGTTTACACTTCATTATGTGAATCGTACGCTCGTGTATCCATGCAAGATCAGGGGAAAGAATGACACACCCCTATCAATTGTGTTCCTAGCTGGGTTGTTCTGCGCTTGGAACGGCTACATACAGGTTTATCAATACGTGCGTGCGTTGCGCGCGTGTGTGTATGTGTGTGTGTGTGTACTTGAATGGATGCGAACAAGTGTTGTTCTCGGGAATATATATATACTCATACATTTCCTACCGTAATTGCACACAAAATACAGGTTAGCGGCCTTACTAAGGTCGTTGAATATGATCCAAATTACATTGTTAGCACCCAATTTGTTTCTGGTGTTACTATATTCTTGGTGGGCATGTTTATAAATATCCAAGCTGACGAGATTTTGCTGAAGCTTGTAAGTTTGAATGCGTTTGAATGATCTTTTTTATCTTTGATTGTCCGTGTACGTTTCGCGCACGTAGAGTTTAAAAAGAAAGATTTGTTTACAAAGGTCACGCACACATGTAGGGTTTATACGGTTTGGAGTCGACTATATATCATATCTACACTACAAATTGCTTGTATCTATATGGACAGATAACCGAATCCAATGCTATGTACACCTTTCACCCATGTGTACACCATGTTTTGAGAATCATGGCATTTCTATTTTGCATGTGCGTCTATATTTATTGTAGCGCAAGCCAGGCGATATGAATTATTATATACCGTTCGGTGGGATGTTTAAATATGTGTCGTGCGCAAATTTCTTTGGCGAGATTGTAGAGTGGACTGGGTTTGCGATTGCTGCAGACTCTCTACAAGGTATATTGTCAATCTGGCAAGTCTATACATATAATGTGATATTTACAGTTGTTGATGTTTTCGTCTTTTGCTAGCCATTCGTGGCATGGGTAGAATGGCAAACCACTGCAGTTAATAATTTGATCTCAAATTTTCAATTTAGCCGTAGCGTTCGTAATGTACACAATATGCAACGTTCTTCCGCGTGCCCTTAGCCATCACCGCTGGTATAAACAAAAGTTTGGAGAGAAGTACCCAAAAGGACGAAAGGCGGTAATCCCATTCTTATTGTGAACAAAACTGAATGCTTCGGTATATCATGACTACCATTGTGCTAACTTCAGAGTAGGGTGTAGGTGTTACTTGTTGGTGAGTTGAGGTGTTACTTGTTAGCTAATTTCCAAAACACCATGTCCTGATTGTGTGGAGATGGAGAAGATATGCCATGCAGATAACTAGCTGTGACTTGGATGTAATAGACTACATCCTTCCATGTGTAAAAACAGCGCGTACATTTGAAATAGTCGTATACACTGACGCACGTGCGTCGCTAGTGTATTGTTGCAATATTAAACAAACATTATGTAGCATACCTATCCACATTTTGTTTGGTGTTGAGGTATAGAGTACAATTAGAGCGATGTTTTTCTTAGCGGCAGTACATACTATTATGGTAACCCCCTTAAAACAATTTCATATCAAAGTTGTGCTATCATGAACATGGAACCTGATCGCACTGTATACAAACTTCCAACAATAGCCAATATCGTCACGTCTTCGTTCATTTTTCAATTATTTCGTGTTGCGAACGCCATCCTTGCTAGAGGAAGGGTGTCCACACTCGATTGTTTAAGATTTTCAATCCGATTTTAATAATTATTAACTTTTCAAAAGAATAACTCTACTATACAGGGGTTGTGTGTGTTTAGGAGCTGGTTTAAGAGTACTACTTTGGACAGCTTCAGTGAAGGCTATCATGAAAGCATATGCATTCAAGGACTATAAGAAAATTTACCATTTATGCTGCACCAGTAAGTCTGTGAACTCAGCGCTACTAGAAGTGAGACGACTGTACATAAGGCGGAGTCTTTGCTATGCACGAGTACAGGCAGCATAGACTAAATCTCAGCAATTTTCATATCGCGTTTCAGTATTCATTCATATATATATATCTGGAAAAAAAACCAGTATACACACGTATAAACCCAGAAACCATTACGTGTTCCACATCTATATGCGTACACGTGTCCAATCACTCAACATCTAGTGTTAGGCGCATGTTCATCGCATACATTTCTGAAACGAGATATCGGAAAACGTATGGTACAGATACGGTTTCAACACCTCTTCCGGTCTCACACACACGGCATGTGACAGTCTTGTGCTTGATAGATTTGTCACCATGATCAACCATGGGCGATAGGATTGATCCGCACAACTTACACAAATGGCACTGTAATATTGTGGGATGGTGTAAAACCGATTAAGAATATGTTTGAAATAATACAACCAACATGCAAATACTTTCATTTTAAATACAACATATAAGCATAGCATTCTCCACAACGCGCAAAACAATGGCTCAATCACTCAATATAAAGATTAATCTACAAAGAAATACACTGCAGATATGGATGTATTACAACACTCCAAAACGCCCTACATCATATATTAATAGAATGGTGGATCCTCACAAGCACAAAACACTACACTGCATTAATATATCCTACAGAAGGACATGGGTTCTTGGCATGCGCAAATGCACGTTGCAAAACCACCACAAATCGACTTCATTTTTACAGAAGGTAGACTTGTACAAAGAACCACGCGAATAACATACATATGATATATCTGAGCAGTTCATCAATCTATCCTGTAAAAGGAAGGACGTGCCGTGGGCCAACAACGAATCACGTTCCATCTCTCCCAGTCGAATACCACCGTGACGTTTTCTTCCCTTAACGGGTTGGTGAGTCTTAGGATCCACTGGCCCAGTTGTACGTACTGCATGTAAATTATGTGACTATAAGCTAATGCAACTTTGTGTTCTGGTGTGGATGGTGCTTATATAGGCTTTACTATCCTCACAACAGTCTCAATCTCACCCCAACCTAATCTATATTTCATGCTAAGAAGTATACGAGGGAGGACTATGTTACAAACCATATCTCTTATTATTAAAAGGGAAACTCTTAACGAAACCAAGCAGAAGATTCAAAATGGTGGAAACTGTACTATACATACCTTGGAATTTATCCGAAACCATATGACGTAATCGCTGATAGTAAACCACACCAATGAAGATGTCCACTTCCAGCTCTACACCAGAAATACCACTGTACATGCGCTCAGATCCTATGTGAACGGGTATTTGCGTAAAATAGGCGTTTTCGTGTGGGTAAACGCATAGGGAAAGTTCGAGCGATCACATCCACTCCTCCCTCGTCATTAAATTCTATTGTAATAGACAAATCGCCCAGCATCATGCATGGTCAACCTTTATCACCATTTGTTCACATGTGGTATTTCTTTCGTTGACGTGTACTCCTCATGTAACATACTTCAAATGAATAACGCTGTAGTTGTCGAAATACGAAACATTTTATATATACAACACGTACCATGGTAATTGTATCCGGCCTTTGTCAACTGATCACCAAAAAAGTCGTACGCGGTATTCTTTTCATTGAACTGGAATGGTGTAGAATCATAGCACAGGCCATGTGAGGCACCAGCCTTGCCAGCCATACTCTCAACCAACATCCCAATAGTCATACGAGAAGGGAAGGCATGTGGGTTGATGATAATATCGGGCTGCATACCACTTTCTGTGAAGGGCATGTCTTCCATTCCATACTGTAGTGCGTACGTAAGTGTGCACAAAAATTGAGACTGTGGATAGTGGCATGGTCGTCTGGACGAACAATACGAATGATAATCAGCGCATAATGGACTGTCCACATGTTGGACGCACATCACTAATGCATATATCCGATACATACTTTCTTACTACAGACACCCTTTTGCCCGTGTCTGGACGAGAACTTGTCGCCTATAATTGGATTACGAACCACTCTGAGCTTAATAATAGCCTTCTGTGCCTCTTCTGTACCACTATCATTACCCACAACTCGGATCTCCTCAACATACGCTTCTTCACTTTCTTTGTAAGCAATCACCTTGGAAATGCCCGTGAAAACATCTACCATACTGTACAGTGGATCACCGGCCTTCAGCAGTGTACCTGGAGTGTATGGAGTTGATTAAATGTGAGATTTGCATGTCTACATTTACATGTGCAAGTAGGACTAATGACTATATAAGGATGTTCATGTAACCCTTTCAACGATTCCTCACCCTACATACCAAGGGGAGCAAATCCATCGGTATCAATCTTGTTTTCATATTTGATAAGATCTCGTTCGGAAATGCCAAAGCGGTGCGAGATACTCTCGTTCGCCCTTCGCTCTTTCTTCAGATCAACCACCTTAACATATGCGAGGGAATATGACGATGTGAGGAGATGAATGAGTGTACATGTCAATGGATGGACAACAATCTTACTCCTCATATTTTAGAACAACTGATTTCGCAGAGTTTGAAACTTCCCATCTCGACTACTTGATATCCAGGCATGAAAAAGTGATTGCTCGCGTTTTTGCATGTATGACCGTGAGTGAACTCAAGTGCGCAGTGAAGCTGGGCACTTGTGTGTGGTACGCTTACATGTACCATTGCGTGACGAGGTCCATCCTCGAAGAAAAACAAACTAATAGCTCCATGTATGTGTATAGGTAATGAAAAAAAGGGTTTACCTTATTTTTATAGACGGTTCCATGCGCAAAGCCACGATCTTCAGATCCTTTGTTCAAAATCATAGCATCCTCCATATCATAACCAGTGTATGAGATGACACATACAACCGCATTCTGACCCAACGGATAATTGTCCAACTTGTAATGGTTGTACAGCTGTTTTTATACATATAAGTGTGTCAGTGAATGTATGAATCAATGTTTCAGGTACGTGTCTCGGTGGGGCATGCATAACTTGACTATATAACACCATGACAACAGATATTACACATCTATGAATGATGTAGTTCGTGACCGTTTGAAAAAACGTGACTAGTGCATATGGCATAGCACTAGCATTTATTTCGAGTGTATAAAACGTACAGCAAAGACACAGGTGTTTACATACCGCATTTCTCACGATAGGGGCCTGGGGGGTACGGATTCGATATAGCTTATTATCACATCTGTATGGGTAAGCAGACATGGGCGTGCCCATTGTTTGTTTGCCCATCTGACACTGGTACATATTTCTCGGTGACTGATTGTGGTCACTAAAAGGGGTCATGTTTGCCACTACAGACAGTACATGCGTCGGGTGGTGTTCCATATGCGTAGTCTGTCCCTGGTGTACATCTTCCGGAAGACAAGCTATGTTAAGAAATACCTGATTTTACATAGGCCGCGGAAAAATGGCAAGTATACTGTTAGTCAGGTGTAGCACATGAACACAAGGTAAGTGAGGAAAGGCGAGCTGAAAACACCCACCTGTTCGAAGGATCCAACCATTTCATTCTGACCAGTACTAAGGTATTGAACAGGACGAACAAATCTTGCGGCAGAGGCAAATAAGAAAAGACCTGGGAAAAGACCCCCTTTCGACTCCTGAATGACTGTGATTTCCAGTGAACGTGGTACGTACTCTTCTCCCATCACTTTCATGTATCTGATACGGTCAGCTACTTTCTGGGCCAATTGCGGTACAACTTTCGCCACCACTCGACCATCCAAGAAGACAGAGAGATAGGCGGGAGGGTAAATTACACCGGTATCTGTTTGAGGTATATGTTAACGTGTGCGAGGGTGTTGGTGTGTGCGTTCATGCGTATGTACGAACCATATATATGCAAAAATTGTATGGGCGGCAAAGCACTATATACGTACCGATAGGCACACATCCCAGAGAGACGAGCAATTCTGGTAAACATCCGGTGTCGTGGATTTCGTTTACAACCTCACAAGTGTGACTAAGATGATTCAGTAAACCACATGGTGCACCATCTGGTGTGTGTACAGGGCAAAGGAACCCCCAAGCTTCTGGCAACAGTTTACGGACAGCCGTAGTCTTCATTTCAGAGAAAAATGCACCTACGCGTGGGAGGGAAAGAATGAGTGCGTGTTCGTTTGTATTGTAATAGGACTTCGTGTTTCGGCCCTACGCACACAACGTTCTGACATGTACGACGTATAGGTACAACCCACATAGACAAAACACTAGTATGCTGCAGATCAGAAACATACATGTACGTATGGAGTATGGCCACACATAGGTGAATACTTCTCCTCCGCACGACGAACATCCATCATCTTTTTTTGTTGAAATGAAGTACTATGTGAGAATTACCAACACATACACAAACCCACATAAGAAGAGCATGTACACTAACACGTGCATACCTCGATGAATACATCTGAAATGCGACAAGTATCGGTAAAAGTTCAGTTTATCCGCCTGTATTGTGAAACCGGAGGCTTGTTGTAAATCCAGTCCTGTGGCCGACACCAAATTGCCGGTGGCCATAAAGTATTCCACCTTACGACCAACATCGATGGGATTCTTGGATATCATCTTTCCGAGGAAAGACGCTATGTGGATGCAAATGTAACGTCAATGTACATAATCTATGATATTACGGCACACAAATTTTCATATCTATTTTATCTTGCAGATATTGAACGTCTAGCACCTTATGGCACATAATTTTCTCGTCTATCTATCTTGCAGGTACTCAACATCAATCTCAACAATCTAGGACACTATGGCACATAAAAAACCTTATCTATTTACCTTGCAGATATTCCTATGCATGCGCGTATTTCCACGCGAGTACACAATATTGTTCACCAGTGAGGCAAATTCACACATCTTCTGAATGTGTTTTACCGTATCAAGTAGATTTGTACTTCTAATGAATATTATGTCAAATGTACAGAAAAGTATATATATATACATCTCAGGTTGTATGATATCAACAGCTGACCCGTAAGTATTGTATATTCCTCTGGTGCAAGAACATGATATACACTGTACAGTATAACTCAATAAACATATAAAAGTATATACATGTACATAGAATCAGGGCCATGAGCACATACGATCGCTAAAATTGTAATCACCGCCCCTACGAATGTGTTGTTCGATAACGGTCTTCAGTGCTACTGTCCAGTCATTAAGCTTCTCCTTGATGAACATGTTGTACAAATGTCCTGGCAACATTACCTCTTGCATGGAAGGTGCATCAGGGTTGTCAACCTTGCATTCCCCGCTGACCAGTCGGTATAGCTTCTGAATTGCAGCTACCATTAGATTGAACTTATCACGCGGGTTCTCCAAGTGTACAAACACCAATCTACATGGGATAGTGAGAACAATTGAGACATTAGCTTCTCCTGTGCCGTCACAAGGCAAGCTATAGTGACGGCTTTCTCAACATTTAGCATGGTACACGATCGATAAATGGACGTGGTTGAATCTAAGTGTGTTCATACGGATGGAATATTGTGTGCAGCTGCGAGTGCGTATCTGCTTGGGCATTACACCTGTAAAACAAACACAAAAATACACAATCTAAGTGCGTGAACGTCCGACAACGTTTATCAAATACTGATCGTGCGCTCATAAAACATTCTTTCAAACCATTTCTCAATCAAATCTTATATTAAAAAAATAACATATTGTAACGCATGCATGTATACTTACCTTTCCAACAAATAAGTTCCACAGTCCTTATCTGTGAAGCGTGCAGGCAGTGCTAGTGCGTGTCTGAACAATTTGCCAATATGCATCAAACACTGTTCTTGTGTGAACAGCCCTCTGTCAACTGTGTCCCTTAGCATTGCCTCCACACGATCACCAATAAACGCATCCTGACCTCCCGGATTAATGCAGTTGTATATCTCTCTGTATTTATAAAAATACAATCGGTCAGTACGTGCATGGTGACTGAGTAAGCTCGAATTCATCAATGTAACGGTTGTGTGCTTCATACAAATATATGAAATGTGAGAGGACAGATATATGTTACGGCGTCTGAGTTTAGGTATAAGTTCTAGTGAATGTGTTAAGGCCAGTACGTATGTATCGGGGGTAAAGTACATGCCCCTTATGTACGGATATGTGTTCAAGTAGTTGTGTGAAGGTCAATACGTATGCGGATATATCTGTGGTTAAGTAGATGCCCTTTTGCGGATAAATGGTGTGAGTGCATGGATTCAAGTACGTTGATGTGGAGTGTGAGAGTGCGTATAGTTGAGTATATTAATCCAGTAGAGCAGTAAGATATGAAGACAAGAACCTCTTACTTCCCATGGTGGAAGGATTAGATGGGATACCTACATACATACGTATATTTATGGCGTGTACACATACCTATCAGTCGTATTAATGAGAGCTTTCATAAGGACAACACAGGGCACAAGGAACTCCTGTTTCCGGTGGTTAAACTTGAAAGTACAGCTTCCATTGGTAAGATAGTGCACTACATTAGTCACAGCCGATTGGTCATCTCTCACACCTCGGATCTGAACACCCCAAGTTGTATATAAAGGTCCTCTGTATATATGCGAGTATGTTTAAGAGAATGGTTTATGTACTTGCACAAGTACGGAATGTGAACAGTAGAGTTGCATATTAACTCGTCATCACAAACATAGCGGACTTGAACAGTTCAGCTTGGACTTGTAGCGAGCATGCAGAGTGTGAATAACACTAGACACATACGTACAAATGCATACTGGACAGAGCGATGGGTGCAGACGCCTTGCTATAAGAAGCTACATCTTGGATGAATAAACCGTCTAACAATCCACAGCAACGACACACTCGGAGTGCCATACACAATACACACAAAAACATATTCATAGGCATAAAAAATCACACACGTATACCTATTCTTGTAAGCGCCTCTACGGATACCAGTAAGATAGTTCCGTCTGGGCAGAATCAACAGACGTATAATCTTCTCCAAACCATTAATAATAAAGTATCCTCCTAATTCCTCGGGTTCTTCGTGCGCTCGCACTAACTGGCGGGGTGTTTTCCCAGCAATGTTACATTTTTCGCTCTTGACCATAATAGGTATCTGTCCCAGACTTCTACGGTCAGAATAAATAATTTCACCATCTAATTCAAAATTCAATTGTATCATCATAGGTCCTTTGTATGACACACCCCTCTCTCTGCATTCAGAGGGGTATAGGATATGGTCAGTTGTCTGAGCACGTTCAGGTAGACGAGGATATCCGAGCTCACACTCACTAATCCAGAAGCGAAGAACGCGACCGGTATCATCCACGATTTCAACCCTAAAACGGCATGGATTTGTGTATGAGATGCGTTAATGATAGGATGAGATCAGGCTGTCAATGTACAATAAATTAACAAGCAGATTGATATCGCAATCACTCAGTCAGAAGAGCCATCATAATTCGTGCATACAATGATCTCAATCTTGTCATACTTATAAATACATGGGTGATTATCACTGCGTTGGGGAGGTTATGAATGAGAAAATATAAGCGCATGGAACTCATGCTTGTGAATTGTGCGTAGCTGCTCATAAAAGACTCAGAAGAGTAAAGGATGAGAGAGTGATATACAGATTCGGCACAAGACTGTAAGAAAATAGTACTTGCAAGACAAAATACCAGACGCACGCGACTTCTAGATTGAGGGATATATGCGCAGGACTTGAACAGTTTTCCAACTAGACTTACGTGGCAAATACATATATACGTACATAAAACTTGACATCAGCAAAATAAGTTGAAAAATTCATTATCATGACATCAAGCAGAAATATCTACATTCACGTAAACGCACTTGTCCAGATCGGCAACCGCAAGGTCCAACCCGGCGTTGAGCATAAAATTGAAAGACTCTACATGAGGTGCAATCAGCTTTTGAAGTTCTGGATTGACTTCATTTGGAACCTTGTCACGTGTAAGAGTCTCAAATGGTAGTAAACAATCACTGACGGGCTGCGCGTTCGGTGGCATCCTGCAAATATGTTTCGTATTGAACAGATTCCTTTCTACATGCAAGTGCAAAGACTCACACACACAGTCAAGTCGTGTACACTAGTGTGTGCAATATAACCAGTGTACGTATGTGAGTGTGGCTATATATGTGAGATCGCGTGCACGTGTGAGTGTGTTTGTGTATGAGCGCGTGTGTGTGTGTGTCTGTGTGTGTGTGTGTGTGTATATGTATATATATGAGGTTTGGTATTGTGCGTGGAGCTTCAGAACTACCGATCCACGTGCGGTCCGTTCGGTCTGTGTTTTATTACAAACGGTAAAGAAAATAAGGCCCTTTATAAGACCCAATAAATGTTTATTTCTGTGACCCGAAACCTAAAGATTGAATATTTGGATCAACCAATTGTGCTAATAATCGGGATTTTTGCAGAATTGGGAAATCCGTACAGAATATGTAATACATAGACCAATATTCATATCCAATATAGTGGAATTAAGAAAAGCCGAATAATTCCCCAAATTTACAAAATATGATATTTTGAGTACCCAAAGCACTCACGAAGCGCACGAAGAAAATAAACACACACGCACACACACACACATACACATATATTACAGAAGTACGACTATTACATAAAAGAAAGGTTAATTGTGTAGTAGCGATGGCTTGTACAGCATGAAGTAAAACAGTCCGTCGTACTTATGCGTTTCCGTGTTCATAAAACACAATGCCCAGCCTTCCCATCTACACAGGTCTAATTGGCTACGCGCTCTCATTTGCGATTGGTCTCACTATTCTGACAATTGTTTACCGTTCACTTCCTCCTCTTGTGTAAGTCGATACACGCAACCCAAATAAATACTTTAATGGCTGGCCAGTTAAGTAGCAATACGTAATCTATTCTTATTGTATTCTTCACCTATCACTGTGCATACATTCTACTCATATTCATGTTCTGTACTACTCGAACTTTCTGTATTGATTACTCATCTTATTTATATGTGCACACGCATATGCATATTCTCCCTAAACGTCACGATCGCCTGTGATACGGACTCTACATATATACACGCACATAACCCACAGTAGATTGGTATGTCCTGTAGTATACGCGCATGTTTATATATAGGTACATGCAATAAGACAACCAGGTTTATATAGTAGTTGAGGGATAATTATATGGCTGAACTCGTACGCTGGTTCGATAGGTTTGACGAATACCAAAGTAGATGACCCAGTCGTCAGCGAATGTATCACTATCGTGTAGCTATTATTTGTTTGATACTCGCAACAGAAAATTTACTGACCATTGTTTGTAGTTCTCATGTTAACATATAGATATACCGTTGTGCACGCTTTCATGTTTAGGCCTGTTTTTGTAAGGACTGTATATTCACGTCTGTTTTTCATGTCTTAGAGATCATGACGGACAGCAAGAGCAGTTCAAGGTGGACGCATGGCCGACGACCAGCGAAGAATGGGTACGGCTTGCAAAGGTAACCGAATTTATTAGAAACACTCTTTCGATAAATGCAGTTTTCCGTACATAAACATAATGTTGCATATTCTATACGTAATGAATGTATGCCATGCCACATCGTACATGATTCCAGTGCCCAAATTATTGTATTTCTTGTGTGGCGAGCTTAATGATTACACGAGCATTTTATATATTGCATACGTGTGTTTATGTGTTAGGATGTGTATCTATGTGCGTATGGCTGTCTTACACCACGATTGACAAATTGTACAGCTGCTAGCGGCTTATCGTGACCAGCACTACAATGCCACTGTAGGCTTCTTCCTATCGCTCTACCTATTTAAACAAACATTCTCTGTGCCTGGATCTGCGATTATGGTATGGGTACATCGGGGAGAAATTAACCTATTTTGTTCCGAGTATGTTTCGATGTTATAATACCGCACTCAAAGTTGATTGAACTAACAACTATTACAGGTGAATATTGTTTCTTTCATGTATAGTTCATTTTATAACCTGGGCCGTTCCTCTTCGAATAGTACTATTTGACGTAAGTATCAACTACACTCCGTTCCCCATAGAACATTGTCGCTGGAGTATTGTGGGGATTCCCATTAGGACTAATGATGGTATGTACTATGACCACTGCTGGTTCATCTCTCTGTTTTGTACTCTCGAGGAAATTGATTGGGCAGAGTGTCAAGCTCTATTTTCCCCAATGGTATGTTTTTGTGAATAAGTCGGGTTTGTGTACTACAGATTTTAGTTCTAATACTCTTATTGTTTTATAATGTTCTTATTTACCAGTATATGCATCAGATAAACAGGACACGTCCGCGTGATTGTTGATATTTATAGCTACACACCAATACAGTGTACCCGCTCACACAATTATAAGTATTCCGTATTGCACCGCCTCTACGTTTTGATGCAACATCCCGCGCACACAATTATAAGTATTCCGTATTGCACCGCCTCTACGTTTGATGCAACATGCAGGATTAGTTATTTAAAAAGCAAGGTACAAACGGGTTCATCCAAAGACCTGTTTCTGGATCTAATGGCTATGCGAGTGATACCTTTCACTCCAAATTGGGCACTAAACCTTTGCCTTCCCCACCTTTCTGTCCCGCTTCCTATGTTTGCAGTGACTGTTTTTTTTGGTGAGTACCTTTTTTGGTGCCTTTGCACATATTTTCCAAATCGCATTTTTGAACATTCGCAAGTCAAAAAAGACGAACTAACTGTTTAAGACCCGTATAACCCACTCGTAATATGTGTACGCAAACTATAGGGCTCATGCCATACAATTTCGTATGCGTTCAAGCTGGTACGATGGCAACTGGGCTGCAGAATCCAAGCGATATGATTCGTGATCCCGATACACTCTTGCGTCTTAGCCTCATTGGAGTTTTCTTTATGGGGCCTAGGATATGGAGATCATATAACCCTAAAGATTCAATGCCTACCGTTCGCAGCGCAATTTCTAATAAGAACAGCTAAGCGTGTTAATAGTAGTACTCTTGACGTGTGGTAGGTGACACATATGATGATAGTTATTACACTTGTAGTATATCATCAGTAGTTTATTACCCGCTCGTTGCAACTTTGATGCCCACGTCGGTAAGATCTTGACGGTATCAACTGGTTTGTATTCAGTGACAAAGACTGCTTACACTCCATACGGTGATGCTTTTAGTCGTAAATTGCCACATGTACTTCAAGTTATCTCAAGATAATCTCGCGATAGTGAGATTGAGTAGTGTTTTCTTCGGTAACATCTCGCTCAAAGGTGTGTACGTATTGTTTGTGTGATCCAGCATGAAATAAATCAAATATTTCGTAAACTGTTGTGATAACTCTATCCATACTTTTTGGAATTATGGGATGCACCTCCGACAGTCTTTCTGGCGATTCAGCAAACGTATATTCCAGTTTACCTCTCTGTTTTGCATTTGGCTGGAAAATATGTGCATGTTTGCAACACATTTGCAAATTACTGTTTACGTCGTGAACGAAATACTTCCTCACAGGTGTGTTTTTCTTCTTCTTCCGAACACATCAAGTTTAGGCAATGTGTGATACCATGTTAGTCCATTGCGCAAACCTCTCAGATCGCCTTGGAAACAGATGTGAAAAAAAGTGAAATCCTACTATAAATTCAATGTTTACAAACTTATCAACCCCTTTTAGTTGTGCGGCACCGCTGTTTTGACTTTATTTTGTTTCCAGATGCAGACTGCGGTACTTTTTGTACTTTTCTTTCAAGCTACCACTCTAGGAATAAAAAGGTTCGAACATTGAGAGAACCAATCGAACTAGAGTAATTATCTGAAGTTTTGTTGTTGCTTGTGCGATGTATTTTATACAAAACCGCGAGAATCTTGTATTTATTTAATAAGCCACATCTATCTCACTTGGCCCATTTCTTCTTGTATGAATCCTTGCCGAAACCCTCGTCGTAATTGCCCTTGAGACTGAATAACGCCTTGAAATGGGGTTTACAGTAGTTCGTACCCTCTAAACCAGCGTAGTTACCCAAGCTTAAAATCTTACTGCAGTGCGCACATCGCAAGCAAGCCTTGTGAAATATCTTTTCATCAGCTGTGATCTTCTCCTACACAAAGAGATTTAATGAAAGTGCATTTGATTATATGCAAGGGAGCCAAACGAATCTAGCTGCAATCTTATTTCGTGATCATATACGTTATCAGGATGATTAAACGCGAAAACTTTTTGTTAACGGGGCTGCCATTATGCATAAAATAATGTTTTGAACACAAGAAGTTCATTTCAATAGAAAGTAGTCTAGACTTCGTTCTGTGCCTTCAAACAACAACATAGTTCATTGGAACATGTGCAAGGACAAACAAACATGCACTCGCACATAAATAAGGCAAGCGCATTAGCGAACGTCAATATAATTGAGTAAACATCTCGCGTCGATTTCCTTAACATATTACAACTACCGCTTACCATGGCGTAGACAGTTTTTGTGCATACAATACACTTCTCCTGGCTGCCTCCGAATCTCTTACTCACAGGATTGACCTTCTTGCTAGCTTGAACGGGTTCCGAGTTTGAAATGGGCGTCACTTCGGCAGGCCTGTTAGCCGTCTCGACTACCTCCTGTACAACTGGCTCAACAACCACTTCCTTTGTGGGCTCAACTACTGCCCCCGCCTTCGGTTCAACCACAGTCTCGACTTCAGGCTCAACTACAGCCTCCTCTGGTTCAATCACAGGCTCTACTTCAGGCTCAACTACATCCTTCTTCGGTTCAACCACAGTCTCGACTTCAGTCTCAACCACACGATCTACCACTGGGTCCACCACATCCTCTTCAATGTGTGCTTCAGGCAAACCCTCAACCGGGGACTCGTCAACAGCGTCAGAGGATTCCGTGCCCGTCTCCTTATTATCAACATTCTCTGCGCTCTCATTCTCTTCCGCAACAACGTCCTCACCTGCTTTGTCGTTAGTAACCTCTTCATTCACGCCGACAGCCTCGGTGGTCTCTATTACGTTTTCGACAGGGGACGTGTTTACTTTCTTGACTGGTTTGATCTTGAAGTCAGTCTTGGTCTCGGTTTGGACATCGTCGGTATCTTGGACATCGTCGATAACTTCGGCCACCATTTTGATGTATTTAGGTTTGATGGACTGGGCGCGGGTCGACTTGAGGTTGTCGGCAAGTGGATAGTGATGCAAGTATTTCTTTGTTTGTTTGATTTATACGAGATAATGTAGCCTTAAATTTCGGGTCGGCAATATTACATTCAGATGCGAGCCATTCATCCAACCAACCAGCCAGCAGCCAGCCAGCCTCAAAGCTTAACATAGCAGACTCAGTCTGTGCACTGAACAAAATACGTGCATTCGCTGACAATGGTTGGTCATGGACTAGAGGGGCGGAATTGTTGAAATGGCGAGATTGGAGATTTGTGTGTTAGACAATCGAACCATTGGCTGGATTCATTCGTCGTATCAAAAAAACGCTCTGCATTCTTCACGCATGTTCACGTTATGTGAAAAAGGAGTGATACAGGCGTTTATGATTTACGATACAGTTAAGCATGTTGTTCCTGGTAAACCAATGTCGTATATTTCTTAAACCTCGCTTCTTGGATGGGGTGGTAGTTGAGACATCCTGAACACCATATAACGACGTAAACAAGCTATTGAGTATTGCTGTATATGCCGCCCCTCACATCTCTTCCGACCGCAAAAAGGTAATCTTGATAATACGTTTACTTTGTGCTAGACAAATTTGATGGCTCGATAAGGAATCTGTACAGTAAATAAGGAGAGGACGCGTCAGCGATTTTTTTATCTTCCTCATTTATCAAGTAGCTATGTGCTTATTCACCACCACTACAAGGCACTAACTACCTTCGCTGTTGCTATTTCTACCTAGTATCGCTCACATGCTGTAAATC
The DNA here is from genome assembly GCA_033442365.1 of Creolimax fragrantissima. Lineage (NCBI taxonomy): Eukaryota > Ichthyosporea > Ichthyophonida > Creolimax > Creolimax fragrantissima. The sequence continues at coordinate 2,500,623 of JAWQFL010000003.1, forward strand.
TTATCCGTGTTTCTGACGCCGCTTCATAAACACTTTTTCAAAACAGTTGTGAAAACGGTTTTACGCACTTTTGTATTCCAACAACTGTTTTACGCATTCTAGTTTCCAACAACGGTTCCTCCTCACTTGCTTCCCTTTCCTTATTAAGTTTCAAAAGTGCAGTAGAAAAATATGCTCGACAAATTCCCGGAAGAAATCTTGTTTCAAATCATTGAAAAAGTGAATGCGAACGACATTGTTGAAGTTGCATTATCTTGCAAGACACTTTACAACATAATCAACTGTCGAGACAATGATCTGCACGTGTGGAGCAATGTATGTGCAAGAGATGGGATTGTTGTGAAACGAGGCGATCCAATGTATGAGAAGATCGGAACTTCATACTCGTGGAGGCAATACTACATGTATGTAATCTTTGATGGTGACTTGACGATAATAATGAAACCTGTGGAAATCATCATGCACCATCAACTGACTTGTCTTTCATTATCTTATGATTTCTTTATTGGAAAATTCGTATTGACACATATGAGGACCGCGTTATTTTTTTGCTCTATTAGACAATGCCGGCAAGTAGAGCACGTTTGGACTCGATCTGATTTCCAAAATCTCAAAACATACAGTGACATGATTCGCATCTCTTCGTCTAATCTTCAATCATGCGAAAAACATTCCCGTCTGGGGCACGGGATGAAGCGGAAAAGCAGCGACACCAATTCTGGCAGGTATCTTCTAGACTGGCAAAGTGCATTATTTCATATAGTAACAACATACAATTGAGGGCATACTTGCATAAGAGCTTCGTATTGACGTGTCTGTACGTCGAACATTGCATTTGATTTTAAAGGTACAAATATTTCATAGTCTGCAGATTTTAGCAGACGTTATGAAATCAAAGTTATTCACACTCAATACATGTGTGCACTGTGGGTGCGTGCAGTTTTCTTGATTTCAAAATCCCTAGAATTTGTAGTTTATACTTATTATATTGCAGGAGTTAACATGTGTAACTATAATGTTAACGATTCTAGCGATCTTGAGAACCAAATGAACCTTACAAAGTCACACCTTACATATACGATTAAGCGTTTAGAGTGTGTCCTCTAGTATTCAAACTTGAGCTGTGAAATTTTAATAGATGCAATAACAACAACAACAAGAATTCCTTACCCATACCATGTGCGTAAGGAATGTGGCGAAACTCGTTTCTTCCAACACACGTACGTATGTATTAACTCTAAAGCTTTACTTGATTGCTTTCCAGACGCAACTTGTGGTCTATTTCTCTTGAGCAATGGGGTCGTGTGCTTTGCCAGGCTTAATTACGAGGCGCTACTGAACCGGCTACACTCTTTCAACTCGGTTTCATTGCACTGTTGAACAGTGTTTGTATAGACCCCCTAATAGATATAAATACAAAGCCAAATACATTGGCAAGTTGTGCTTTCCTTATATGCTGCTAGCACTTAATGCGCACATTCGGCGTGAACATCATTCTTGACTCCATGTGGGCACAGATTTGTCTAAGTCTTTGTAAGAAGAATAAAAACGATAAATGCCTACCCTAACTTAGTGTAGTGTTATCTGCTGTCCTTGTAGTTTTTCTTCTATTCCTATTTATTTCCCTCCGAAATACGCCTACATGCAATATGTGTTTCATAAGCCTCGTGGTTATATTTTATTTACATGCCAATGCAGTATATATGCTGATGCACCGTGTGCCAATGCAGTTTATGTGCTGATGCACCGTCGTGCCAATGCAGTATATATGCTGATGCACCGTATATATGCGGATATATTATGTATGCGGACGCAGTAGATATTCCATTTTATGTACGTATGTATACATTTTATTATGCATGTATACGTGTGCTTAGAAGAGTGTAGGTATAGGAGTGGTCTAAATCTAATTTCATTCTGGCCTGTGTAAAGTACAATGTGAAGGGACGCAAAGCAAGTTTCGGCATTTACAAGGGATATATAAATGAGCATTCACGCATCAATGTGAGTGGTGAGTGTGTGTATGTGTCGTATGCGTGTGCATGGTGTCCACTATATTGTGATTTTAAATATGAAACAGGTGTTTCGAAGACTACTAAACACAACAAAACGAAACACTTGTATCCACGTATTTTTCGCTTCCTTCTTGTTTCATGTGCGTTGAACATGACACACGACGTCGGCCTGTACGTAGTCGCCTTCAACATTATATGTATAGTTGACAGTAGTTAAGAGCTGCAAACCCTGCACAATAGATCATGGATACCCGTGCGTACAATACACACTCACGCGCATAAACAATCACGTATATAAAGACACGCTCAAAGACCAACTTTAGACTGGCTACGTATGCGTATACCGGACGGGAGAACAACAACGGACACGGACACATTAGCGGTATTGATTTACCTCTGCTAGTAGTATTGACAACTATGTCGCGTCGCAACCCATCACGTTCAAGCGCACGAGCTATCATAAGCTACAATGAAGGGGCCGATACGCCAGACAGCTCACCTGAATCAGAGCCGCAATATGTGATATCCGCCAAAAGGAAAAGGAATGTAAGCGCGTTCGATTCAAAGAAGCAATCAATAGCCATATGTACACGCGGCATGAATGTGCGCGGAAGAAGTGTGACTGAACAGGCAATGACAGTTCATACACCTGAGTGGCCTGGTATGGATTTCGTACCACGTACCTCGAAGAGTGCACCTGAAGGTGACGAGGATGTTGACATGAAAGAGGAAGGTGAACATGGCACTACTGGTCGAAACACAAGTGTAAGTGGACAGAGAGTACTCAAGAAAGTAAAGGAATCGTCTTCGTCGCCTGAATTTGATGAGACGAAAGTATTAGCTGATGGGTTTGGTAGCGGTTTTGTTTCCGATACTTGTTTTAGCCAACTGAAAAGAACAAACGCTACATCAACAGGTGGGATGGCCTCATCACCTACACCGACTCCCACACATACACCTACACCTTTTCAAACACGCGCAAATACACCTAGCAAGAAGGCAGGTGTGGACTTGGCGCATGTGCTTCAAGTGAGGGAGCATGTGCGACGTCTAACCCTGCAAAAAAATTACAAGTGTAAAACGAGCGTTGATATAGTCTCAGAGGAAAAAGTGCTAGATGAGCTTAACGATGAGAAATTGAACAGATTATACCACACAAAAGTTGATCTGGGTAAGGAAAAATATGAGAGAGACCAACTAGCTTTGAGTGTTATTGTGACAGGGGCAAGGCCCGGAGAAATCCTAAGGGGGGTGCGCGATAAAACGCGCAACGCAGTCATTCGTATAGACACGCTAATTCCACCTAGTGCTAAGCGATTGTTATCTCTACACAACTCTCGTGAAAGCTGGTCATCGTTTTTAGCAAGATTGAGTTCTATTGCCTTTTTTTACCCTCTTTCTCTTGATGAGCGTGCAGACTGGCTTGTAGAGCATGCTATGGGGAATGAAATGGATCTGGCCGATGTCCCAGGACTTAGGGTTGATTTTTCATCTCTTGGAAGTGGGTCCAGTGCGTTCCTAACAAGAAGTGAAGATCAAATGTGCATGATCTTGTCTGCGTCTGAGAAAAATGAAGACAGTTCACGATGTGATGTCGGTGCCATAGCACCCATGGATGTTTTAGAGATGTTCACAAACAAGCCTGGGAGTGGAGGATTGCGCGGGAGACCAACACTCGTGTGGTTGCGCCAGTACTGGCAGGTAGACTCGACGCACGTGGCAGTTGATACATATACGGGCACATGTGTGTCAGTGTCGAATGGGAAAGTAACGTATGGAGCGAGTGTTTTAGACTCTCCATCTACCAACACGGAAGAGAAAAACAATAAGACAATTAAATACGAACCTTCATATGCCACAACAGAATACAAGAACCCCGGTTATACGAATACAAAGAACAACAGCAGCAGAACCATTCTACTGTTTTCAGGTTTTTTGGACAATGGCGACGACGAGATGTCAAGTGCGTCGAAAACAATAACAAGTGGTAGCAAAAGCAAGAATAGTTCGAAGAAAAAAAATCGTGAAGATAGAACGAACACAAATGTAGGCATAGACAAGAAACAGAGTGTAGGCTTTATGGTGGACACACGTGTTTTGCCCATGAACCAAGCAGAGGCACTGCGTGTAGCTGGAGTGTCACATGATGATTTTACAAAATTGAATAATAGCTTAGAGGGCTTTACTGCGGCCGGTTACAAGAGTCTTTTGCAAAAAATAATCCGTGCACGCCCACGTAACATTGAATTATTGGACCATTCTCTCCTTGATGCACGAACTGTTCTGTCTACGTGCGTGGCATTGTTGTTTGTACACCCAGGCTCGTTTGTACCAGATATTCAACGGTATGTGACGGGTGCAGAATCCGCACTGAAACGTGTGGCAGTGTCTGTATGTGAAGATTCGTTTACCGACAATCATGATTCGGTATTGTCTCTCCTAGCTGCTGCATGGGTGGCACAAGCGTCGGCTCGGCTATGGAGGCCGGGAGCAAAGGAACTTAAGAGAGTACTGCAAGTGGCTATGAATGCCTGGGAGGAAGACAGGCAGTTCTTATATTCATATCAAAAACAGTTGAATAGTAGTAATGCAGCTGGTGCGCGCGGCACTGAAGTATTTACGATATCTTCGTGCGGGAGTGCACTAGAGAACGCCAGTGCGATACTTGATAGGTTGCGGAGTTTTGAAGGCGACTTGTATATGCTGCGAGACATTGCACGTAACGGCGGAAAGCCTCGTCCGTCGGTGGCTAGCAGTGCTAGAAAGTATCAGCCCGAGTCACTTTCTATTCTGCATGCTGTGGATCAGCATTGGTGTCCAGATTTTGTGTATTTTCTTCCCCCAAAGTGCGTAGAAGAACTCAATAAGACGACAGCCAATGCCAGTGCGCGCACGCCGTTTAAGAACCTTTTTACACGTGTGCAGAACTTGTCGTCCGGTGTGAACACAAGAACAACTCCATTAAGAACTAACAATATTTTTCTACGGCAGCTACGGCGTGCTCAATTTCTCGGCTTATCAGCACGAGCTACAACATACCCCACACAACGGCCAATCAACAAAGAAAAATGGTCAACAACATACACACTTGAACGCGCATGGATCGCGGGACTAGTAGGTGCGTTAGAAGTCTCACTGACGAAACCTGCAACTGCTGCTTTGGTCACATTACGTCCAGACGATCCCAAACAATTGGTAGCTTTCCGACGGCCTTCGAGAGACTCTGCCAGAAAATCAGGTGGGAGTGAAAATGGGTTAACTGATGAACAGGAAGAACAAGCAAAGTCAATCGCGAGAGAGATGCTCCGTAAAGGTGTAAAGCTAGATAAGTCAAGTGCACCGATCCGTGAACTCCAAGGGGCGACTCTCAAGTACGAGCCAGTGGATGATATACCACATCTCGTTCGAAGACGAATTCCATGCAATGGAGGCGTGTACATGGGAATGGCAAGCAATCACACGGATAGTACGGTGGTTGGTGAGAGTGAGGACGAAAGTGAGGGCGAGGATACACATTGTATCTTCAACACAATGACCCAGACGTACTTGGACGCAAGCCTTCCAGAGACTGAATTTGCGCGGTACGTAGTTGTGCCGACCACCGATTACCGCGACTTTGCTGGCGACTGGGAGACAATTCGCAAAGATATCACACACACGTATGATATTCATCCCTCACCGAACTTTCCGGCATCAAAAGTATACGCACACTCACTCAAATGCGAATACACAGACGGTGGGAACGAATTGGGTACCATAGATACAGTCGATCGACTCACCATTGCCATAACAACATGTGGAGACGGTGTTGAAACTGAGTCCAAGGTTAAGATGTCCACACTCATTCGAACAACACCTGCTTCGCACATCAAGCGCGCATTCTCGGTGGCCTCTGCCTTTGCATCTGCGTTCTCATTCCCAGGTATCAGTCGCGATGGTGGTGGTACAGAACTACAGCCGTCTCTGGACGATATCGGGGCATTTCAATTTCTTCTCACACTGTCGACGTTGTACCCAGGGATATTTCAACATACCGCTGGTCAGATAACATCATTTTCTGTCGGACTGGGCCCAGGCTTCTGGCGGCTTAGAGATGAGTGTCTTGGCCAATTGAAAGCTCTAAGTGGAAAACCAGATGTGAGCACACACAATACTACTACCAATTTCCCACCGCAAACTACTAAACATTCTGCTGCGGTTGATTTTCCCCATTTTTCGGACCAGCGAACACCACACTCGTATCAGATGGACGCAGTGATAGAAATGCAAAATCAACACACAACAGGACGGAGAGGCCACTTTCTCTACCTACCCGTGGGTTTGGGCAAAACTAAGATTGTCATGGACTACGCATCATGGCTTCGGACTCAAGATCAACTCCCGCGCACGGTGTTATGGACGTTACCCTCGTCAGCGCTTGAATCTGTGCGCAACGAAATGCGTTTCTATAATCTGCCGGTCAGAATTTTATGGCCGATTAAGAGGCCCGTCCCGTCGACCTCCAGTAGTAAAGTGGGATCGTTGAAGTCAAGTGCTTCTACAACGGAGTATTATCGTGGACATGAATTGATGCAAGGGGGTATCAATTTTGTCTCGCATGACCATTTGCGTTTGCTTCATGACAGCCTCGTTTGCGGCAGTGGGTGCGAACACTTGTTTTTCGTAGTCGACGAAGTCCATAAGGCGTTGAATGCCACACAGAGAACTGCATCAGCCTTGGAAATTGCACGGTTGGCGAAAGAATTTGTGGCTCTCACGGGCACCCCTATTATTGACAACAACACATACAAGTTGATGTGGTGGTTAGAACACATCGTGCCGTTCGAGGTCAATACGCGTAACTTCTGGGCAGCCGCAGGTGCGATGGTGTCAAAGCGTATCGCACTCGGCATTGAGACGGAGACTATACAACTTGATGCTTCGTTTACGAAAAACGAGAGGGACATGTATCATGAATTGGTATCACCGGCGCTTGGAGGAGCGAATACGAGCTTTTCTGAACGTGATTTTAGATCGGCAATGTCCTTGTGTTATACTGCGTGTACACGTGTTATGATCAAGGAGACGAAGAGACTAGTGCTTGAGGAGAATGAGGGTGTAATGTTGGTTGCTAAGGATGCTTCACATCAGGCACGTTTAATTGAACTGCTAGTTGGTGGTAATGGGAGTAATGGCGATACAATTTCACGTAAACGGGTTTTTGCTATCACTGGACAGGAGTCAATCAACTACACACCACTCACGAAGAAACTTCAATATGATGTGGTGATTACAACGATGAGACACGTGGAAGGCTACTCACTTACCGCCCTCCGACACATGGTCACTTGTGTCTACCCCTCAAACAACGCATCTCGTGAGCAAATAGAGGGAAGAATGGTGAGGGTTGGTCAACCCTCACCAACTGTTTTTTTTCATCTCGTGTGCAGTGGTCTATTATATAATATTTTACGCTCGCATGAAGACGCTCGATCTCTCAGTGACGTGCTCAAGAGTCTCGCCACGGTGGTTGACGTTCCACCACCATCTCTATACGCTATTGGTGCAGGTCACTCACAGTTTGATTAATTGTATAAATAAATGTATGAGAAGTAAGCAAATTTAGAGAGTACATCTTATGATGAGTGTCTAATTTCCTATCGGCAGGATGAATGTTTCGGCGGTGTAGTCCAGTAGTTCTGTTGGTGAACTAATTTATCCCCAGAACTTTAGTTTTATTGAATAATGGATGATAAATCACGAATAGTTGACTTTGCTATTGTTGAAAGGGCATCCTCTATGCATAAAATCTATGAGTTTACCAAAGTATTGTTACATGCATGGTATTCGTTTTCATGATCAATTTCGATAAGCAATATTCCTTAAAGCCAATCTGCGGCGTTACACTATCGTTAAGTACGTATAACGGGCTATTATATGGTATGAAAACGCTTGATAGCCATACAAATAAAGCTGAACACAGCTTAACGTCAAGTATAACGTTGATTCATAACTGATGTTTCGTATGCATATTAACCTCTTTAGGTACTGTGAAATGCAAATGTGTGTTATGTAGACCCATTTGTTATATAGACCGGTAATATAGACCCATTAAGTCGTTTACAACGACTTCACTAAAGCATACAACTGCGTATATATATATACACAGTCTTGACCTCAGAGTAAACATTGTACAAGCGACAAACTTTCAGAATGAATGATGGTCAAAAACATGTTGACGAGGGTACCGCGCTACTGGTGTCAGGTGAAAATACAGTCAAACGAATAGACTCTATCAAATATCTTCAAGGGAATGTGAGTAAGATGCAAGCCCAGTTCGATAGGCTCGAAATCGAAGGTACCAGTGAGATGGCATGTGGTTGTGTGTTTCAAGAGAGTTAATCTCAAGTCGTACTCATTGGATGTTTCACAGGGCTGTGTGAGGTGATTAGGCTTTAAGAGTGTATAGGTGTGTTTCATTTTCACTCAGCGAGTACAGGAACACGCAAGGACTAGGAGTATTGGGTGAGTGGATGTAGTTGGTACGTAAAATTGTTCGCACACAACATACACACTTTGCAGAGCAGAGACACGAATACCCACACTAAAATTCGCGTACCCAACAACCATGGACGGTCACCATAGAATGTTATAGATGCTCTGTGTTGTCGATGTGTGATACGCCGTACACCCGAGTGGATAGAAAATATCCATTTTTACGTATAAATACCCTCTCTTGAGCCACATATCATATAATTGTAAATGTAGCGCACATTCTCTTGCACATACATACATATAAATAGGACCAGAGCGAGAGGAGCTCAATGAGATTGCTTCTACACTTACCGAACTCGACTCTATCATCATTCAGAATACGGCCCAATCTCTGTCGCCTCCACTTGTGTCTGTAAGCCCTTGTGGTGACGAATCAAGTACAACTTCGCTAAGGTCATTCACCAACAGCAAAATGGCATCGAACAAGATGGAAAGTGATGCTGCGTAAGTGTGTGTTTGATGGAGCTGTGTGGGTATGCAAGTTTGTCGTTGTATATACCAACATGTGGGTAGCTACTTCATGACTAGTGGTTAGTTGCGTTAGTATGCATAAAGTATTCTATAAAGTTCAGCTTAAGAAAATACTGTACATATAGAGAACTTCGCACACAACAGCACCTTTCCTCATTATGTGATCTGTGTACATGTGTTATTATGAACCTCAGTTTTGTAAGTTGTTTAAGTCGTTTTTGGGCGGCGTATACCCCACATACTTATCCTGCAGATTGCTATTAAGATACTGGCCGTCTAGTCGAAAGAAGGCATTTGCCAGTGAAAGACTGTAAGTGACTTCGCGGAGTGTGCAATAGCTATAGCATATGCAAATGTAATATCTCATACACCCACACATGTATGACAACACTAAGAACTCCTTGGACACGAACAATAGCTATAGCATATGCAAATGAAATATCTCATACACCCACACATGTATGATAACACCAAGAACTCCTTGAACACGAATACATGTCAATGAAGTATGCGTGAACCAAGTACAGACGAGGCCATAAATATTCATACATACAAATGGTTATACGTGCTTAATATGTACGTGTTGATACATTCGATCGCCTATACCCTCGTACCCTTGTTTGATTGATTAGTCTTACATTTTTGCTAAATATGTGAGTTGGGAAGGCATTAAGAAATGTCCTAAAATTCCAAATAGCAGGCAATGCTCTTCTGTTCACCAGCAATGATAATGTACATCCAACCCTATAAATAATCTCATATCACACACATACACACACGCGCACACATACGCGCGAACATACACACTCCTCTTCTCAAGTTCATACTCACTCGCATTAGCCTTTTGGATACCACTCTTACGAAGCACGGGGTAATTTGGGAGAGACATCGCCCAGAAGTGTCTGTGAAAGAAGAGGGGAGGCTGTGCAAACGGAATCGTAACGTTAGAGTCAACTATTTAAAAATTGGTAACGGTCCCAAAAAGGTATAGCAAACATCACTAGAACTCGTTTGGCTTTATGAATGGCAGCGGATAATATTATTCTGATTAGTTTGGGGCTTTTTCAGTACATCTGACTAGCACCACATTTATATGTGCTAATGTATTGTGTATTGCGAGTTTTCAAATTGTATCGAAGTAGACTTTGTTGCAGGTTTCACAGCAAACTCGGCCAGAGGTATTCATGGATATAGATATGAGTCATGATATTCGTGAGATGCATAAACAATGGGACACAAATATATAGATATATATAACTCCGTGCTCACACAATACATCAATACAGGTGGTCTTCCTACACGGATACGGGTGCTCCTGTGGGTTCTGGTTTCCTACGCTTCGTTATTTGGCGAAGAACTATCCTAGTGACTTCACTATGTACTCTTTGGATCTTCTGGGTTTTGGTCTCAGCTCAAGGTAATTTATACACTGTATGTGTATGCACATGTAGCTGTCTGTGTCTGTGATGTGTGCATTAGTGTTGTCAGATGATGCGGTTGTACTTTTGCGTGTGCGTATGTTCTGCTCATACGAATCCGTAAGATGGCATTTTTAACTGCGGTGAATTCACCCTCATTCTCTGAAGTAATCGTATTATTTCTTGAGATGCCTATTGATCGTATTTACGTGTATGATAGGTGCTAGTTTTGAAATATCTTATATTTGAAATTGCTTTATTTGTAATCATTTTAAAACTCACTGTACTTTTCGTGCTTACACTTATTTAACCTTTACAGAGTTTCGTTTCCAAAAAAAAAAGACACACTAGAATTGGCAAAGATGGCTGAAGAGTTCTTCATTGACGAGCTAGAGAACTGGAGGCTACACGTGAATATTGACAGCTTCCAACTCGTATGTGTGTCATATTGCAACCTCACTAAATGTCTCATGTATTGCGTATGAAATGCTGCTGTACATAAAAAGCGACTGGAGTGGATAATGGAATAATTTGCAACCATGCGCGAAACTTGCTTACCTATGACATGGAATGTTACAGGTGTACTTGGAAGGTTCGTATGTACACATAGGTATAAGTAAGAACGTTGTATATTGTTGTAAATGCTATGTAAATATAGTATTCTAGTGTTTTGTTTTGTATTTTCAGCGTGATTACAACTATCTGGACCTGTCTTCGATGGGGCCTCAGGAACAGGACATATTTATTTTAATGTACCTGAGGATGTATGATATTTAATTATAATCTGACATATGTACATGTCGAATAGCGACATGACAACGAACAAACGAATGTCATGTGTGTTTCTCATTTCCACTCACCACTTTCTTTTTGTACGTCTTCGTAACCCGTCGTTCAGGTTGGACATAGCCTAGGTGGATACATTGCAGGTGTGTACGCGTTAAAATTCCCAGAACGCATTGAGAAACTTCACATGATCAGTCCAGCAGCATTACCACGGCGGTCGGACGAAGCTCTTGAGAATCTCAGATCGAAAGGCGCGGCAGTTAAGGTCGTGCTCGCTGCATACAACTCAAACATTACACCGTTCAGTGTAGTGAGGTGTACAGGAACGATGGGGTAAGTATGTGGCGTGTCTGTGGGGAATGCGATCGTGCGCATGTGCTGGTATGCACATGTATATATGGACATGTAATAAGTATTTGCGAAGTTCGAAACGACAGTTAGTAAGTTCAAATTTAGGGGCTGATAGTGAGGCGAGTACATAATGGTAGCATGGTATGGTTAGATGAATGAATAGTATTGGAGTGTGCACCCTATCAATCAATATATAGCTGACAGACATCGCTCTATCTAATGCTATATGGTCATATGTATACGTAATTGTATATATGTTCACATGACGTGAATCTATGAATATTTATAAGGCATCATGCCCAAGCGCATATGGATAAAGTTAACTGCAAAAGCACAGGTGTCAGTATGTTTTGCTGTAAGTTTTCATGTGGATGTAGGTACATGCATGTTATATCAATATGGTCGTAAATGTGTTAGGGAATCATTATGTGGGTATGTGTGACACGGAAATACGTATGTGTTTTTCTGTCTCCATGTGACGTTAGTATATTATACGTCAGTTTCATTATAATTTATGTTTGACGGACTTAGTCCTGGCTTTATCAAAGGATACGCCAACCGCAGGTTTACGGCTTTAGATGAAATGGAACGAATTGCGTTAACAAAATATATGTATCATACAGCATCGCTTCCAGGTAATATGTGTTCCACCAATGAAACAATTATAGTATAGGAGATTTTAAATATTCGGTGATGCGAGGTTTTTTGTTCTCTAAATGTGTTTGAAGTGGTTTTGTACAATTGATCATGTATCATGAGATTATGTGAGTGCGTAGGTCATTTTAAATTGAAAATACAGTGTGTGAGGTATTGCCTTTTGTGTTCGGGTTATATTAAATCGAGCAGCCAGCTTCATGTTTACTCTCCATCTGGCTGCAGCTATGATTGGCAGTTTAGTTAAATCTTACATAAACCGTGGAAGTAGTATATCGATTCATGTAATGTATTTATAACGTACTAGTTTTTAATGCCACAGCTAGTTTCATGCATGGAAAGTGGTCATCATCCGCAAAGAAGTAAAATTTCATGCCGAAAAGCGATGATGTAGCCTTTCGTTTACGATTGACCTATCTGACCGATCATTCGTATCGAACACGACGGATTATTGTTCTCGTTCAAACTTTTTTACATTTGTTACATTTATAAAGGGGGGGTTTCAAAGCTATGTTAATACCCTTGAATACTTGACGTTGTAGTGGTACGGTCACTGCCACTCTTAGCTTTCTTACATTCTTTAATGCTCTGCGTATACCTTTGTAATACTTGTTCCATCAATAGGCAGTGGAGAGTACGCTTTGAAGGCCTTTTTCCTCCCCGGAGAGAATGGGGTCTATGGTGTAATTCCATTGGGGGAGCGACTCAGCCAACTGTCTATATCCCGTACACCGGTAACTTTTTTTTACGGGGAGATGGACTGGATGAATGTCACCGATGCTTATGATATTGGCAAGTTGTGTTTGTATGACTATATTTGTGCGCTTGTGTATAAGTGTACACATGCACGTTTCAACTATGTTGCTGGATCGGTGGTGTCTGTATAAAGTCAGGGTTTTCACATTTTCCATATATTCGTGGTATATCTGGTTGTGAGCGGGAATGAACCACAATTAAACTCACCTTGCGCTCACCCAATGTTCTTACAGCGCCAAATATGACGCCAAAACCGTCTATATACGTTATAGAAGGGGCTGGACATAACATATTCCTAGACAACGCTGACGCGTTCAATCCAAAACTCGCGAGTGAGCTTCTCCATGCGAGGACAATTCATACACCATGACCTGTGTGAGCAAAGAAAATTTTGCTGTGGGAGAATATAGAAAAGCTCGCTCTGCACTGAATAAGCAGCGAGTTCTTCTGCACAACAATTAATACTCAAACTATACCGGAATCCATAGGCTGGAAGTTAATCGCATTATTGCAGTATATAATGCTAAAGTAAAACAACTAAACCAGTATTTTCATAGTTTTTCATTATACCCAATTGTTTCTCTGGAATATTATGACTACGTACTGAATATACGACCGTAAAATGGACCAATAATGTCTGCTTTGCGTTTAAGTATTTTGCGCACTTGCGACACGCAGACTTGCTCGGCAGGCGATACGGGCTCTTTCTCTTCTATATCAGCATCCTGTGTAGAACAAGGAGAGTCCGAGCTACAATTAGGTGTGCGTAGATAATGCATGTTTGTACATCCTGTCGTGCACGAACAGGGCTTCCCGAAACACGTCATACATTTCCTACGAATTGGCATACGTGGGTTCACCCATACACAAGCACATATGCTTACATAGATAATCAGGAAAAATATCAATTGAATGTACCGTTTTCTTCATAGTTTTCATTTTCGTCCGTGAACTGTCGCATAGATATTGTACAGTCGATGAGAGAATGTTCGCTACGTCTTCACAAGTCAGAAGCCCAAACACCTCTGTAACACGCTGTAGGCATTTTGGAATCCATTCGGCCTGTTGCATGTATGCGCATAATGAATAATTTGTAGATATATATAAGCTTGTATGCGTGTGTGTATTTGCAAGTGTGCTAATGAAGATGAGTAGTTTGCGTACACGTGGGTGAACACGTATATTTGGACGTACGACATTCGCAACAATCTTGTACGAATTCGTATTTGCGGACCAATTTTAAGTGGTGCGATGTCACATATATTGATAGGAGTATCTGAAGGATAATAACCTCAAACGTATGCTGCTACGATATGGGCTGGTACACTTAAAAGTATAAACTCTTAGAGCATGTACCCATGCGTATGTGCACAGATGTTCGGGTACGTGGATTTCTGTATGTGCAATATACGTTTCAAGTGTTATATGAATGACCGCCCTATAACATCGAGAATATACAATTGTATATATATATATCCCCATTCTTCTCTACCTAATCCTAAGTGTAACTCTATTCATTGAGCTTGGTGAGCACAGCTGCACACATTGCCATGGAAGTATCTGTGGAGCAGCTGAATGCCACCCCTGCATGATTCATATATATATACCCAAGTATCTGTATATGGGTGCGAACCCATGCCAGGCCAGTTGTTGAGTGAATATACATACCTGAGTTACATGAACACATACCAACCGAAAGCATACGAATGAATACATCCGAGAACTGGACATACCACTGTCAGAGCCTGCATTATTCGCTCAGTACGTAGAACCAAAGCGAAAGCATCATGGCTGCGATTGTGAGGTGATCGATTGTACCGGCCAATTAAATTGACTAGAGCCGACTTTACAATCCACAGTAATTGTGCAAATGATTCTGAATCTATGGGGTTGTACGAGTTTTATGAGTTTGATTTTAAGTGTGCGTTAGCATGCGTGAACGCGCTCATGTTGTAGATATAGTGCCTGTGTGTATACCTTCTGCCACGATAGGCAGTACAGACCATAAAACAGGATTCTGTGACAATATCTTCCATATGTGTCGGTCTCTGCATTGAGAAAAAGTGTATTTCAAATATGTACTTTACTAGTTGTGTATGCTTTCAATTGTATGACAACAAACACTGACGAAATAAAGTAAACGGAAGAACCAACTCTTCGTCGGAAAACTCTATATTCTACCAGTTGAAGTATAGCTTGCATGTGCATATATACGAGACAATTCACAGCTGGTAAAAAGGGTTGCATTTCGAACAAAGGAGCATTCATGTATACATACACACCTTGAACTGGAAGGGACCTTTCCCATTGTCTTTTTGTAGTAGTCATCTCTGACCATCGGGTCTAAAAGTGCAGTTTTTGCCTGAATCAGGCGTACCAACAACATCATATTCCGTTGGTTAAGTGGGGCATGTCCTTTCTCTCTGTCTTCCCCATCGATGTTCTCAATATCTGCGCGTATTCAGATTATGTATTCCATGTATGAGGGTATTGTAACATTTGTGGTCATGTGTGCATGAGGTGCACGTGTGTGGGCTTTGCGTGTTGTGCATGAGGTGCACGTGTGTGGGCTTTGCGTGTGTATATGTGTGTGTTGGTATGTACGTGATGTGGTCATGTACGCATGAGGTGCACGTGTGTGGGCTTTGCGTGTGTATATATGTGTGTTGGTGTGTACGCGTGCGTCTGCGAGAGCGTGAGCATGAGCATTCGCGTGTATGTGCAGCACGTACACAAGCACGGACATGTTCATGTATACATGATTGTATTTGTGCTGTATATATGGGAACATAGACGTCGGTACGTAAATATGTAAGTATACCAGGTACCTTACCTTTTATTTCCGTGTCTTCTGTAGTGTGTTTGTATATGGAATCGTTGCGACGAGTGATGCACATTCGCAGAAGTTTGGTATATAACATGGTGTTTCGCCGTACGCTGTCAGAACCAAGTGGTATTGTGTGATTATATTATATAGTACTGAATCTGCGCATTGAGAACGAACACGCTTACGAAAGGATACTCACCAGACCTGATGTCTGCGCAAACAACATATATAACTTTACGCGCTGATAAATGAATATTTTTCGGTGTTCATTCAGAGGATTTAGCACTTTGGGCTTTGTATTAATATCATTGTTGCACATACATATGTGCCATTATCTACATATCTTTATATCTACAAACGTACTGTGTTCTTCTGATGTGATAGTACGATATTGTGTTTCCAGGTTACTCACATCCACAGTACGGGATTCGAACGTATACTTACCAAGAGATTATTCGTACTGAACAATACATACACGTACACGCAATCCATAAAATGTAATATAACTAGCTTTAGCATATTTGCTGGCATCTGGATTCTCACCGCACCAAATGCTCAAAACCGCACATCTATATGAAACGTAAATGCAATTACCTGGTTTCACAAGTAGGCCTTAGAGCACTAGTTACAGCATGGTTGTTGGTATTAGGGTTGCCCACTACCCCCGAGTGAAAGAAAGGACGTTGGCGGACCGAGAATGACATATTTATGTCATAAAGTGATTGCTTTTGGTCAAGGATATCGCCTTTTTCATTTCTGGATGATACTAGGTGTGGAAAGGTATGTCATAGTTAATTTATACCTCGCATTTCTTTTATATGCTCAGGTAGTAGTCGAGTGCGTTCCATGTATATATATATGTGTGTGTGTACGTATGTATGTACCCACCCAGACGTGCCACTCGCTCTGGCACTCATTTTACACTCACAAATCTCACACGCACAGCCTACATTATATTTAAGTATATACCTGACTTTCGACGAATGTGCTGTAAAAGAAGTTCGACATCAAAAAGGTGTGCGTTCTTCGGAGACTGTGCAGCCCGCATTAACGCATGCATTGCGAGGTGAGCCGTATCATCGTTTTGGGCTGCGCATAGGACTGCAATTGTACATGTATTGTGCAAATATCATAAGCATATTACATAAGCATCCTTCTTCAAATGTGTGCGCAAATTCGTGTGTACTATCACCTTCACGTTAACAAAATGCGGCTAAATTCACGCACGTATGGACATATATGCCCACATAGCATACCAAGGTCGCATGCCATCATGGCGGTGGTATAGGAATGGTTTTTCAATGAGTCCGACATGACGGTTTGGTTGTATGTAATTGAACTACATCGTTCTGTTTGAGACTCATCTCTCAGTACATTGAATAGAAACTCTACCACGCTTCGTATGGCCTTGAAGGCTGTGGATGTGGTTGAAGGAGCGAGAGATGTAAGAATACCTGTGTGCTGATGCGTTTGAGTGAGTGCATAACAGAAGTACAAATATGTATATGTGGAGGGTATGCTTGTTATTTGATATGTGTATACCTCACAATAAAGATCGGGACCTCGATCAAACCACGTTAGGAGTACACCGTGGTGCACGCATATATATTTCTATACTTACAGTGAACTTATTTGTGTGTGGGTGTACTTTTGTTCGCACTTCATACCATCGCGATCACAAGATGGAAATGAGCTCAACAGAACTGATGTTTTTTTCAATAATCCTGGGTCTTCCGGATAAGAGGTCACCATATCGAACAACGCTGACCAATGCGAAACCAAAACAACAGGTAATCTTTGCGTATTTACACGTTCATATGTGTGATTACCATCACTTGGTTGGCAATCGTAAATTGTAGTTGTCAGCGGAAAGTAGAGAGCTGTCATGTGCGCAATCATATGCGCCATCTCAGCAGCGCTATATCGTCGTAGGTGCTCCAGCAAGTGGCGTGTTAAATGCGCGGTGATATCTATTGAGAATGAAAAATAGACATGAGTGTGTGTGTAAGCATATTCACTTAGGGTAGATTCCAGAAGAAAGTTGAGCAAATATTGCATTTCGAGGATTATCGGACAAATGGTCCAATATATAAAACGTATATGCTATGGATGCGCCAACAATCGAATATTGAACTATCTTGACACACATACTGACATAATACAACTACTCATAGTATCATATAGATTGTTCAAAACGTTTTCACAAGTACCTTCGCCGCCATCAACGAAGAGTGCGAAATCTACGTAGTGTGTTTCCTCCATGTTTGGTTTTATCGTATAAGAGTCTGGTAGTATTTGACGGGCTACGAATTTGTATTAGCAGTTGATAAGCAAGGAGTGGATTGAATAATGATGCTCGTGCATAGAAACATGTGCGTGCAGAAAAGAATACAAGCACACAAAGAATAATCAGACAAAACAGCACAGTCACAAAATAAGCAAGCCGCTGAAGAAACGTCTGAAACAAACTGAATGTGACTAGTCATACACCGTCAGTCTAAAGAGTGCATGTGTGAGTATAAACACAAATGCAGCTTTAAAGACCCCATGCCTGTACAGAACCTGTGCATACATCCATTTCTATATACACATGGTCAAACACACTAACAACACGCAATTGCACACCAAAATTCGAAGTGGACTAAGTAGTAAGACCGCTCAGAATGAACGTTGCTTCATCCTTCTCATGCTCAAATATATGAATATACTTAAAGCACACAGGCACACATACCAGGATAAGCAGTTGAATAAATATTCAAGAATCGTTTGAACGTGGACCAGCCACACACGCCGCCATTCCCACGCCACATGAATGCCTCTGCGAGTATCTGCACTGCCAGATCTTGTCCACCGTAAAGACCTATCCCCTCTACCACACCAGACAGAAAGACATTTGGCGGCGATTGTGTCAAGATCAAGGTGAGCAAATGCATAACACCGGGTTCTAATTTTTCGAGGAGGACTTGTTCCTGCAAATGCGGCGAAAATCGCAATACAAGTTCACGATCAGAAATATGTTTCCCCGACAGTCGGGTATAGGAAAATTAAGTCTACACGTCCAAGAGAAGTTTTTTGATGAACAAATGCATCGTAGAAACGAGAAAAATAAGAGAGGAATCTATCGAATCACAGACTTTCAACAAGTAAACATCAAGCCTTCGAGTGATTAATCTGGATGATTTGCAATACAGGTGTAGTGCCACGTGGTATATATGACCATGTCTTGTGCAATGTATACATCTCAACACACCGCCGTCTCGGCCGTCTCTAAAAACAGGGCTCGCCCCTTTCCCTGATATGTATATAGAAACCGCTTCAGTCTGTGGAGAAGTCTGGACTGCACGGCCACCGCCAATTCACAACCCAGTCCAAAACTCTCACACTCATTCGTATCTCCATTTTGTTCACTCGTTCTGTCCAGCTTGTATTTCGAGAGGTGTATGATAATGTCGATTGCAGCACTTGACGAAAGAACGGGTCGGGTAAAGAAATTCTGAACTATCCATTCGGCACGCTCGCTGTAAATAATACATCACGGAAAGTATACTATTGGACTAGGTTTGCAACTCTGGTGAACATTTGACTCAGTCCAGTACAATCGAGGTGGCAAAACATATATTTAACATGTATATGCAAGTGTGATTGAGTGATTGTACTCGAGCAGAGTAAGAAACAAAAGACAATCTGCGATTTAAAGGAAAGATTTGAGTACAACTTGTGAGTAAAAGATAACGCTAAATCTTACAAAAACAATACAAAACACTTGACGGTACAGCCAACACCAGATACCTGACGGAGATATATGGTATAATATCTTTTAGCATGTCCAATGTAGCATTGTGTTCGAGGACGTATATTACACGTGGTGCCGCGGCTATATTTGTACGTGTTAGGTAAAAAGATAAGTAGTATAATGTACATCTGTTACTATGGGAATGATTGTAGACTGGAACTTTTAATCGTGCTTGTGCATTTCATTGAATACGGCGCACACACACCTTTGGTCAATCGGGGACATTCTACTGCCAGTGTGGACATGTACCGCAGCATGTTCTTAGTACGAAGGTTTGAGACATCATTTTTTACTTCGCTGTCGTTGCTTCTCTCATCATACATGTTCGAAATTACAGCAACACTTTCCTTTGGTAATACGGTTGCAATATAATCCACCAACATATATATACACTTCAAGGACATGTCGTTGTTACTGCCCAAAGAAATTTAAGTGTTCGATTGTATTTATGAGAAATTTTTTATGAATTAAGCTTACACCAGGTCTTCATACAATCAGTGTTTCCACCATACGTATACTTGTATATTAGTACAAGCACCATTACATATATCCACACTATGTATATGAATTTCAATTACAATGTGTAGGCATTTATCACGTGGGCAGTATACGCATATACAATACCTGGTGTCAGTGTTTTTCTCGCAAAGTTCAATTGCATAATCATGCAGAACACGAATCCGTTGGTATGGGTAAGGGTTTTCAAGAATTAACGAGGCTATAATCCACCATCTCGCACGATTTAGTACATTCTGTAAGGTACATGTTTTCACGTGTACATGTAGATTGATTGGGACATGACTGTGTGTATATGTATGTATATGTATGCGTGATGTGTTGTGACAACGCAGAAAATATTTGTTTGTGTAGGTATTACTGGTGATCGAGACGGTGATGTCTTTGCATGTATGTGCACTTGAAAATGTATACATGCATAAGTTGTCATAATCGTAGAATTTCGAATAGTATCGTGCAATTGTGTAAAGCACAATTGTTTGGCTACACGCACCAAGCCAATTAGCACATACAGACCTCTTTCACAAAATGTCCAAAGTTCAACGCGGATTCATCTTTTCGTTCGTCCCAGTCCAACACACGCACAGGTCGCAAATCTTCAAATTTGAAAGAAATTTGTGCTAAAAGACGGACGGCAAACGTAATTGCGCCGTGTTCCTTTTCACACTCAATCATAATCTTACATAAATCTTGGTAATCTGTACAATTTATGTGATTATTAAGAATGTTAAAAGAGAATATGTGTCGATCGTATCGTACGCACATACATATGTATGCATTAGTGTAACAGTTACGAGTGAGTGTGTATGTACAAGCAGTGTGTGTTTACTCCGTCTCTAAATAGTATGGGCGTGCGCATGCGTGTTTGAACACATCCAACAGGATATTGCATTAATAATTAATCGTATCTGCGGGTGTACTTAAAGGTAAATTCTACAAAGCCTAAAAAATCTTAGTACGACACGTGGATAGATTTGAGTTCATAGCACGTAACATCAACCCGTCCTCGGACGCACTAGTACGATACACATACATATTACATATATATACAAGTGTGAGGAATATGTAATACATATACAATGCACGCTCGGATATAAATATAGTTTCAATGAGATTTGTCGTATACCTTAAGTCACATGCACTCATCCCAGTTACGTAATTGGTAGATGTGTACTGATATTTTGTTAAGGGATATATATACATACGTAAAAATACGTACACATACATACACACATATACATATATACATACGAGTGTACCTTCAACGGGGATTTTTATCGTCTCTAATAAGTTAATAGCCCATGTAAACAATTTTCCTCCCCACTTATACATATCTGCATCAAGTAACCGTACCATACGATTGCGCACACTCCCTAACACAACGAATTCATCTAGTGTAGTACCACTTCGTGTGCTTGTATTAGACTTTCCCCTCTTAGGCTGCCGCTCATACAGTCCACGACCACGGTCATCTACGACTTCATTAGCGTCGGTATTTCTGGCAGTAAATGAATGTAAAAGTGCATGTGCGCGCGCGCGCGCGCGTGTGTGTGTGTGTGTGTGTGTGTGTGTGTGTGTGTGTTGCCATGAAAGCATATGGGAAACACCAATAACACAAATATATTCGATCACTTTTACATTTTAATGTAATAATATAAACTTGCGTATCTTTGAGTGCATAAACACAGCAGCCATATCCAAACCTAGATCACGAAAATAGCACTAGTATTGTTCTGCTTGTTTCAATATCTACAAAATTAAAGACTAGATAATACTTCCACGCATAAACACAGCAGAAAATAGCACTAGTGTTAGTCCGCTTGTTTCAATATCTACGAAATTAAAGTATAAAAAGTACTTCTAAGCACGTTAAAATGTATCTTACTTGCGATGATATTGACGGATTAAGCGAGAAAGTTCACGGAATAATTCATGATCATCAACTTTCTCGTCTTCCAGCGCATTAAACGCCGCTGACACGGCTGCGATCGAGAATTCGGGTAAACAGGTAGACAACACATCCCTATCTGTACGATCCCTCATCGCTAACGTTGTGAGTGCAGAGTAACTCGACAATAATGATTTCAGAGTTCACTCGTTTTCGTACAACCGCATAAGCAGAACGGGTGTTTATCATCCACGTGCCTACGTAGAAGATAATACGAGTGGTTGGATGTATTCATGTGTATGTGTGTGTATGTGTGTGTATGTGTGTATGTGTGCTTCTGTGTCTGTATGTGTGTTATGTGTGTGTATGTCTATGTCTATGTATGTGTGTGTGTTTGTGCGAACGCGCATGTATGAATAAATGCAAGAGTGGAATGCCGATGCCACGAAAACTCCATTAAATATCCTCCGATATTCATTCAGAGAAATAGTTATTCAAAAGTCAGTCAGGTATCTTTGTGACGTGACTTCAAGTAGAAATTAATTAATCAATATATATATTCATTCTATAAAAATCATAAATAAAATCAAAAGAACAGCTGAACGACCTGATTGTTGACGTGTTTTATGAAAGCCCGCCAAAACTTGAGCTTGACTCATCATCAGTACGGCGGGCGTAAATAACTAGCGATCGGTGTATGAAACATAAGTGTAAGAAAAACGTTAAATTTCTATCTGTTCCATCTTCAGTGTAGAAGCAGTTGATCGTATAATACTTCTGCTCCGATGAACACGGTCGTACATGCGTACCGACCTCCTGCACGAACACATGAAATTGAACATTGACTTGCAGTTCAAGAACCTGCACATTGTAAACACTCTTCAATCTAATTGTCGATGCAGAATCGACCGAGATACCTTGAAGACGTGCTAGACAACGTTATTTCTGAAATTGGCACAGGATATGCTCTGTACGGAGAACAATCAACACAAACTTAGATAAGAAGGACTAATAAATGTGCACAGCACATGTTATGATTCTTTAGTTGTACTTGTGCATTGATATAGCACAGCTAATGTTCGAACCTGGCAAGATATATTGTATACCAAATATGCAATCAGGTGGAGTGTGTCTCGTCTCGGTTTCAGCATACCATACTAACATTCCCTATGCAACTTGATTATAAGTTATTGTAAGCACCAGCTGGGACATCAAGCTTGCTATTTATGCTATTGAAATGGGAGCCGATGCGCACACCTGCACATAGATGCAGTTTATTCCAATGTAATGGTGAACCACTACCACAATCACCTGGTCGTGAGGGAAGGAGAACTTTGTCAATGTTAAACAATAAACCGAGCCTTTTCTTAGGACTCCTGCGTTGAGTGTGCGATTTGTTAGGTCGTTTATACCTGGCATTGTTTAATCGCGTATCTCCTCTTATGATTTATGGTCTGAGTCCCTCGCCTCGATATATAGTCATTGCGTGGTACGATTAGAAAAGTCGCAAAACTACTAGTGCACTAGAGAAGAGGACAAGCGACGGAAAGATAGCGAGATGTCATTTTTGGGAAATCGTGGAGTGGCAGGTCCACGGCTCGTTTCTTTCGCACATCGGCACCTGCGACTAAAACTCTGCTAGCAGTGATAAAACTATAATAATTGGTGTATACTTGTGATAGACGCAAGAAATCTTCCATATTACGGTCATCTGTTAACAAACATTAAGAATGTATCTCACAAAGTTTCTGTATTCGGTGATATACGGCTCGTTTCTTTCGCACATCGGCACCTGCGACTAAAACTCTGCTAGCAGTGATAAAACTATAATAATTGGTGTAT
>JAWQFL010000003.1:2524854-2550680 GCA_033442365.1 Creolimax fragrantissima
AGATATATAAAGACAAGAACACTGGAGTGACCAAGAAGATGGTATCAGAAGCTTTCAAGTGTATAGACATGGGATGTGTATCTCACAAAATTTCTGTACTCGGTGATATAGTATGTGATAGACGCAAGAAATCTTCCATATTACGGTCATCTGTTAACAAACATTAAGAATGTATCTCACAAAATTTCTGTACTCGGTGATATAGTATGTGATAGACGCAAGAAATCTTCCATATTACGGTCATCTGTTAACAAACATTAAGAATGTATCTCACAAAATTTCTGTACTCGGTGATATAAATTAACGATGAGTTTATTGAGCATATCGCTTGGAAGAGAAAAGTGAACCTACTGATCGGAGTTTTGAATGTTGTCAGTTTCTATAATAAAGAAAATTGATCGTAAAACATCAGTACGTGTATTGCAATTTTCAGAATATGGAAACGGTTATTTCATATGCAGATGCTACATATGCTGTCAATCAGCCTCTGAACTTTTATTACATATGCACTATAGAGTGGATGACGTGACGCAGATGTCGATAGAAAACAAAATGAGAGTTCATACGAAATGATAGTTCATCAATTTCACATTCTGTGATTGAAGGCGCTATAGAATCTTCTGGAAATCTACCATAGCAAGATAAGTATCATGAATACAACAATTTCGTGATTGAAATTTGTAAGATGTTTGTTGTGGAAAGTTGAAACCATGTATAATGTACAGATTGTAGATTGTTCTCTTCGTTTGCATATCTAACGACGAACGGAATCTTCCATCTCGAACTTCAAACAATCTACAGGCGTGCAAGATCTTCTTCTGTCATTGCTTCCAAAATAGTAGTGCTCCCGCCATCAGGCCACTGAAGACGCATGCGCACCCCGTCTTCATCGTACGTACAGTGATCCAACACGATTTGCGCAATATCACTAGCAAACACACCCCACAATGGATCTTGACCCTCTTCCCCCTTTTCTTTCGCTCTTTGGATTGCCCTGGTTAATAAGTCAGTACACAGAGACATGGAGGATGGAAATGTATATATATATATATATATATATATATATATATATGTATATTGCTCCACACTTTTATGTCAATGAAAATTTTCAATGTCGTTCGGACATTAACATACGTACATAAATTTGTAACATTAAAGTCAACAGCAATTGTGACAGTGCCCATGTACAATATACTTTTATATGTACGTTCATACAATTACATGAAAAAATACGACAACACAAATCTCCACTAGTGCATACTTGTTTACGACAGGGTGGTACAAAAACCCATTTGGCGACATTCGCAGTTTGGTGCGGTCAAAGTCAATCTGCAATGTGGAGGCGTACGTCAGGCTCCACGGGGATTCCTCGAATTGTGGACGTGTTTCCTAGCACAGAAATAGTACAAGCATAAAAAGTATATAAACAAAAATACATACTATCAAATGTGTTCAAGTTGAGATTATCAACCGCAAAGATATGAATATAAAAAATAAGCTGCTCAATGTAAACCTTGTATTCCTGGGAGAGATTCTTGAACACGATTGGGGCTAAGTTACATGTAGCGAAGTACCGTTCGTGACCCATGTGAGAGACGTACTTGTACGGAGGTCTATAACGTCCAGTCACGTTACGCTGAAAAATGTAATTAAAGGTGGATGCACCATTGCAAAATTTAGATATTTGGATTTCTGTTCTCTGGTATCCGAGTGAGACACAAAACGAAGACCTAGAACACATTTAAGGTGCACGCAATTGTATGCTCTACGAACTACGCAACGTGCATAAACAACCAATATATTGCGCTGTATACGTCGATATTTGCATATTTCTTGGACTTGATTTATACAGCATACAGAAAATACAGTACACAAGCATGCAGGCACAATTATTAAGGTGTATGTATTACGTACTTCGATATAAACCATGCAAATAACATGTTTTAACTATATCTTCTTCAAAATTTGTTGTCATATTAAGATCCGACATTTTCAGCACTTCAGCACGTGTTTTTAAGACCTGGCATATAATTGTTCTTCTGACAATCAAATTTCTTTTTAATTTCTAGTCTTGTGGTGTTATAGTGCATGCATACAGTCAATATCATCACAAACTTTTCACATGGAAGGCTTGGGCGTTCAACATATGGTGATACCTTCACACATGTACCATTACACACCGCATACAAGTACAAATAGTAAAACAAACGCGCTGTCCATTATACATTTTAATACGTACTCGAAGATTGTCGAAGAAACGATCAACTGTGTTTGAATGAGTTAAAATCCCAAAATGAGACACTGGCGACTTGCCATCACCAGTTACATCGCCCTCATCGACCGGCGGTTGGGAAAGCTCTCTGCGCAAAAGCCTTCCTTTCCCGTCAATATGCCAGAAGAAATGCCGAGCGCGGTTTAGCTCGTCCGACTGTGAGTGATAGGGGCTCTCGTAGTTAATCCATTTCTGCCACTGTGTATTTTTCTTTTGATCATCTATATCAATAAGACTATCATTTATAGCAGACGACTGGTTCTTTCTAGCCCCACTGTGTGTTTTTGAGGCATCATAAAAAGTCCGCAGTCCAGGTCTATATTGTGCTATCTGTTTGACAACTAATTCTAAAGTCCGACCTACATTTTTTAAGCTAAGCATGATGAGGGTAGTTTTATTGCAGTATGCATGTGTATGTGTACAGCGTGTAGGCGATTTTCGTTATCTATCAATTGCTTGAAGCAGCTTTTTAATGTTCGGTACTCATTTAATTTCTCATTAGTTGTTGAAGCCTTGCGTATTGATGGTAACACAACTACATCTTCGCATATAGCTGACAATGCGGCTGCTAACAGTACCCTTTCTTTCATATGAGGTAATATTTAGGTGTAGGATGGCTAACATATATGCATGCAAAGGAATCTGAATCATGCAAACTAGAATATTATGTATGCTGGATGTACAGCCGACACGTAAGTCCAGGAACATGTGTTCAACAGCCGTACTATTTCGATTAAAACGGTATTTCGAAACATCTTTGGGAGAAAATCTTCCTAGCAATTAAGAAGTTTTGCAACACTTCTTGAGTTCTTTACATAACAGCAGGTTACACGAAAACACGTTATTGTATTCTATTGGGTGGGGTATCGTTTGATAATATCGATGATGGCGCATGTACTTGACATAGAAGTGAAATTGTTCTCCTTATGAGTAAACATACATAAGATGACGTTTTCCTAGTCAAAGATATTAATACTTCCCGTCTTCTGTGAATGAATACAGAGGAATGGCCAATAGTTGTAAGCCTTCGTAAGATTCTTCTTAGTTTAATGATGGCTCAACCTTTCGATGAATGAGCGTAATAGTTATCGATAAATATATTTTGTCATTATTAATGCTGTGTTTTATACAATAGCTATATTCACAGCTTTCATAAACTTTTTGTCTGTACTTCTTTGTAATTGACGCTATCCATCCAAGTTATATGTACGATTGCTGCCAACATTGAAAATGATCATATTTACTCTTGTTCTTACATTTCTCATATGCACACTTGTTTAATTATAGGTACACATCACAAATACGCATGTGTGTGCGAATGTATGTATCCACATGTATAGCTTTACGAGTTGTCACATGTGCTTGCGTATCGTTAAGGGTAATTTATTCATGCTTTGTGCTGAAGCGTATTATATTAGACCGGGAGTGGTGTCAGGTGATGTCAGCTTGTGACAAAATGCCACAGATACTGAAACGTGTACCAACACGCGCTACGTTTTTATGCGAAAAGCACAAATCAACTGTATATACATGTACATGGAATATGTAATATCTGAGCGCACGTTGTGCATACATACCGATCTATAACACGAATACGCTTTAGTTTTTCAAAAGGAACCATCGACGTCCAATACTAGATTACGCAAACATTATTGTATTATACTACACTAACTGTTGTTGTGGTCAGTCGCCATGAGTATGTGGACTCCCTCAATAGGCTGCGCTAGAGCCAACACACACGTTCGCGCGATAACCCTACCTATACAACGAGCGTGTATGGGTAAGAACTCACACATGTATGCACCAGGTAGAACCCAAATCGATTTGAAGGAAAATTCCTGTAAACAATCACGTTCACTTTCGTACTTATGCACGCGTGCATCCACCGATACTCGGATGAGATCACGGGGAAACCTAGCGACGCGACGAGGTAACCCTACTTACACACATATCATGTCATTCTCAAACTTACAAATGGACCCACCTCCTGGATGGCAATCACAACCAAATACGAATAGAACAAGCTCTGATGATACTGATTTGAACAGAGTGCACATTGACATGTTTGATGAAAGCGAGATAATGACCTCAGAATGGATCTTAGAATCTGATGAAAAACCAGAAAATATGACGGCACCTCTGAAACCAGGAAACGCCACGATACCTGACATTGCCGACATGAAAGTATGGTGAACGTTGCATTTGTTAGACATTTTTTCTCTCTTTGCGCTATTGTGTTCTTGCGTGGGTACGGAAGGCATTTATATGCGAACTTGCTTTGAATTACGCGTCGTATACCAACAGTAAACTGTTATCTACACAAATCGAGACAATTATCTGCACTTGCTGTAATATTAAAGTCTGTTACGATTGCGCTCACATATCCTATCGTGTTTTGTTTATGAAATCCATATTATTTACGTATATTCGTGCATTTACGAAAACAAAGTACTATCTCTAACATGTACAGCCTAACAGACTTCATAACAAATAATTCACTTGCGAATTTGGACAATTCATATAATCAGACTACTTAACTTGGTCTGAACTCCAGCATATCTCGATAGAGTATATATTGTTTATGCTTGTACATTTATGCCCGACATTTAAAGTATGCACGCATGATTATACATGCACATGCCAACACGCACCCTAGTAGCCTTCTGTGTATACTCGCGTCTCTACAATATAATTTTCTATTTGAATATGTATATAGAGCTGTATGTGTTGGCGCACATGACTGCTATCCCGATGAGTGCATACTTCTTCAGGAGAGCTCATAACGAAACTATTTGACCATATAGATATATAAAGACAAGAACACTGGAGTGACCAAGAAGATGGTATCAGAAGCTTTCAAGTGTATAGACATGGGATGTGACTATTATGTAACTCCGGATAAATATACATACAGCGATGCCATTGAGCTATTCAAGGAAGTACGGGTACGTCTATTGATGTGCACTTATGTACATCTGTGTGCACAATTTGCGGAGGGAACCTTATACCTTGAGTTTCGTGAAATTGTTGCGTTCACCTTTATCAGGAATAAGTAGATTGCTAACATATTTCGAATATGCCGAGCATGTGCATGATGTTGCCATCTATCTTTGTTTTGGGTTTTGGCACGGGAGATTATGTTAGTGCTGAACATTTGAATGTCCGATCACTTGTTTATTTGTTTTGATCGATGCTTGTATGGATGCATGTGTGTTTATCGCACTGTTTCCGTATCACATAGAATAGGCTCGTTTTTAAAATTTTGTTGAAATTGTATTACACCTGTTGAGAAAATTTAGCTCATAACTGTTTGTAGAATTTGGGCTGATTGATGTTTTAGATTATAGAATATTGTAAAGGTACTTAAATACATCAATGAACAATATCTCATTAAAACAGATTAGATTTTGGAAGGTTCATGGAGTGAACAAAGTCAAGGCAAGTAATGTTGAGCATCTGCGTTTATGAGAGTTTCGTGTATATATGCGTGTTTGAAAATATACCCTTATTTGTACGTGAATATTGATAGGCGGATAAAGTTCTTTATAATTTTTGACCGCTGCATAAAACGGAAGCTGAAATTTATAGCCATGGATACATATTTCAGCATAGTAACAACTGTCAACGATAGTAGGTAGCATTTATCTACGCACATCGGTATATGTGTATGCGCTATGTGGTTCTGATCATATGTCATTTCTGTCATCAATAGTAAATTTAATTTTTCGCTTCGTACAGGCATTTTTTCGTTCATCGCAGTACGCGTTCATATCACACATGATTACACATTGAAGAGATTTATATATACATTCGATAGTACACAAACAACACGCATATGTACACCACAAAACAGAATTATGCGGATGAACAACGCTTCCACCGAAAGATGGCAGCTGCCGTAAAAGGCATACGCGTCTTACTTTTCCACAATACGACGGGTTGGATAGCGCTTCATGGCGCTCCACAGTATCCAAAAATACATGACTGGTAAGATAAATATACACACGCCTACATAATTTATGTTTTTATATTGATGTTTCTACATGCGAATGTGTTGTGAGTTAGACGTTCGCGCTCACTTCTTAACGTGAGCATACTATAAGCTCTCTCAACATAACACACATATTATGACATACAATCGTACACACATAACACAGGGATTGGCGCAAACATTATTGGCCTAAGAAGGCAACTAGCGCAGCGCTTTCGGACGTATTTGCTCTAAGCTCATCCTTTCAGCAACATATACGGGGGATCGAGTATTCAGGTACATATATCAGTTCTTGTTCCTGCACGCTTTATTTTCATTTTCATCCTTTCATAACGTACCACGAACATGTTGTATATACACTCACGCACGCACGTACACACACATATATATATCCCACACGAAGAGATGATGAGACACCATCATGTACGTACATCTCACTCCCCGTGTCTATCACTTGTGTAATCACAAACACACTCTGCTAACAGGATTGCGAGTAAAAGTACGTCCAAATTTTGGTGTCTTTTATCCTTCACAGTCCGGCCACTTATCGTTGTTCAAGGTAATTTATATGCTTTACGTATGTACATGCATATGAAAGTTTATGTGTGTATGTGTATGTGTATGTGTCGCGTACGTGTTGTATGCACATCCGAACTTGGATGTGCACCTATGTACATAATTCCGTTCAACGTGTGCGTATTGGCTGATTAATGTCACGTATCAACAAACCACTACTCCGCATGAGTACATTCACACCCATCCACCAACGTCGGCATAGCAGCATAATGGTTTAACTTTTAGCTTGCTTTTTTAACCTACGTACGTTATATACTTGATTCACATATCATAGGCATGGCTCTCTACTTATGTCACAAATAAGCGGCATAGATCACTGAATGTTGCCGAGGTCGGTTGTGGTTCCGGTGTCTTGTCCCTGCTCGCAGGGACCTATTCTGCGGTGTGTTTCCGTATATATACGTACCAATATATGTATAAATACGCGTGTGTGTATGACACGTTGGTGTAGTATCTACATGTGTATTTCTACATGCTTACAATTGACCATTCTATCACGTACGTCACAATACATATAGGCCTGTATTTGTGTTTGTGTAGTAGATGAGGTTTCGCTACACATAAATGGATATAGAAATACATACATGTTGACATCAATAAGGGAGTCTATCACGACCTATTTTTCCTGATTTAAAATCTTTCGTTTTTCAACTCACGATCATGTTGTATGTCTACACGTACGAACCCTCCTATAGGTTAAGAAAGTTCATTCTACTGATATTAACCCATACGCTTCTGCGGGCTTGCGAAGACAGCAACTGGTGCGCAAGAGATCATCCCATTCTACTTTTGAGGTGTTTTGTGGTGATCTACTGAATCCTCTCCCTGAGGAGCAATACGACTTGATTATTTTCGATGGACCAAGTATACCAGATATACCCGGTGAGGTCTATTCATGGTTGTGGTCCTGTTTTGTGCTTTTAATGATAGGGCTCCCGATGCCATCCATCCAAAAAAAACCCCCCACATATGGCTACAACCTTGGTACAAAAAGTCGTACAACAAACGAATAAGACGCCAACTCTCACATAAACAATCCACGAGTAATCTAAATCCACAAATATCTGTATATATAGATGCTCCCTTCGATTTATCTACGTCCTTCCCTCCGGACCTATATCCACGTTTCTTTGAACAAGCAAAGGAGAAACTTTCACCAACTGGGCGTCTTGTGGTGATGGGAAGTGATTTAAGTCGGTGAGTTTGAGCGCGTTTATTGATTGATTAATATATAAATGTGTATATACATGTGTGAGTGAGAGAACAGAAGGATGAGAAATGGAGAATATGCGCGATAATAGAAACTTTCTACGTTTGCATTGCGCGCACGTGTTGTATGCATTTGTGTTTGTGTGTACGTATATGTGTCTGTGCCCACGATCGTAGTTGTGAATGATACACACGTTGGCTCACTCATCTGTGACTTGGACAGACTTGTCGGCTTGGAGAAAGAATGCCCTGTCACTCGCGAGACTAGAGACCACCCCGAACGTTTCCACTGTATTGCCCTGTATCAAATGAATTCAAGGTACTATTTCGTGTTTATTCGTATTCTTTAATACATTATACTTGTGATGTAGAAATTATGTTTTGTATTCAGGTTTGCGAAATTGTTGGATATGTATTTATATGAACCAAGACAGTTTACTGTGAAGTATTAGAAGTTGTTCTTTAATAATAACTGATGATATACGTGTGTACATGAGCAAAATGCGTATAAATGGGCACATAGTATCTTCTTTTGTAGCTGTACCAAACGGTACAAGTATGTAAGGATTTAATAGAAAGTTCGTTTATGCGTTGATACGGAAATGCATAGTAAACTATGCATACACGTATACCTCCTCGTATGTATTATTACTCTGACACAGCTCTAAGATTCATTGTACCTCACCTCTGTATAGAAGCAAAACGACGAAGGATGTGAAACGAATACAACTTATGGACTCGGACAATTTTGCTACAGACAAAAGTACGAAACCAAGCAAAATGTGGAACAGGTATAAAGTTTATGCTTCGAAAAACCAGAAGATTCAGCTTTGGGAGCTTGCAGACGCATAAACATATGGTGAAGCGCTTGTACAATCTAAACATTAGGCAAAATTGAAATTCTATTTACCAAGCCGCACATCATTGCTACGGGAGTCCATATGCATTGTACTGCCAAATACGTTGAGACCATAGTGATATGGTAACCTATTCGTGCAGCAAGCCGCAACAATAGCAAGTTCGTTTATGCGTTAATACGGAAATGCATAGTGAACTATGCACACACGTATACCACGAATACGGCACACAACATTATAAATAGCTGACACGAAAATGTCAATCGCATGCACAAACACTATACATACATACGCATCCACAGATGTACGAATACATGCACGCAATATACTATATCCTCGTATGTATTATTACTCTGACACAGCTCTAAGATTTAAATGTACCTCACCTCTGTATAGAAGCAACACGACGAAGGATGTGAAACGAAAACAACTTATAGACTCGGACAATTTTGCTACGGACAAAAGTACGAAGCCAAGCAAATTGTGGAACAGGTACAAAGTTTATGCTTCGAAAACCCAGAAGATTCAGCTTTGGGAGCTTGCACACGCATAAACATATAGCGCTTGTACAATATAAACATTAGGCAAACATCGAAATTCTATTTACCAAGCCGCACATCATTGCTACGGGAGTCCATATGCATACTGCCAAATACGTTGAGACCATAGTGATATGGTAACCTATTCGTGCAGTGCTGCACAAATAAACACGTTGTCACATTTATATTGTGCTTAGTTGTGTACGTCCGATTTGACGTTGTGGCATCAGTGTGAAATCGAGCTTGGTTTGATTTTAAGTACGCATTCCCGTAGCTTTCAGATAACGTTGAAACGCTGACCCGAAATTCATCCATACATGAGTTATTGTGTGGATTAAATCATAGACACGTCGCACGAGGCACATATTTTGCATACATTCCATTGCGTGTGATTTTCCTGCTCCCGTACGCACTATTCGGTGCATAGAGTCGGCCTGAGTCGTTGACTATGCCTGTCTCAAAATCTATTTGCTGTATAGGTGGGCCAAGCATCATAAGTTTGTATTGATCTCATACAATTGGATTATAGACCTCATTTAGCAAATACAAAATGGACCACATCAATACATGATTTCTTTGCACTGACCCTTTGCGCTGTATTTCCCAGGACCCAAGATATTTAGATAGTACGGCACATAGCAAAAGGCTATGCCAAACTTGTCATTTTTTAGAATGTTTTTATTTTTCTTACGTTTCAACTACAATTTCCAAAATTCAGTGTAAAGAACAATTTAGCATCGCTTGTTTGTACGTGTCGGCCTTTGTGTAGCATTAAGTTATGCAGGAAATGAATCATATACAATTGTGTATTAATTGTGGTATTGTATTTTCTTACGTTTAATCTATTACTAATAACGATGGTGTGACGGCTCTCGCGTGGAATCAATTTGTATAACACGCATACATATGCGCGACCAAGACACCGATGTCTGTATGAACATACAACAAGTTTCACTGGACAAGATACACAGTGAAAAATCCAATCGCCCCATAGATGATATATTTTACGACAGGTGGAGGAATTATCGGTTTGAGAACGGGCTTAAGTGCGAATCGCACTACAGCAACTGTAATTAATGTTCTTGCGTAATTTATCACAACTTCAGAGAGTGGGAGAATGTCTGTGTTTACAGGTGATCTGTAGCGAGCGGCAAGTTGCATTCCCACAGCCACACTCGTGCATACAATAGTCCAATCGCGAGTACTTTTACCATTTGCATTGTTTGGATTCGGATGGGTGAAAACAACAACAGAGGAAATAATAAAGTGCACCACATCATACATGAATCCCAGGTGAAGAAAACAAAATTCGATCACGGGAGAAACGAGAGTGTATAAGACTAGCAGAGGAAGTGCGTACGCTACACCACCCATTGTATCTGTGAGTGAGTGTACACCCAGATACATGCGACTGAACGCCATAACAGCTATTGCCAGTACCAAATGAACGGGACTTGTCAGCACAAAACCACCAATCAGAGTTACTGCAGATGTGTGTGTCGATGGGAACCCAAAATCTACCTCCAATTTGTGTTGCAACACGGGGACTTTCTTGGGCCGCGGTAGCTGCAATCGATCCTTCAACTGATTTCCAACGCCAAACGATATGACCATCAAGTTGGTCACGTGAAGGGCGACTAAAGTGTAATATTGAGGATACTGCAAAGCCATTGGCAAGAGTAGAATGTACCCAATCTCATCTGAAAGAAGGGAGACGGCCTCTGCAAACAGTGTTATAGGCCAGGAATGGAGTTGCTGCACGAATACGACAGCTTCGGTACCTTGCTTTTCTATGTGTGTGTGAAGACGTTTGCGGAAATTGTCTCCGGAGATGACATCAACATTGTACATCTTGTCTTGTAATAGTTAAACGTAACAATGGGTACTTTGAGCATATGTTGACGCAGTGTCCAGCATACAGTATATACAAGCACGCCAGGAAAGAACAGTTCGCAAGGTTTACAGTAGTCGCAGACACGAAACGGGAAGAAAAAGAGTGCTCCTCTTTGTGTTAGAATAAGAGAACAAGGTCTAGTGAAACGTTGCTAAAGCGAGACTTAAAAAACTTCATTGACGCACGAACGCCTCACTCTCTACTGAACACGATATGCATAAAACAAACAATTCGCGCAACACGCCAAAGGCTATTCATAGCCCACGCAAACACGCACGCACACACTAAACACACACTCTGCACACACACTACACACACATACAGACACACGCCACACACGCACTACACACACACACCACACACACACCACACACACACACTCAAAAACACACACACGAACACACACACACGAACACACACACACTAACACACACACTAACACACACACTAACACACACACACACACACACACACACATCACCACTTACTACGACCGACTGAACGCTTTCAGACCTCATTAACAGTGAGTAAGTGGTCTTGTGCTATTGGACTGCGCGTAATAACAGCGTAAGGCCTAACTGCGTTGACATCCAACGGAATCCTGTTGATATACACACATTTACAGCACATTTTGCATTTACATTTCTAGTATGGTGTTTATCGTGCACATTTACAGCACCATATAACAACGAAATGAGTCATGAATTTTTTCAATTTACAACATCGTTGCAGTACGTGTATGTACGAATTGTCGTTTTACTGTCAAGTGTTTACATCATCATCTTCTTGTTATTATACATTTAACGTTGTCATGTATTTGCAACACATGCAACAAGAACAACATCACCTTGTCAACAACATACAAGTACTATACTGATAGACTGTCTGAATATGAATATCACAACCCAGGTGAATGAATCACCATGTGCGTGTCTTAGAATTATCACCAACTTTTATCTTCCGTGATGTGTGGAATTTGAAAGTAAGAGCAAAATGAAGACTAATTTAGACAAATGAATAGGAACACGAATAGTTGTGCGTTTGACATCAAATATACAGTTTCACTAGTCTGTATACAGCAATAAATAACTTACTATGATGCCTCGACGTTGTCGTTTTATAGTTATGACTCGCTCTTACTCCGCGAATTACGAAAGGACGAACTGACAAGCTCACTCACGTATATGCAGGAAGTATATCGAATAAACGACATATCGCTTAGACTTCTTTCTATAATGCAAGTAAGACTTGAGTATTACAAAACAGCTTTGCTTATACCATTTCTGGAACCAATACTTACCCTCAAACAAGACAGTCCCGCCTCGGGCGGAAGGTATTGTATGGGGCTATTCGAATCATACCAACCAACCACCTTAAACGACGGGAGGAGGAGACGACATGCATGCATTAAGCCATAAGAATGCATTACTTATCTTGTAACTTATAATAGGAGTGTTCAATGTCGACAATGTCATATGTATGGACATGCGAGTTTCTTTTGCGTAGTTGAAACTGTTTGGATTCCAGATGGTAATTGTAACGTTTGGGCTACTTTACATAATTTAAGGCGAAAACATGTGTTTCTTTACCAATTCGATGTGAAAGTCAAGTAAACATACACGCAATACAAGTTTATTACATAGTTCTCTAGGCTGGCAGTTGTTAAGCGAGATTACTATGGTGTACGGTTTTGCTACGCTAAAGCTTTACTTTGAAGTAGGTCTGTCTGGGTTTGCTATGAATAGGTGCGATGAAGAGAAGGAAGTGGCTGCATGGAATAAATGAGCTATTATACACGGATATAGACAAAGCTACTAAAATCAAATGTTTACATACTCATCCCCTTTAATAGATAGAAGAATAAAATCATCTTCACATTCATAGTATTATCTGTGGTATTCATGGTTGACTGTACGTTGAACTAGTCGCAAACACACTCATACTATTGGTTCACATTCTCGTATATCGACGTACATATATGCCCACACTTGCAAGCACTTGATAACACTCGTAAGCATATATATCCCTCTTTTCTCAAGAATATATGTTTAATTTGTTCGAAGATATGTTCAGACAGTATACATAAGCAGACCAACCTTCTCCACAGCTAGTCTCTCCATCTCCATGTACATAGGAATACATACAATAGTATATGTAGGCTCATGGATTACATTTGCTGGCTCTGTATATGGATATATATTATATATCACACGTACCTCATAATGTACCAATATATACCACAATTCAATCCAACGCATGTCATATTTAGATATTATCTTGTCTGCAGTGCTTGCTAGTAAGAGCGTCTGCACCCTAAATATAATAGCATAAATGTTCTGTGCTGTCATTATACTCTCATCCCACACTCTAGTGTAGATCCCAGGATACGTTGGTACGTATGACCCACACACCAAATCCAATAAATGAGATTATTTCTATGTCATACTTTGCCATGGCAACCATCGAACGTAACTGTCATCAGTTTTTTTTGGCATCCGCATACGAACACTTCACATACACACTCCATGCATATACGAACATTCATACGCACACACACTTCCTGGCGCTCAACAAAGATATATTCATGCCCCTGAAGCTTCAAGAGACATTTGCACTGACTGTGTATTCAGCCTGTAAAAGTTACAATCGGAGCTAGAGAAATTCATGATGCCATTCATTTCTAGCGCATCCAAGGCCAGAGCATTTCGACTAATTAACTTACGGTCGATTTTCAAGGGTATGGCAATAGTGTGTAGCATTGGAGTCACAATAGCAGTGACGAGTTACTTGGGTACCTCAACAGATGTACTTCGACGAAGTCAACATGTAAGGAAAATTGCGTTTCTGTCAAGCCGTCAAACTCTGACGATGAATGAGATGGACCTGGTATGTACTTTAGCATAATGTGTCCAAAGTGCACAAATATATTAATGCACCTTCACGTTTGTATATGCATTTTTTATCTATATTTTTCACAATTGATACTATGAACAGTAATAGAGAGAGATGATTCGTATTTTTCGACAACGAAGTGTGTGCTTTTTTAGAACTATAGTAAAAAATTGCATTAAAACGCTAGTGATATGTGATTAAATCTTGGCGTCGTGTGTTTACAATAATGAAATTGAATGCAATTGTGAGATAATTAACAGCAGCATAGTAGATTGTTGTCAGAACATATGAACTTGATGGAAATGGAAGATAAAAGTGACTACATAAGTATCTAAAGCCAACATTGCGTTATTTCAACTTCGTGACGTGTGTTGCATCACACGTCATATACACGTACGGTTCATCTGTACAACCATACTAAGAGTTGACCATTTCTATACAAGTCACTACGTTATATGGTTGTATATTAAACAACAGTAGATTGTCTAGAACAAGAAACAAGGACAAGGAACATTATTAGTTTAAACCACCTATGACAATTTTTCAGTCAGAACTTCACCAGTGGTTATCTTCCACGAACTTATACTTACATAAAGTCAGGTTGATGGTCGTTTATCTATTTTCATCGAATGATGCTTAAACACACATACGTCATGCGCACATGTACGTACGAAATGTGAACACTTACCATACATGAGCAGACGTGCATGAATTATAACAACTTGACTGCTACACACTAATTCTTGGTTCAATTTATCCACTTTTCTTGTCACATAATTCACATATGTACACACAATGTAGTATATGCCATTCTAATGTATATTCACAGAAGTCAAATTTCTGAGTGTGAAGTTCTTGCAGAGTATTAGTTTGTTTTGCTATAAATAAACATGAGTAAACATGCAAGCATCTACTTGGATTTTAATACGTACTCTCATTCTCAAAACTAACAATACTACATGCTTATTTACGGAACAAAAATTCGAATGTATAACATATATTGTATACCTATGAATATACTAACAGAAATATGTAACACAGGATAACTCCTCTATTGCATCAATGAAAACTTTTTCTCAAACGCGAATACAAAGTAATACGAGAACGAAGGATATTGCTCTGAACTATGACGTAGATTCTTCATCTATTGATGAAATCACAAACGAACGTATTGATGCATACGAGAAAAGAGACACAGTGGCAGAAGTGCTTTCAGATACTGCTACTCGACATGAAGAAAGCAACGTGAAAGAAAGTGGAGTTGATGTACGGTATACGAAAGAGGGACACAAGCCTGAGGCTGAATACGAGGGGCGGAATATACCACAAAGTACGGGTAAAATAATTTCTACTCACGAGTTGAAAGGCAAGACCAAAGTCCAAGTTGAATCCAACGAGGACCTGGATTTTATGAGCAGCATTACCTCAGTTCAACCATCTAAGAAACATAACAAGGACGAGGGTATGAGAGACAAGCTAGGTATATATGATAGTACATCTCGCCTTAACACAACTACGGTGGACATACCTCAAGTAAAAACTACCACAGAACACCATTCCACATGTACGGATATCCTGGCGAAACTTTCCAAAAACAAGTACAGCGTTTTGAGTTCTTTGGACAAGTGGGACTACTGTGAGGGTGTGACGATAACGCTTAACAAAATGCTTGGCTTAATATATACCAGTGGAAAAGAAGGCCATTTACGTGTTTCACAGAAGACAAAAGTACATATACCATGAATGATTTTCCATTGTTTGTTTTGATGTACATATGCTTTGAGTGGGAAACAAGGGCGTTTATGTGTAGAAGACAAAGGTACATATTATATGAATGGGTTTCTACATTTTTCACTCATGCACGTATGTGATGTAGTGTTGAAGGGAGTATGAGGTTGTGATCTACGTATGGTTTTTATGTACAGACTACATTATTTAAGCAAGTAGTATTGGTAGGACTATGAACAGTTCCAGCACCAAGAACGTCTTTAATTCGCTCACAAGCAATTATATAGATTGGCTTATAACTGGGTATACGGTTCTGTAAACAATGGTACGTATCAATATGTGCGGACTACTCGTGAATGTATGTGTGATACAGGATAGTGCTTGCACTGAGCGTTGCCATATAACTGATAGGACGTTAGTAACTGTCAAAATACATGCTGTCTTAAAAGTGATACTCAGAGAAGACGTGCCTACATATACAAATGTATACGCGTGCATTCATTTCTAAAAGCATCCTGCACCCATACGTACATATAAACCAATTTCAAATACTCAAATTCATGTATATAAAATAGTAACCAGACAACATTGTAAACACAGACCTTGAGGCAGGATTTAGAACTAGTACTAGACAAAATGAAACTAAACTACAAAGCTTTCGAGTTTATGGATCTGAGTAGGGGACCCCCGAAAAACCTGAAGTTCATGGATAGAGCACAGGGGCACAGCTTAGACGACAAGAAGTATGCTCAGACAGATACACTCGAGGTGTGTAAATGTTCTAGCTTAGAAAACAGTTTATTAGACTCAAGTAGGGGTAAAAAGAAAATAAATATTATAATAGACTTACTATTACATTAGTCTGAGTGAACGTCCGCGTATACATACGCGCATGAACTTATCTACGAAAAGATAGCAATTTGTACGTTATATATGCATGTTATATATGCATATATTCAGACGCGGAAGCTGACATGTCCATAGTATTGAGGATTAGCAAACATATATTTTTCATTAGACAATAATGATTTTAATATGATGTACTAATGATTTCAATATGATATACGCACACTACTACGTTGGATCAACGTACAATGTACGCGCTCTTACCATTGTATAACTTTAGGAACTACGTAAAAATTCGGGAGTGAATCTGGATGCCTTGATGGTGGTTGGTGTGGATAAACCTGTCACAGTTTGTCAAACTACTATATGGGAAATACTATATACGCGCGAGGTATTAAACCTGCGTAACCACATTAGCAGGAGAAAAGATGAACATGTGTGTGTGAGCATAACCGAGCATCGCGAGTACTCGATACTCTCTCGCAAAACTCCTGTCGTATACCCAACTCTTGAGGTTTTACTACATACCCGTACATTTGTTCCAGTGCTTGTGTATTCTAAAACTTGGAATCCATTCATATTTCTCATTATTTCAAATTTCAAAGCATCATGGTATACACTCACACTCTCACAACCAAAGACATGTACATCAAATGAACAATGTATATATGTACGCACTATACTAACATGCTGCACAGGACAGTAATTCCACGGCCACACCCGCTGGATTGTCGTTCTACGCTGAACTGCGCGGACAAGCCATCATAGTACCAAATATCAAATATGATGTAGTAAAAGGCGTGTATACCATTACATTTACGCCCCACACACCTGGCACATATACCGTTTTAATACGTATAGATCATGCAAGATACTTGGGAGATGCTACTTGCATCAATGAGCATACTTCGTTTATGCTTTCCGAAGCTCTACCCCGTGCTCCTACTAGTGTTGAAATTAATTCGAATGGTAATAGTCGAGGTGCGCATGTCGACGACATTTGTGAGATCGTAGCCACAGGTGACCATGCTAGTGAGATGGATATGATTAGAAATAATAAACCCACCGGTGAGTGGGTTAAAGTTTCATGCAAGTCTCCGGATAGTGATGCCGCAAGAAAAGCTTGCGAGTTGGGCCTGGTGGAATTTGTCAAAGGTGTGCTACTAAACGTAATGACCTATTTATTTATATTGTAGTAGCCTGTACGAAGTTGTATTTGCATACTATGTATGAGCACAGTTATCTCTTCGGATGACTAGTGAGGTATGGCAACATTTAGATTATTGGCACATTATTCTGGCTATACACATGTGTACAGAAATACAAGTATACAGGTTCACACATAAATATAAGCATACGATTCAAAAACAAGTATAAATTACAGATAAAACACAGAATTGCGTAATGACTTACATGCATACATGCACTTGCTAAAACTGCAGGCTCGTTTGATGAAGCTATCCCAGACTTGTACAGTAATGCAATAAATGGAAGCTGGTGCCAATGGGAGAATGGGTATCCTAAGCATCCCGACCCTACATACATGTGGAAGAGCTTCACAGACACATATCATCTATTTCCAACTGAAGGTTTGATGAATAAATGGGTTCATGTAATGGGCGATTCAATCGACCGTTTCATGCTGTCAGACACACTGCACTGGGTGCTGGTGTTACGCAGTTTGGTGAGCAGGCGAAAGTTTGGGATGTAAGTACGTTTTTCATATTAATGTTGGGTTGTTGTTTATGCATGCGCGACTAACATAAGAAATGCACTTGACACTGTTTGATAGCTTCCGTATCTTGATCCGACTCAAAACCAACGTAGACATCGCCTGAAGACAACAGTAGTTGTATACCACTGGCCGATGGCCAACGTTACCATCTCGTATTACTCGCTCACAATACGAGTGCGAATACCAGGCTGGAGGATGTACGATGATGTTGAGGGAACTGCGAGAAATGAGTGGCCAGGTATGAATTTAGAGCAGTGTATGGAGGTGCGTATACGTATTATGTATTTGCTTGTTTTTGTTTTGTTTTGTTTTATGCTACCCGTTTGTTACGATAGAAATCACAATTTTTTATCACCGGCCTTACTTCGTCTCTGGTTGCCTGCCTGTGTAATATATGTATCACTATGTCACTATCCCAAATCCCGTAGCGCGGATAGTAGTTAGTATCATGGACGGTGACCAACAGAGTAGAACAATAGAATATGCACACATTTATAAGAGAGTGCGTGTATACAAAGCTTTCCGTGCGCATTTCCAGACATGGATGCATGACCCAAACAAACATGAACCCATCTTAAATCATAATACTTGCATGAGTGGTGGAGTAATTTACAGTATATAGTATTAGAACAACAGCAGAATAGTGTGTTAGTATAATATTGAAGAGCATGACGAGTTTATGAGCTGAAGACTTACAACTGAACCACAAATTTGTGAGCCTATTACTTGACTTGTAGAGTCATAAATTTCGCGCCACGTTCAACACAAACAAGAGAAAGTCACGGTCTATTGAACAAGAGTTTGTAGTTATCTCCAATCACAGAAATGTAAAAGACTATGAAACGGTGTGCACGGAACGGTGGTTTGACATAAATTTAGAGGATTCCCTCATATTTCCGCGCCCATCACCAATTCCAAATTTCATCGATAGGGTCATTTATACTCAGTTTATGGGCACCGTTAATTCCGTTAACAAAGATGTGTCATCCGTCGGTGTTTGTGATGGGAACTTCCTTGCATCCAGCAAGTGCTGGGTTTACTGATGAATTATATGGGGAGACGCTAAGACAATTAATTTTACATTTTAAGAGCGGTGCTGGTGCTGGAGTACCCATCATATATCGAAGGACGACTTCTACATTCATGAATAAAAGGCAAGTTAAATGTTATACATGATATCACCGAATATGGGAATACGTTCGTGTATATGGAAGCTCCCGTCCTTGTTGCTTAAAATTGTATAATATACTCTGGACTATCAGATTTTGTATCGCTTCAATGTCCGGTGACAAATGAGTTTCTTTTCCTTCCCTTGTACTAGAAAAAAATTCATGATTGTTTTAATATATTGATTGTCTTTCTTTGAATGAGTCTGTTGTAAAACAAACTATATTTATTACGCGAACATGCCTTAGAATTAGTAACTTACATAACTATTGCATGTACACATTCATTATCTGTAATAACTGTATCATACCAAGTACATGCACATAATTATGTGATTGGTTAACATGTTCTTCGACATATTGGTTGAAAATGCTGCATGCACATGTTGGTGAATCATGCATAGTTATACGCGCTAACGTTCCCTTAAATTGTGCACAGTAAACTACCAACAAATCACCGGTGTTTGTTCAGGGACCGGCTTATTGCACTGGATAGGGTGGCTTTAGCAGTCATGGAAGATGAAGACATTGATATTTTAGATTGGTGGAGCTCTAGTCTGGGGAGGCATAGGTAAGGAAAAGAAGCATCTATATATAATCATACCAAGAGCATATACATATGTGCATGAATTGTGCTATTGTTATTAGAGGCTTAATCGTAGAGCAACGCCGCAACTTTGTGCAGATATATGTAAATCGAAAATGCTTTAAATCTTGTCAGGTGGCGTGGCATTGACATTCAGCCACATGCCCTTCAAGATGAAGTTTGTTTAACAGCCGTGAATTTTGTATACAGTAATATCAACTTTCTATTTGAAAATTGATTTATACAGCGCAAGCTCTGATAATCGTCACTTTGAGGACAGAAGGTCGTGTAAAGGCACGAAAGTACAACTTACACAGGCAAATATCTGGATCAACAAAATAGTGAATACTGTATAAAGCAGTTGCAAGGCAACTAGAAGAATGCGAAGAAGTACAAATGTCCGCTAAGAGTGTAGGGTGATCAAGTGATGCTGTGAATACACAGAGTAATTGATGCTTAGCGTAGTCAATATTAGCGTGCTACCTGAGATAAAGTTCTTTACATTTCGTTCGCCATGCAATTTTTAGGTAACTTGTTGACTCCCTTTGATTCATGGATACACTACAAATCGCAGAGGAACGCAGCAGTTTAATAAGCACTATTTACATTGTCATTATCGATTAGCAAGCTAGCAATCTAAGAAGCAAGATGGCGCCTTTAGACATGTGCTATATTAATTCAAGAGTGGTACGTTTAGCTTTTATAGCTCTTCGCTTGATCAAATTTTATCCATCTTCACAAAAGGCAAGTATTATGAACAGCGAGTCTTACAAGTTCGTTTACATTCAGTTGATCTAAGATGTAGAAGAACTTGCAGTTGTCATATAGCAATGTTCAACACTCACTTCCGTTGGGG
The DNA here is from genome assembly GCA_033442365.1 of Creolimax fragrantissima. NCBI lineage: Eukaryota > Ichthyosporea > Ichthyophonida > Creolimax > Creolimax fragrantissima. The sequence continues at coordinate 2,546,002 of JAWQFL010000003.1, forward strand.
TGTATTTACATAGTTGAGTGAACATTTAAAGTTGTACTTTTTGACTGATTGCCTTTGAGTTTCTATCTTAAGAGCTGTGTTGTCTAACCTTTTATGTGAAATAATCTGCTACGTGAAATCACTTCTTATGTGAAATCATCTCTTATGTGTCAACGCCTTAATGTCGCTTAGACGATTGCTACCTCAAGTACATACGCAGGCAAGTTTAATACTTCAATGCCGACATATAACAGGAGTGAAAACTGATCGTGCTTCAGTTTATATATATATGACTAACCTTTTATGTGAAATAACCTTTTGTATGTCAACGCTTTATTAATGTCGAAGCCAGTGTACCACGAAAACACTGTACGTATACTCCACAACAAACATTGTATTAAAAGACACAGTGAGACATGAACAGAAGCAGCATACATTGGACCAAAAGAGACTTGACGCTCAAGTGTTTTGAGATGATGATCAGTTTATAAACGTCTGGATGATCCTCGCGCACTATTGCATACAGATTTTAATTTCATGTAACTCAGGAGAACGAACTTACAATATAATAAATAAAATTAAGCAAGAAGTATTTCATTACCTTACTCAATTCAATTTTCCTCTAGGTAAGGAATTACATGCTTCGACCAGAAGATCGTTCTGTAGTCACGTATCGTCTTAAGGTCTCCGAGAACCGCTCCCTTTGTAGTAAAACAACACGCTACACATAGGCATAGGTTAACATAATTTGCGTCTACGCCAGTAAGTGTTATAATTCAGTTAAGTTTTAAACCAACTACACTATGAGACACATCCACTTCGAGAATATTGACAGCCGCGCATGTGATTGTAAAAACACCCATTCTATTTGGAAGCAGACAATGTATAAAGCGATAACATTGATCCCAGTATGTACCATTATCAGTTGACAATATGTCCATTCTCAGCATGTATAACATATTTGTATATTTGACTTATCAAAAAACTTTTGACATAAAAAAGATATACGTTAAGAACATTTGTACTATCTTCGAAGCGATAAGAACGCATAGAACATCATCCACATACACTTTATCATTATTATGGCCGTGTGGCCTCACGTACTGTGAGCTATAACTATCACGCTGTAAGCACCACTTGCATGGTACGAACAGACAACTCAAAAGCTATAATATCATGAATCCTCTTTACATGGGTACTTGTTCCAGAAGACTATTTGATATACCAGCAGCAGTACTGTGAATTGTATACCAGTTTATCGAAGAGCAAAATTTGAATGTATATATTGTTTGATGTGGTTCTTTCATAAACCGAACCCACGTTTCTTCAAATCATTCATGAAAACACAATGTCTGGATTTAAATCCATGCATATTCGTGTAAGGACACCACAGGAGCGTGTCTCTGCGGCGGAAGCTCTCATGGGACACGTATACGGGACATGCGATGAAGCTGTTGAGGTACGTAAGTAATATACGGCTATGATGAAATTCACATTCTGTGTAACTTCGTATGTGAGGATTTGGAACGTATGCAATAGCGCATTTGTTTGGACTCAGTACTCGTTCAAGCTAGTAATACCTGGAGTATTTTTTCTCAAGTCGTGCATTTTATATTGCATTGGCTGGCAGACATGGCACCCACGTCCACTTGCAGAGAACAAAAGCCGATATCTTTGGACTGATGCCTTTGGTGTGTGCAACTATATAACACTTGCATTTGAGAATCCCAGTCGTAAGACAACGTTTCTACATCAAGCGAAAACGCTAGTTGATGACATTCATAACACTCTCGGCCGACAGCGCTACAGCAGTGGTCATTCGACCCCAGGCGGCCTTCCTCCTCGACTGGCAGATGCTACAGCTGATCATCCTACGAGCGCAGGGTTGAGGATTGGGAAGAAGGATGGTGTGTGTTCGAAGAGATCTGTACATCCGCCTGTTTACTATTTTTATGTTGGTTGCTGCTCACTTGTGCGTTCATAGAACAGCAAACATAATTAGTCGCATAGTTTGTACATTTCTAGCCATACTTCAGGATGTTTTCGAGATGCAATTGTAATAATGTATATGCCACTGTGATCAAGTAGATGAAGGATGCAGGGATGGGGATGGACAATATTTCCACTACTTAACGAAGCACGCATTTGCGCTTAATCGCCTGAGCTTGGCCTTGAACGACCCAAAGTACAACGAGTGGGCGGTGGAGCTACTCGAGGTGGCCTGTCGAAAGTTTGTCTACCGAGGGCGTCGCGATGGCGTTCTGCACATGTATGTGAAACCGACGTCGTGATTCTTGCGTTTTGCGTATGTATGTGAAATTGACGCCGTGTAGTAATTTATGTATATAGACATGAAGTTATCTTGGCGGAGAATTGAAATATCTTTTTATTTCAACGTATGGGTCCTCCCATATTGAAACGACATTATCTAGGTACTGGAAAATGTCAATGGACTTAAATCGGCCACTCGTTCATTCGGAAGGCAACCTAGACCCGTACGATGGACTGGTCACCGTCGCTATCGTGCGTGCCGCCAGTCCTGATCCATCTACGACGTTAATGAAGGTAACTGGCATATCTTACTCAACTGACTGAATTATGCTCTTTGCTGATTTGCTCATTTATAGGTTTATTTCCTCTACTACGACAGGAGTACCAAGATTTCCATGAAATGGTCAACATCAAGTACAATAACTACAAATCGCAGGATCCCCTAGATCTGGGCGAGGCTCTGTGGCTTACGCACTGGAAATTTGTATGTGCTTGATTAGTGTTTGTATGATTTTGGACTTAGAACTGTGTACATTCATACGAAGGGATGTGTAAATAATGGTAAATATTGAATGTACTGCGTGTATAGTAGGACCGTCGAAGTCGAGTTTACATGTTTTTACTATTCAATCTTTTTACAGCAAGGCAACGCTCAATGGGCGAACGAGATAAGCAAGCGGTCAGCCGCAACTCTGGAGTATCTATGGCTAAATGGTTATTTCACCAAGCCCCTTGATTGTCGTCTTGCTTTTCGAGAGTTCGGGACGACACTCGGCACTCAAGTATGCGCCTGTTGCGAAAAGCACCAATCCTGAGAGCTGGGAAAAATTTATCAGAGAGGAACATGTTGGAACATGTTATGGTTTTTCGTTTCGTACGATAGCCCGTTTCATATATTAGCAGTGAATGTGCACTAAACATGCACACATGCACTCATATATGCACGTATTTACTCGTATGCTAACATAGGTCAGTATCATTTTTTATGCATAGGTCAACCCAAGTGCGTCAAATCAGTGGCCGCAACAGCGAGTGCCTGTTCTTCACGCTTTCTGGGCTCCGTATGTTTTTGATCGTGATACCGATATCTCCCCTGTCATGATGGCCGCCTCACTTGTCCCTGGTGTATGGGACAATAGTTTATCCTCCAAGTATTTTCCAACTCAGCCTTAAAATATTCGTGTGAGTGAGCGTTCAGAAACCGATTGGATAAATATATTTTGTATGTATGGCTGAATCTTTGATATCTGTCTGTGTAAAGTTTCAGTTGCATACCATTGTCAATGCCAAAACAAACAGCTATGCCTCTGCCCATGTACATGTGTAAACGCGAACGTATTATTAACACTGAGTCATGTATTGTATAACAACTCAAACAAGCTCAGTATGATTTACTCGTCTTGCAAATAAAAATACCAGGGACTAAAATATGTCTTACTACAATGTTGTCATTGCGAAGAATTATCATGTACAAAAACCCCGTTCCACAATTTTGTCATTGTGAAGAATTATCATTTATTGGCCGTACTTTAGTATGCGTTACTTACACCAAGCTTGAACAGGTCAAAATGAAGTTATAATTGAAATTTATAAAAGTGTGGTGATTGGTCTACGCGCGTTGACTCGGGCTTATAAAGCTGTACACAATTGACCGTCTCATAACAGTTTCGAGTTCGAAATCTCAAACCCTAACCCTAATCACTATAAACATGGGTAACCATTTTGTATCGAAGGCGATGCATTTTTCGTAGTTCTGCGCGACGACTAGCTACAAGTACAGTAACTTCGCTCGCCGTCTGCACAGGAACATTGTAGCGCCTACATGGGATAAATATGGAGCATATATATCTCGAGAGTAAGAATCAGTACTAGGAACGCTCAGCCGTCGGTACGTGACCACGTTTTCTAAACCAGAACACGAAAAGACAATAGACATGCACTCCCCTGTATACATGCAATACAGTTTGCGGCTACGGACAACAAACATTTATAATTATAGATTTGTACAATCAATGGGTGTGAATTGTACCCCTGCTTGATTTCGTACGTAAGACGTCCGCGGTTTTCACAATGCTCGTAAAATAACACCACATAAAAACCTCAGCCAAATACGTTTTATCTTCAGTACCTACCTATCAACATGACAGCTGTTGCGACGGCAACACTTCCCGCTTGGTTCTTTACAGTATCTGTGACATTTTTTATTAATAGTTGATTCAGGGCATCTGTATTTGAAATGCAGTCAGTCTGCACGTGCTGTTCATGAGATTGTGCATCTCTCTGTGATTTCGTGGTGGTCATTGTGTTCAAAAACTATGGGAGCTGCGAACTTGTGTAATTATTTCTTGTGTAGTAGTACAGCCTTGGATTTGTATGTGTGTGTGTGTGTGTGTGTGTGTGTGTGTGTGTGTGTGTGTGTGTGTGTGTGT